>CM040242.1:129875452-130475452 GCA_022545495.1 Chrysanthemum lavandulifolium | reverse complement strand
TGGTGAAATTGTAGATAGTTTCTGGACTATTGATACAAATACAAATGGTCGAAACGGTCAAGTGGTCGAGATATATACGGAATACCTTTTAACTAAAAATGAAGCGTCAAATGGATGAAAATCCATCAAAGTCTATTATTCGTGTGTTGTAGTCGGATCTTTATTTATTATCTCGAAAATGGAAGGAGCTTGGAGAAAGCAAGGTCCAAGCAACTGAATTTATAGGTAAAACTCATGTAAATGCTAAATAATATTAGCTTTCAATGGTACTTTGGATCATGTTTATTTACATCAAATATTATTGAGTTATGGCTTTAAAAAATAACTATGAAGACATTGGGCTATTTGCTATCTATGTTTTGCTAAGGTAAGTTATAATACTAATTACAGAAATGTCATGTCTAAGCTGTTAATCGTTAATTACCTTGTATTTGGAAAATTTGCATAGGTCAAACTAAATTATGGATTAAATAGGCGATGAGCTCTCGGTGAAATGCATACCCTACAAGTAAATCGCAAACTTGCAGTGCAGATTTGGAGTTGCTATTTTGGAAGGCGGATACAACCATTTACAATACTAAATTAGTCTATCACCAATGAATACAGAGAAAGTCACTTTAAAACCTAAAAATAACTTTTTAGTATATATTTAATCAACTAAATCCTAAAAATAAAAACCACAAATCAAAGTACTTAACCGCTTCTAGCTGTTTTATGGATTATGGTAATATCAATTATAGATATTAACCATTTCATTTAACTTTTAAAAACTTTTTAGTATATATTTGTTCTACTAAATCCTAAAAATAAAAACCACAAGTCATACCCATCCATCGGACGGATTTTCGACTAGTATATATATATATATATATATATATATATATATATATATATATATATATATATATATATATATATATATATATATATATATATATATATATATATATATATATATATATATATATAGATATATATATATATATATATATATATATATATATATATATATATATATATATATATATATATATATATATATATATATATATATATATATATATATATATATATATATATATATATATATATATATATATATATCTAAATATATATATATATATATATACATATATATATAGCTTTTTGTAAATTTGAACATATCATATATAATTCATGTTTTTTCATTTTTCTTTTTTCTTTCTCTAGATCCGATGCACGGACACTTTTCTCTTAGTTCGGATTCGAAGTTGATGAAATAACGACCATGAAGATTCACGAAATCATCTCATCACAAAGTCATATTGTGTTATCATATTCAATAAGGTATGTAACTGATTTCGTGTTATTAGATTCAATCGTGTTATCATATTCAATATCATTTCGTCATAATTTATCAAATCGAAGATCAAATTAAGGTATGTAACTGAATTTGATTATAGATTTGTTATTTTTGCTACTTAAAATCAATTATAAAGCTTATATATTGATTGTTGTTGTTTAATCAGAATGATGTGTTGTTCATATTGAGTTAGTTTTTTGTTTTTATATAATTTGATTTGTTAAACACTATCTTCGTTTATAGATGTAACGATTTTAAGAGTTTGTTGACATCATTCATTGTATATAATAGTTATTTTGAAACAAAATTGAGAAATAAATACATGGAAAAGATGTTTACAAAAGAATGCACACCAAGTGTTTGATAAAATGTCTGAATGGGATTTTATAACTGCGATGCACTAATTTTACACTCTGATGCCCTAATTCTTGTGAATATATTCTAGTTACACTATGATGTCTTATATAATTTAGGCAAGAGGATTTTAGATTTGGATGAAAACACTCGCTAAGACAATTGTATGAATATCAGGTTTGTTGCTACTATATGTATCAGCACGTCAACATACCATGTGCTTCAACGTTAGGTTACAGGTTTCAAGCGGAAAGTTGAAAGTTGTTTGTCTGAGTAGCATAAGTCCAATAAGGACGCATGATATGGAATAGCGTTCATTGATAAATTTGACCTTTTTTCAGCAACTTATTTAAATCAAATCTTGACTTAGTTGAAATAGGTTTCTATTCACACTTGTTCTGTGCGGTGCTTGTTAATTAAGCGAAGGTGTTGCCCGGCTATCGTAATTCAATATCATATTTGAGTGAGAAAGTGAATAGTATCTTCACTAATCTTCCTCAAGTGACAAATTACCATGGAGGATCTACCTCACTTGTTTGACAAAGCACTATAAGGACTATGGTAGTTATGTTGTACCTTATTTGCTTTTTTTATGATGATTAGCAAATATTTTAAATGCCCATTCAAGTACTAAACTGCACATTTGATGTATGAGTATCAGAAGTCAAATCAAGACACATCAGGTAGAGCTTCGTTTGATTTATGTCTGAAAATCATTCATTTGACCAAACAGGTGCACTAAAGTGACTCAAACAAATGCACTTAAGTTCATCAAACATGTGCATTAAGTTGCGTCATATATTATCATGTTTCCCTTTCATGTGTAATTGTCGTATTTTATGGATGTTTATTACAAATTGCATATAGTTTACTGATCTTCTACTTGTATGTTTAACAGTGTCTGGAGTGGATGCTAAAGTGCATAACCAAATACCAAACGACATGGAACGTTAATACATAAACGTTATCCCACTTTTGAAACTAGCGCAAAGGCATTGGTTTTGAATAAGTGTAACATGATAAGTAGATGCTACCATTTACATCTTGTGTTGTAAACACTCTATAGTAAAGAAGATATAAAATCTGTATATTGTATATATTAGTATTGTGTTCAGAAATATGAATTGACTTTAGATTCAAGATTTCATTATAATAAAGCCCATATTCTATATTTGTGGTTTTAATATAAATATGTTTCTTTATCACATTCATTGCTTTGGAATGTTGTTATCATTTGATGATGTAACAGGTGGTATCTCTGTAGAGTTTCTTTGAAGGCTCGTCAACTTGAATCTTTGCTTGGTCGTTAATCGTGTTTGTCTGATCATTGTTTGGAGCCGCCTCTTCGTCAATTTTATGAACCTAAAAGTATTGCACTTGTTTTACTTTTATGATACAAACGGATGCACTAATTACATCAAATGAATGGACTAAAGTTCCTCAAATAGATGCACTAAAGTTCCTCAAACAGATGCACTAAAGTAATATATGAGAATGAACACATCCATTAATGTAAATAGTAAAAATAAATGCACTGAATGTAATGGAGATGAATGGATAAAGCTGTATATTAAAAAGAATATATTTATTGAGCGATTGGGAGTAAAAAATATCAAACAACAAACATAGTTGAACAAAAAATATCAATAAACATACAAATAAGTAGTCATGTTTTGAACGAATTAATCTTATTATAAACTTAACTTGCCAATCAAAATACAAGAGATGCATTTTGTATTGATGAGTGATGCTACAATAAGAATACAACGTCTCCTAAGATATAATAAGCTAAACAAAAACTGAAAAATAATATTTTTACAAGCTAAGGAATGACTATCTTCAAATTCTTGCAAATTACGAAACATCCAGAGAAGCCTCTCCAATCATTTACCTTCGATGCCTATGAAGTTATCACCTTGTAACAAACCATCAACGTTTAACCAAGAACAAATGTCATATTCTCGACTGACAAAATCATCTTCGTCATTAAATTCATCCATTCCATGAAGTTGCAGAACGTAAAATAATAATTGTTATCAGAAAAATAAGGCATCTGTATTAGAAAATACTTTATATACAATTTTTCTAATACAGATGCACTAAAACTTGTCCAAGTGAAAAGGATATCCAAAGTCGAAGTATTTTCAGGCTTATCCAAGCAAGAAAATACTGAGAAAATCAACAGTTTCGATGATCACGTGAAGAAAACCTTATGCGTAGGAAACTGCTTAAGCGTAGAATTAGGGTTTTCTTAGGCGTAGAAAAGGACAGTTTTATACCAAGCTTGATTTTATGCACTAAAACATTTTTGAAACCGATTTTAATGATGAAATAGCTTCAAAACACCAAAACAACAAGAAAGTTTGAAACTTGATGATCTAAACCACTTTCACCCTTACGGCGTATAAACATACACATGAACAAAACCAAGCTTAAAATCTAATCTACACGTAAAGTTTGAAACTTTTTGCAAAAAACTGAAACTTTAACACTAAATAAACCTTAAACCACAAGAATCTTGAGTTTATAAGTGTAAAAATCAAAGCTTTTGTGCGTATGAAAAGAGTAGTACGAACCACTTTACGTGTAGAGAACAAAAGATTCAAAAGCAAGAGATTCACCCAACAAGATACCAACAGGATCAAACCATGGCTCTTGATACCATTTGTAGGACATTGGTTTTCATAAACACATAATCAAGCACATAAATGGGGCGTATGATATGAAGAAACTTTGAGAGAGAAAGTAGGATGGGAGCCTTTCTAGAGAGAGAAAGTGAGAGAAAAACAAAGAGAAGGTTAGATTAGAATGAAAGGTCCAACCCTCTACCTTGGGAGGTTGAGGGTATTTATAGTTACATACTACACGTCCTCCTTCGGATTGTGGATCAGGCATACAGTGGGTAAAGACCCGTCATTCCTCCACGGTGTTGCACTAAGCTAATAACTAAGCTAATAAATAGTAAATAACGATATGTCTGCGAGCTATCTTGTGCTAGACTATAGTTGGGGTGACCGATACTTCACTATGGAATTTCCAATTCCTAACAATCTCCTCCTAAGGGAGGTCATCCCATGATTTACATTTCGAATCCTAGCATTCTATTTTGTCTTCTGATCTGAGCTCGTAGACTTTAATTCTTCACTTCAGCAATCTTTGTGCTTTAGCAGTGACTCTTCAAAGTCTGAATGCTTTGTACTTTCAGTAGAGGTCTTTGAACTGATCCACGTCATGATGATCTTTGAGCTTTCATCAAGATCATCAGCCACATTAAATCTCTGGATCACCCTTTGTTGTGTTGCCATCATGTGATGTTGTGATGTTTGGACCGACATGCTCACACTTTCTGGATCATGACATCTTTTCATCAGAGTAGCGGAAGCTTTACTAGTTCATGATATTTGCGACTATCGAGCCGGGTTATGTAGATAAGCACTTGTCATGATTTCTTTAATTACGTGTGGATCTTGTGAGCATGCGGCTTTGGATTGACTCCTCGATTACGATCGGTACCGCAACCGTCGGGTGTCCTCGCATAAAACAGATTAGCACTAAAACATACTGAAAGTGTCTTTGATCACTTCGTTGAATTAAGGTACACGGCCCACGGTTCCCCGTTTATCACTACAAATCTTTTGTGATCGATATAATTCAAGAATCTCCTTGACGAGGTTTCGCAGCTTGTTCTAGTTGTTCTCAAACCGAACGTCTCAAAGAAGACAACACGGAGTGAGTGAACGGTAATTGAGATTCACCGATTGATGAAAAATTGATTTGAAAACAATCGCATATTTCTTGAAGAAAGAGTTTTGCAATACGATGAAGGTTTTATGAGAAAGATCAATTTTCAATCAAAAATACTTTTGTATTTGAAAGAGTACACATTCGATGTACTAGAGAAAAGAAGATTTGCACATCAAGCGGTTTTCCAAAAGTATTTTTCAATCGGAGATACTTTTGTGTTTGAAAACATGATATACATTCGATGTGCTAGAGAAAAGAAGATTTGCACATCGAACGGTTTTTCCAAAATTATTCGTCAATTCATTTCCTGGACCAAGGTTGATTCAAGAATGAATCGCCCCATTGTTTCTATCCAGTTGTCACAAGCTTGATCTTTAGAAAAGATCTCACATGTCACCCACCAAGAGCTTGTTTGATGTTGGCTCTAGAAGGATTTCCATCTTCATCGTGAATACTTTTACATATCACTCGGATGTTCTGGCAATACTACAAGGATAATGCGTAGGACTCTTAATATATAATCTTACTTTCCATATTGTGTGAAACAACAAGTCTTCATCAATTTTGTGTCCTAATGAGATATTGTGGATGATCTCTTGGCTCTAGGCTCAATTGTGCATATTTGGTTTCCTATGCCGGACACTAGGGAGAGGGTCTCCTTCTTCAATATCAACAACCTCTATGAGAAAGTCGATAGATTATGTTGGTTCCCTGTGAGAATGAAACAAGTCCTTTTAAGAGGAACTTGAGTAGCTTGGGAAGTTTAGTGCAGTGCATCACTGGGTCCATGATGTCTTGTCTTCAATACATAGAGGGCTATTTCTTTTCACCAGTAGTAACCACCAGTCTTCAATACCTAAGTAACCACCAGTAGCATATGTATTGAACCAGGTTTCTGCCCTAAGGTTGAATAATTGGAGGGCTATTTCTTTTCACCATTTTCACATTCAATTCTTTTTCATTCTTCAACCCCTTCGGTGCTTACCGAGACGTCATTACATAGAGCCTTGTTGGGTTTATTCCAGTTCTAGCTCTATCTCAGATCGCACTTTTCCCATTTCTCACTTTTCTCATTTTTTCATCATACCTAAGGACTTCTACACTATCTAGTGAATTGTCCTGGTAGATCCCTCCGGTTCTGGCGGATCATGGAAACTAATACCTAACCTTATCATCCTTATATCACCATGCATAAAGTAAAATTGGTCGGTCTTTTGGTATTGTTCTTCCGCCTTGAAACCAATTGAGAAATCAATCAAGATACTTGTGATATAACATCAAAACATTTTGTATCTTAATTGTTTTTGATATTTTAGAAATGCTCCCCCTCAACATGTGCTTCAAGTATTTGAAATTATTTTAACACATGGAGGCAAGAGGACTTTGAAGTCTTAGATTGAGAAGGAAAGATCCAATCTTTTGATTAACATTTTCTAAAAATGATCATCATCACTTCCCGATCAATTCAAGTAGATAAAGCATGTCGGGGAAGGATGGGGTTTTAATAGGATTGCTCCCCCTCAATATGTGCATCGAGATTTGAAAGAGTTTTGCACATATTAGAAGGAACCTGCACTTTGAGACAAATCAATCACGTTTCAATCCCTTTTGGTTTAAAATAGATGCTCCCCCTTAACATGTGCATGGAAAATTTGAAATCGTTTGGCGCATGCAGGGAGGAGAGCTTGTTGTTATATTTCTAAACCACTTGTTGAATTATCAGTTTATATCCAATTTAAATCACACATTCTCCCCCGATCACAATTTTCAAATCCTTTGAGATTTGTGATCTCTATTGATTTAAATTAATTTTGAAAACTTTTGAGGAGAATTGTGATTTGCTTTTGAAAAAACATTTCAACTGAGAAGTATCAGATTTTCAGACTTTAAACTCCATTGTTTAAACATGCATAAATATCTTTTGAAAACATAACAATAACCAAGGTCTGGTACCGATTGTATAAACATTGTAAAACATTGTTCATTTTGATTAACCAAAAGTAGACCTTTCGTTTACGTACAATTGTTTGAGAAATACTCTTTTGATTTGATTGATATCATTGTCCCCTCAATCAATGGCGTAAGTTGTTGATTGATGGATAGAGTTTTTGACAATTGATAAGCCTGGATGATTTTCAAAAATAGAGACCGAGGTATTTTCAAATCAATTTTGTTTTCATTAGATGACAAATATTTTTCAGAAGAATTAATAGAAGGAAAAATATTTGGAAAGAAACATTTGTCTTTTTGGTGACAAACATTTGTTTTTAGAATCAGAGCATGATGTTTGAAAGTTTAAGATTAAGCATGGCTCTGTTCTTTCTTTCAAAACAGGTTACTGCCTGAAATGACAATAAGCCATTTGATTTGTGACGTGTTTTGAAACGAAATATTTACACCTTCTGCTCGAACTTCATCTATGGTCCCGTTCCAATGTTGAATGACATTTCTAAGACCGCAGATGTTATCGATATCAGAAGACATGTCTTTGAAAAACAATATTTTTTGTCTTTTTTCAAATTTTCTGATTTTTATGGATTTTTGAAGGTTTTATATTTTTCTATTTTGATTTTCTGAAAAATATATACCGATAGAGTAGATGATATAGTTTAAGAAGGAAGATGATACGAGTACCGAGATAAGGATATCGCTCAGCCCCGTTGTAGAAGAAAGAAGTCATCATCTCTTAAACTTCCATCACCAAAGCTTCCGAGGCTCCAGAATAAAAGATAGAACATGAGCCTTTGATAAAGAGAGACTTTGGCAGCTTCCCCTAAACCGAAAATCCATTAGATGAGCAGATTCGAAGCTCTATTTCAAGCTTGCCTTAGCCAGGTGCACATAGGAGGAGCACACCATTATCATAAATCCCGCTGCTCCTTTTAAGAACGATAATCGAGATTCTCCGTTCGGGGTTATATCATCCAATAGAAGAACAGCAACGTATCATCCCACATCTGAATAGCTTCTCATATTTCATTACCACTGAAGTCTGAAGCGGTCCATACCAAAAAGTTGTCAAGAGACCACTTCCCCCAAGTAGATGAATTGATGCAGTCAGTCTCTTAGACAAGAGCTCACGAACCCGAATACACGTATACCCAAAGACAAGGAAACTTATAACATCGAAGTAGCATTAAGTCCGATAGCCAAAGAATTACCCCGATGTATACTTTTCTCTCCCCCTGAAGAAAGTGTATGAAGCTCAAGAACCCAAAGTACCCGAATGCCCAAAGAGAGAATAACCGATAACATTGAAGAAGCGGGCGAATCATCGATTATCTCTGCGGATGACTATCTCTGCGGATGTCAACTCAGGAATAAGTGATTATATCTTAATCAGCGATTAAGCACTCAAGTGAAACGGTGGCGTCCCCAATGTACACAATCTCTCCCCGATGATTGCGATAGCATCGAAATCATCACACACTTGTGTGCCTCTTTTATCACGAAACTAACTCTTCCATCTCTTTCCCTACATAGTTGGAATAAGAACACTAAACGCCATGAGTCAAAGCTTGAGTTTCTCTGCGGTAATAACATTCGTCTTCCCGGGATTTCTTCAATCACTTAGAAGTATTAAGTTCATCAAGTTTACTCACGTTTAGATACGTGTCTCCTTCCCCCTTGCTGGTTTTGATACTTCAGAATCAACAACACACTATAAGCCCATGTACTTGAAATCTGTTAAGAAGATCGCTTGAAGTCTTTGTGAGAATCAACTTGCTGAAGAATGTGAGCAAGTCTAATTGGAGATTAACTTTGGCTTTTCAATCTCCCCCAATTAGTGCTCTCCCCTAAACCGACAATCTTTATGATGAATGCTCAGATTAAGAAGAAGTCTTTAAATAATCAAATGCAACTCGTCTTTAGTTTTCTAACATGTAGCAGAGAATGTAGAACCGACTGTAGACTCGACCTACTTCAAGATTGTCTGAATGGGGAATAGAAAGTTAACATCTTCATCTCACCAAATGCGTTCCAATTACCTTATATGTAGCAAATCTCCTTAACTAAAATACCTCCCAATCAAACAAGAACAGAGAGATCTTCATCAAGGAAATCAGCCCCGCAACTGGAAGCACTTTGTCATTAAACTCATCAGCCCGTGTGAAGATGTCAACCAACGGCTCTTAGAAGAAAACTCCATGTAAAGATGACCAGATAGGAAGAAGCTCGGTTCTTACATGAGTTTGGAGCCGTTTGACCATTTAATCTCAGATATCAATCAACCATGCAGTAAATTCACACTTCTTCTCCCCCTCAAGAATTGCAAACGAAGTTGCCATTCTTGATTGAATAAGTGAATATCATCGAAATGTAGTCTATTCACACTTCTCCCCCTCAAAGGTAGCATATGATGTCGCCATCGTCATTATAATCGAGCAAGTGGAATAAGAGAACAATCATCGGTAGTCCGGTTCACTTGATAACTGAAAGTGCGTGGAAAACGTATGAAGCATGTTGTTGAGAATGGTCATTGATAAGAAGATTTCTCTTCTTCAGAGGATAAAGCGCACTGAAGCGTACACTTTTCTTTTCTTTGAGGAACGAGGCTTGAACTGTTGTGTTCAAACGTCATTATGCATGTACATCAACTTTGACTAGCCTGACCTCCTGAATCAGGAGATATGCGTCCTTTATTCATCCAGGCTTTGAGTCTTCCCATGTAGTGATTGATCGATGTACCTGCAACTGAGTAAGGACTACCTGCACTAACATTACAAACTTGATTGCATATATTTTGATTAGTGACATTAGTATCCAAACCCTTTGGGGTTTCACGGTCAACCTTGAGTTTGCCATCGGTAAACCACTTTCCAGTAGGTATCCACTTAAGTCCAGTATTCTTAAGACTTATATCAGATGAAATCCACTTACGGCAAGATCTAGGATTGTTAGGCTTCTTATGCATAGTGGAAGACTTATCGCCATTCCTAGTTTCCAAAGATTTAGCAGTTGGTAACCATCTAGGCAAAGTTTTCGGTTTGTTTTGCTTCATCTGCACTGAAGATGACTTAGTGTAAATCCTAGACTTAACAGGTTGAACCTTTGCACGAGCATTTACATTATTCAGGGATTTTGTGAAACAATTATCATGATTTGCATTAAAGATACATTTCAGACACTTCGAGCAAACAGCTTGTTTGGATTCAGAGATAGATCTAGATTTCTTAAAGTGATCTGCTATGGAAATAGCTTTAATCGAAACGCAACTACTCTTAGATCCAAGCCAATCCCTAGTCTTTAGTATAGTGTTCCTAGGTAGTGGTTTAGAACT
The DNA here is from genome assembly GCA_022545495.1 of Chrysanthemum lavandulifolium. Taxonomy (NCBI): domain Eukaryota; kingdom Viridiplantae; phylum Streptophyta; class Magnoliopsida; order Asterales; family Asteraceae; genus Chrysanthemum; species Chrysanthemum lavandulifolium. Next base: position 130,464,731 of record CM040242.1, on the reverse strand, counting down.
ACTAGCAGTGCCTTGAAATCTTGAAGAATTCATCACCCTAGGTTTTGCACCTAAAATTCCGTCTTTTCGAATATGTGCCTTCTTTCTAGCCATTTCTAGATAAGAGTTCTTATACAAGTCATTTATAGCATTTTTCCTAGGCAAGTAAGGTGAAGTGATTGGTTTTGTCAAAACTTGTTTCACATCAACTTGGGAGGCAAACCGCGTTTTTGAAAATTTTGGTTGTTCAGATCTAAACGCATTCGGTTGTCTAATAACTAGTTTCCCCAAGATTGATGGTTTTGCAAACTTAGTGTTCACACTATTCCCTTTTGTTTTTCTGAGCTCATTTTTTAAGGCAACAATTGCGAAACTCTTTTCCTGAAGTTGAGCTTTGAGATCATCAATTTTGGCTATCAAAGAGTTGGTTTGTTCCAAAGACTTAGTTCTAGTATCTTTGACAGAGTCACTTGGGCCTATGTGATGCTTTCTCAAAGACTCATTTTCCTTAAGTAATTTAGCTACATAAATTGACAGTTCATTATTTCTTGTTATAATAGCATCAATGTCTTGTGTAGTCTTGACTAAATTACTTTTCTCATGCATACCAGAAATATGTTTCTTCAAATTGTTGATAGTCGAGTTTTTGTCCTGAAGCTGAGCTTTTAAATCATTTATTTCAAAAAATTCACGAAATTCGTGGAATTCGGATTGTTGCAAGGTTTCACAGTTTGAAAACTTTCTTCTTTTCTTTGGATTGCAATTTCAAGTGAAATGCAATGTTTTTCAAGTTTTGAGAATTTATTTGAAAGTTCATCAAAAGTTATCTTATCAACCATGACAAAATTACACGGTTGGTCCCTGTGGTTTGCTCGTATTGCAAGTTTGGTCCCTAAGTCATTTTAATTACCCCACAGATACCTATTTTTGAAACGTTGCACTCTTTTAGTCCCTAATTTGGATGTCCCGTTAGTTTCACCGTTAATTTTTTAATTGTGAGGGCATTTGGGTCTTTTCAGGTTACCTTTCATATAAAAGCCACCCAACACACGTTGACCTATTAATTTCCCTCCAATATCATAACTGATACCCCAAATCAACCCAAATCAAAATCCAATCACTTATAAACCCTAGAAATCATAATCCAAAAATTGTTCTTGTCTTTTAAATCAATGGTTGTTAAAAGTTGGAGAATACGAGAGAAGCATGAGGGAAAGGCACCCCTGAAAGCATCCGTAAAAAAAAACAACCACATTTTCCAATTTTCTAATTGTTTTGCATATTCTTGGCTTAATTAACTGTGTTTTTGTTATTGTGTTTTCCAGATGGACACCCTACCATGTTTTCTATGAAAATACACCATGCTGGAAAGTTTAAAGACTATGATGAAATGAGGTATGTTAATGGGTTAATCTCGTATGTGGATGGCTTTGATATGGATGAGTTTTCAGTACATGAGTTAAATGATGTAATGGAGGAATTAGGTTATGTTAATGATGAAAAACCTATTTACTATCATTATTTGATTCCTGGGACTGATTTAGAAATTGGACTAAGAGCTCTAGGCAATGATATTGATGTACATGGTTTGGCTAAGTATATTAAGGATGATAAGATGATTAGTGTATATTGTGAACATTTGACATCAAAACTGCTGATTTATTTGACCCCCCCCCCAGTTATAAGCAATGTGGCGATTGAAGAGTTACCCTCTGACACTCCCATTCCCACTCCCTCCCAATCCAACAAAAGGCCCCCATCCCAGAAAAGGTTGTTGTTAGAATACCATAAACCATCTACAAGCACTCCCACTCCAAGCAGTCCCACTCCCACTCCAACCATTCCCACTCCCACTCCAACCATGCCTAAGACTGTGGAATCTATTGTTGAAGAACTGTTGAACATGAACTATGAATTTGATCCCTTTGAAATGGAGAATGCAGCACCTAGTGTTGATGTGAATGAAATGGAGAATGCAGGACCTAGTGATGTTGTGAATGAAAGTGAGAATGTGGAAGGGAATTATGAACCTTTAGAAAACTTGGTTGAGACTGTGGAAAATAATGAAACAAATGATGTGGATGACTCAGATGAGAGTGACACTAGTTCAGATGAGGATGATTTTGACTATTTTGTTGATGAAGACAACAATGTAGAAGAAATCAATGTTGATATGCATGATTACCACTTTAATATAGATGAAGATGTTAAGTGGGTGGGACACACAGTGAGAGGAGAAGAAATAGATGATGCACCAATAGAAGAAGATCTAGAGGAGTTAGATAATGAAAACCTTGATAGTGGTTCAGATGAGGATGAAAATAAGATTGAAAAGATTAGGAGGAAGAAGCTTAAAGAAATAGAAAAGGCAAATAAGAAAGCAGAAAACTTGGTGCATAAACATTACTTCTATTTTGGTCAAAAGTTTTCTAATGCTGCTGAAGTGAAAGAAAGAATGAGACTGCACTCAATTGAAATAAGGAGAAAGTTGCAGTTTGTAAGGAATGATAAAGAGAGGGTGAGGCAAAGTGTATGGGAAGAATTCCAGTGTTTACAACTCAAGGTGATGGGCCTAGTGAGCATGCAGCAAAAAAGAAACCATCAAAGGGAAAAGGTAAAAAAGGAGTTGGGCATAGTGATCCAGTTGAGTCCAGTAAGGGAAAAGGTAAGACAAGTTTAAGTTTAGGAGGTAGAGGTAGGCCTAAACCATTAGCAGAAGATGAATGTCCATGGGTCTTACTAGTATCAAAGATTAGGAATTCAGAGACTTGGGAAGTTAGAACATATGAGCCCAACCACAAGTGCCTACAATCCAGAGATATAAAGGCTTGCACTTCCAAATTCATGTCTAGGGGTATCATTGACCAAATAGATAAAAATCCAGATGTTCCCATTAGAGCACTCCAAGACCAGTTGCAGAAGCAATATGAGGTTAGTGTGTCCAGAATGAAAGCTTTTAGGGCTAAATCAGCTGCACTTAATCAAGTAAAGGGTGATTACAGTTTACAATATGCCATGTTGAGGGATTACTGTTTAGAGTTGAGAAGGGCAAATCCTGATACAACTGTAAGGATTGAAGTTGAAAGAGACACAGATCAAGAGGGTCTACATATGCTTAGGTCCATTAAAGAAAGGTTTCAAAGAATGTGGAAGGGATCTATTAGTCCTTGATGGTGCATTCATGAAGGGACCATATCCTGGTCAGCTTCTGACTGCTGTGGGATTAGATGCCAACAATGGCATATATCCAGTAGCATATGCAATTGTGGAGAAAGAAACAACCAGTTCTTGGACTTGGTTTTTGGAGTGTCTTGGTGATGATCTAGATCTGAGCAGGGAATCTAACTACACTTTTATAAGTGATAGACAAAAGGTAAACATTTGACTTATAATTTCAACTATGGTCCCTGTGTGGGGAATATAAATGCTCATTTAATATTATCATTTAATATTGTAACATTTGTTTATTTCCAACAGGGAATCATACCTGCACTGGCTAAGGTATTTCCTTCTGCTGAGCACAGGTTTTGTCTTAGGCATATACATGAGAATATGAAGCATAGGTGGAATGGACAAGCCTATAAAGATCATCTTTGGAGGTGTGCCACTGCAACAACAGTCTTTCATTTTGCTCATGCAATGGAGGAGTTGAAAAAGTTTAACAGTGAAGCATATGACTGGTTATCAGCTATTCCTGCTAATTCTTGGTCCAGGTCCCATTTCTCAGGTATTTCCTTGTTGCATTTTACTTAAGTTACTCATAATTGTATTTAAATAGTTTTTGCAGTTTACTTAAGCAACTTAATTATCATGATAACAGGTAGAGCTAAATCTGATATCTTGTTGAATAATTTGTGTGAGGTCTTCAATGGGAAAATATTAGATGCTAGGGATGCACCTATAATCAGTGCATTAGAATACATTAGACAGTATTTGAGGAGAAGGATAGTGAATGTTCTAGGTGTGATAGACAAAACTGAGGGCCCACTCACTCCTACTGCCACTAATATATTGAAAGCTAATATGGACCAAGCAAATGATTACTCAGTAGCTTGGAATGGGGGAGAAGAATATGAGGTCAAGGGGCCATATGGTGATCAGTGTGTGGTGAATGTGGCAAATATGGATTGTAGTTGTAGGAAATGGGAATTAACAGGGATTCCTTGTGTACATGCTGTAGCAACCAACTACAATATGTCACGTAATGGGATTGATGTGGGTATACCAGAACAGTGGGTGCATAAGCATTACTGGTTAGCTACTTGGAAAAAGACCTACAGTCATAAGGTTGGTTGTATAAATGGAAAGATAATGTGGAAGAAATCACAAATTCCTTCAAAACTCATTCCACCTAAACATCATGTACACGTGGGCAGGCCAAAAAAGAACAGAAGGAAAACAAAAGAAGAGAAGGCAATGGTTAGAAATGGAAAACTGTCAAGGGCATATAAAACTGTAACATGCAACAAGTGTGGAAATCTTGGGCACAACAACAGATCTTGTAAAGGTCAAGGAATGAAGGAAACAGTTGGATCAACAGGGGTATCATCTACACAGGATGCTGGTAATCCTCCACCTACACAGGTTGCTAATACTCCTCCATCTACACAGGCTGCAGGTTTAGGTTCACAATCTAGAAAAAGGTGCTCATCTGGTGATGCAAGTGCCCCAAAGAAAAAGAAAGTTGCTGATGCAAGTGGGCCAAGCAAGAAAAAAGCTACAACTGGTGGTAATGGAGGATCAAAAAAGAAAAAGAAAGTTGCAGGGTGATCTGTTTTGTGTCTGTTTGATGTATGTTTTATGCCTGTTTGGTGTCTGTTTCATGGTATGTATTGCAGTGTTGCAGTATTGGTTAAGGTAGACTTTTAGTAGTTGTCATCTATCTTGTATTAACTTATGGATTCTGTTTTGTGTCTTATGAATTCTGTAATGTGTATGGTTAAGTTTGACTATTAGTAGTCAAACTAGTTTTCTGTAATGTGTATGGTTAAGTTTGACTATTAGTAGTCAAACTAGTTTTCCCATAAGAGTGGGTGCATAAGTGTTGCAGAGTTTGACTATTAGCTATTCCCTTTTAACACAATTGCAATATGCATCCAACTAACCAAATACAGCTATTCACATAACAGTGGGTACATATGTTTACAATTGACATTTTAGTAGTCAAACTAACCAAATACAAATAAAAAACTCACAAAATTACCCAAATCTAATCTTTTTCATTCATTAACACAAAAGACTGCCTACATTACCACAATACTTGACCTTTACATATCAACTTAGGCCAAGAGGTACATTACCACAATACTAAAAAACTCTAACCAAGTAAGCATCAAATACATCTTTGTCTTTCTCAGTTGACTATTCAAATCTTCAATGGCACTTTCATGCCTGTTCCTAGCCCTTAACAATCCAGGGATAATTTGAACATCACACTCACACATTGGAGGATGAAACCAATCAATCCAACCACATCGTGATCCCTGTAGACAGAAAAGAAGACACTTAAGTTTTTTGGGTTTTGATTAAACCACATACTTCGGAATTTATAACTTACAGGAATGGGGCAACTGTAAAAACGGCGCCCTGGATTTTCCACTGTCCAAGAAGTTTTGATTATGCATATTCGACCACACCTACACCAAACCATGATTGGAAAATAGTTTTTTGTGTTTTAGGGTTTTTAATTTTGGGTATGTGTGTGATTTAGGGGTTTAATTTTATCAGGTAGGGTTGAGATAATAAATGGGGGCGAGTATTATAAAGGGGGTGGAAGAATATGAGCTGAAAAGACACAAATGCCCTCACAGTTTAAACACTTAACGGTCAAACTAACGGGACATCCAAATTAGGGACTAAAAGAGTGCAACGTTTCAAAAATAGGTATATGTGGGGTAATTAAAATGACTTAGGGACCAAACTTGCAATACGAGCAAACCACAGGGACCAACCGTGTAATTTTGTCTATCAACCATATTATTAGTTTTGAAACACTTTTTCTCAGACTCAGCTTCAGTTACAGAACATGTATCAAGAACATGTTCTGTGATGTGATCAGTTTGCATAGGAGTAATTTTAGATGCATTATGTTGAACAGTTAAGGATACCTCATCACTTGACACATGTTCATCTATCGGTCTGACATCTGCATCCTCATCATCTGTAGCAAGAATCACTGAACTACTGGCTGTTTCAAGCGTATCTGTCTCTGAGCCTCTATAAAAAGCACAATTCACTTTTAGCTAATAGTGGGTGCATAAGTGTTGAACATTCTTTTACTTTTCCTTCCGTTTCCCTGCACTTAGTTATAAATACTAGACAAACATCGTTTGATGCGATTAAGCACTGAAATCATACAAATATAACCAAATAACATATACAAAAGCACACATAACGCTGCTGAAAACATGTACAATCTGAGCGTTATCAAATTCCCCCACACTTAAACTTTGCTTACCCTCAAGCAAATCTAGGGAAAACATCCACTGGTACAGAATCATGATTACGAAAAATGTGATGCAAATCTACCAAGTACAAGTACGAGAGAAGATTCGTCAATTATGCTTTTAAGAGTGAAACTTTCGAGATGTTTGACAATATCCAATGATTTTCTTGCATGATTAACATTTCAAAACACCTCACGAAAAAGGAACGAAATATAATTCACTCAATCACTCAATTTTTAGTGGAGTAACAAAATGAATCACACTCATTGCTCAGCCATGATTAGATTATTACCATAAGATTATACAAGAAACAAAACTCCACCGACGTGGCGTGAGCTCCAAGCAAAGACATCTAAAGAGGACTTTTATTTGGGTTATAATGTTATGGCTTAGGGTTAAGGGTATGGATAAGGCATGGGATTATTTATGAAATTGGTGTTAAAACAAAAATAGAATCTAGTCTAATACCCGTATTGCTAGCTACCAAACAATCCACAAACCAATAAATGATTATAGCTCCATTTTCTTTTCTTCGGATTTCCTCAACTTTTTGCTTTGATTCGCCATGACAACTTTTCTCCGAACATAGCACATTGGCTACTACATTCACATTTTCATCATTTTTTTTCAACATAAACTCAAATGGCTCACACAACTAACAAGGTGCGGTTACTCATACTCATTTGAACAATCTTCTCATTCCAGGTGACTAGCAATCAACCGTTTAGACATTGACAAGGGTTAGGCTAAGGTTTAAAGTGTAAAATCTTTTTGTATTTTTTTGGACTTATAAAAAACGAAAGGGATGGCTCAGAGGGTGTAACTAGGGGTATCTAGCGCTAAATATGAGCGCTGCAAATGGGTCCATGTAGGTGGTTAACTAACCGGTGTGGCTAGCTAATATATCATAATATGAAAAATGGAAGGCCATTTGGGTTAAATCCTAAGGTGCCTCTTTATCACACGAATTTACTTATATCGCATGAATGCGATCTCACTGCGGACTGGTAATGATTTACAAGCATAAGTTCTAGAATAAATAAAATCACCGGCACACTCATAGCAAAAGATTCAAGCATAAAAGATGTATGCTTTATATAAAACAGGCTCAAATCCTTACAATTGGAAAGGGCTATAATTTGTGCTAGCAAATGTTATCGATCCTAGAATGGATTGCAATATTAATCGGAACTGTTGGGATATGAAAGTCTGTGAAGATATGAAATCTTGAAGATATGAAAGTCTTGTGTCGCTAAATCTTGGAACAAGTCAAAGAGTCAAAAATCGCACTATGAAGTCAAAGTCTTGCAAGAACAAAGAAGCTGATATATTCGTTTATGGAAAGTATTGTAACTCTAGAATATTCTATGTTTAGATTACTTGTCGTACAAGGATACAAATTGTAAACCGACTAGGATATCCTTGAGCCTATAAAAGGATTCCTAGATTGGCATTAGAGTACGAGTTTATGAGTTTTAGAGTTCTGAATTCACAAGTTATTTAGTGTTTTAGAGAGAAGTTCGATAATCTTAGAGTTGTTTAGAGTATCGCATAATAAGCGATTTAGAGTTAATAATAAAGTTATTCTTCTTAGCTTTGTTAAGTAAATTCGCGTACTTAATAAAGATTGTTCGGTGTTTCTTTGTTAATAACTTAGGATTTGTCCGAGGTTGTTAAACCTTAACAAGCTAGTTAAGTTAGTTTGATTAAAGTATATCGATCCAACAAGTGGTATCGAGCTTGTGTGAAACTCGACTAGGAAGAAACCCTACTTCAACAATATTCAAGATGACGATCAAGTCGTTCCACCACCCTCAATCACCTCACTCGAATTCCAATAATCAAGAAGGAGAATATGATCTCGGTGCATGAAGATGAGGCGGTACATTGCCATTCTGAGACCATGCTTTATGGAATGTAATTGTCAATGGTAATGAAGTTGTTCCAGAACCTATAGCGATTGAAGGACAACCTAAACCACCAAGGCGGTTACCAAGAAGAACCCTAAGGAATCAAGAAAAGGCACTAAACATTCTCTTATGTGCCATTCGAGATGGTCATCTTCTCAAATTTCATGATGCTAAAGATGCTAAGCGACTACTGGGCTGCTCTCAAGACTAGATTTGGAGGAATGAAGCCTCAAGAAGATGCATGAGAAATTTTTGAAGCAACAATTTGAAACTTTCACAGTTGGTGAAAGAGAGTCTTGATGCTTGGATGATAGGTTTCAAAATCTCCTCAACATGTTGGAGTTATACAAGGCGAAGTGTCGATTGAGGATGCTAATTTGAAGTTTCTATGAGTTTGCCATCTACATGGCATGTGATTGCTATAATGATCGGAGGACAACAAGGTTTGGATGTCATGGATGATCTCTATCATCAGCGAAGGTGTATGAGCATGAGATGAGTGGTCAAACAAATTCCAAATCTCACAAGATTGCTTTTCTATCATACGAAAGAAGGCGTTACTTCCATCAAAATCTTGCTTCTTCTCAAATCTTGTTTCTCAAATCACTGTTTATACCCTCCTTCATATGTTCAAGAGGCCCACCACCTACAACTATGCACTCGGATGAAGTTGTGTGCTCCTTCTTTGCACAACAAGCGGTTTACATCACTTATGAAGAAGATCTAGCACAGTTGAAGAAGATGCACTTGAAGAAATTGATATCGGTGGCAAGTTGCTATGATCAACGCAAGGATCAAAAGTACATGAAGAAGACAGCAAAAGCATTGATTTCAAACCGAAACAAGGAATAACTTTTGACAAATCCAAAATTGAATGCTTCAATTGTCAAAAGGCGGTCACTTTGCAAGGAGTGCGAGTTGCTAAGTATCAAGCAAGCAGAACATCCGAGAAGCCAAAACTTAAGCTCAAAGAAATTCCATTCTTGAAACAAAGGCTTTGGTTGCTCAAGAGAAGTTATCGAAGTTGAGTGGAGTGAAGAGTTTGATGATGAACCAAAGACTTCTTGTATGGTCGTAGTGGCGAGATGTAGTTGAAGAAAGCAGTAGAAGCATTGAATGAGCACGACTTTTGATGAAGAATCGAACATGCCGCTTTGGAATCGATGATGGCTTTGGAGGATTTGATTGGAGCAAAGAAAGTGAAGATGATCCTATTCTTCTTGCAATGATGGCTACTTCACCAACTCGGTCTCCTATCTCGAGGTATGCTCAAACTGTTATGATTTTATAAAAATTACTTAATGATTATGTAATTGAAAGAGATAATTGTGTTAGGGCTAGGTGCGAGGTAGTTGGTTATCAAATAACCTTAGAATCAATGGAAGCCAAAATTCTTGCACATGAAACAAATGAAGTAGCTTGGGTGAAAAATATGAACAACGGATTACCGGTTAAAACTTAGTGAATGGAAATTAAAGCAGTAAAATTCTTTGAAATTGAGAAATTAACTAAGGAAAGAGATGATTTGTTAGCTAAGTTTGATGCCTGGAAAGAATCTGGTTTGTCACATGTTTCTTATGTTCAAAAAAAGCAAAGAGCCTACCTTAAAACTGTATTAGGTTTTGGAATGGATTTTAGTAAACTAGAAGAAAACCAACCTAGTGATCAGGATGAAGGTGATTTTGAGGACATAACCACTAGTGATGATGAACTCATTAACTATGTAGATACATCTAGTAATGAGGGCTCAATAAGTGAACCACCTCCTGAGTATAAGAAAGATAATGGTTATCATGTTGTTCCTCATCCCATCGGCATTCATCAACCCTCTAGGCACGATGTTTCTCGTTTTGGAGTAGATATTCTAGAGTTTAGGAAAAGCTTGTAGCTCAATCTAGGTCCGAAAAACCTAAAGAAGTGTTGAAAATAATCTTCAAAATCAAGCGGTACCTTCAAATCAAAGTATTGTTCCACAAGACTTTACGCAAAACCTTTTCAAAAGCAGTCTTGCTAAACCTTTTGGGATAACTTTGGTCAAAACAGGTTTCATCATTCACCAAGAAGGCAAAATAATTTTGGGCATAGACATAGAAGAAATCACTTTGGACATATGGGTCAAAAACTGTGTTTTGTGTGTTTTAGTCCTACTCATTTAATCAAGGATTGTGAACATCACTCAGAATACCTTAGCAAATTTCCAAAGAATAGACCTGCCAACCACAAACCTAGAGAGCACAAACCAGTTTGGAATAATTCAAATAGGGTTAATCACGAAACTTCACACGGATCATAGATACCCACATCGAGAAGACCTTTTACAAAACCTTGTATCTCACAAGACTTTCCAAAGTCTTGCTCGTAAAACAAAGTCTTGATCACACTATTTGGAATAGGAATCCTAGGAGATCTCACTATCGACCTAGAAGGTATTACAATTCACATGGGGATCTAGATCACGAGAACCACGTGTTAAACCGAATGGGTTAAGAGGAAGGTCTTCTTGAGGACACACAATACTTTCAACAAAAGTGAATCGATGTTTTGTGATACAAGAAAAAGCTAATAATCTTGTAAAAGAGATTTATGTTGAAAAATCAGAATGTTTTGAAAATCCACATGCTAAAGATCAAAAGATAATTATGGGTCATCATTTGAAAGATAGTGGGAATTACATACTCAAAGAATTTGAGTTTGTAACTCAAAGATAGTGGGAATTACAAGTCAGTAATGGCTTGGGTTCCTAAAAATCACTAACTCTTTTCTTTGTGTGCAGGGCAACCCAGAAGAGGAGCTTAAAGATCATCTAATTGTGGATAGTGGTTGCTCGGAAGTATGACAGAGACAAAGAGATCTGTCGATTTTAGAAATATTAGTGGAGGAAGAGTTGCATTTGGGAATGATGCCAATGGAGGAAAGATTCTTGGAAAAGGAACTATCAAAGCGGGGCTTATAGGCTTTGAGAATGTCGGATATGTGAAGGAGCTTAAGTTCAACTTGTTATCGGTCTCTCAAATTTGTGATAAAAAGCATCCTGTTATTCACGACACGAATGTCTCATCCTTTCCTCGATTTTAAGCCTGTTGATGATTAATTAGTAGTCCTTAGAGTAACAAGGACAAATGATGTGTATAGTTTAGACATGAAGAGTCTACATTCTTATGGAAGAGCCACATGTTTGGTGGCTAAAGCAACATCTGAAGAGGCACATCAATGGCATAGAAGATTGGGCCATGTTAATTTCAAGAATATCAACAAAGCGGTCAAAGGCAATCTAGTTAGAGGTTTACCTTCAAAGACTTACAAGAATGATCAATCATGCTTGGCATGCAAGAAGGGTGACATAAAGCTTCATGCAAGAAGCTTGAGAGAGAACTATTAGAGAACCATTGGAGTCAGTTACATATGGATTTGTTTGGACTGTCTCGTGGCAAGTTTAAACAAGAAAAATCTTGTTTGGTTGTTCTGAGATGATTGCGGTAGATTCGATTGGGTTTCTTTTTGGGTTTTAAGGATGATACCTTTGATGCTATTCGAGACACTCATAATAGCTCTTGAAAACCAATTGAGACTCAAGGTTAGAGGTATTAGATGTGATAATGGGATGAATTCAAGAACAAGCTTATGGATGAATTTTGTGCAAACAGAGGCATAAAAGGGAGTTTAGTATTGCAAGAACACCCACAAAATGGTGTTGCGAGAGAGGAAGAATAGGACTTTGATTGAGCGGCAAGAACAATGCTAGCGATTCCCATCTACCTATTCAATTACGGGCGGAAGTCGTAAATCTTGCATGCTATGTACTTATGAGTCTCGATCACCAAACCACGATCTGAGACACCCTATGAACTCGATGGGCAATAAACCCAACATTCGTTTTATGAAGCCTTTTGGATGTCCTCTCACTATTTTAAACACCATTGATAACTGGGAAGTTTGATGGCAAGTCGAAGAAGGATACTTATTGGGTTATTGCACTAACAATGAAGGCTTTAGAGTATACAACGAGTTACTAAGAAGATTCAAGATTGTCTTCATGTTGAGTTTTAGAAGATCAAGACAATGAGAAAGGTAAAGGTCACGATTGGATGTTTGATCTTGAGGTTTTAACTCCTTCAATAAATTATGTACACGTTAGAGAAGAAAATCAACCTATGCACCATGGAGAAGATTTACAATATGTTGTTCATGGAGTTCATATTAGACCAGATGTTGTTCTGATGAAGATCCGTTAGTCCAAAACAAAATCTTGATGTTCCCAAGCAAAGTATTGACATTCCAAAACAAAATATTGTTGCACCACAATCCTCATTATCTCACGAGGATCAATCTATTCAAGAGGAACTTAATCGGATGCTTCTTCAAGATGTATTAGCACATTCTTACATCGATGAACAAAGGAGAGCTTATGAAGAGGCAAAGAAGAAGAACAAGACTGCAGTACTCTCAAGTACTTTTGACAAGATTTCGCACAAATCTTCTTTTTTGTTGATGATGCTTTAGACGATTTGCATGATCCTACCATGCCTGAACTAGAGGAAACTGATGATGAGTTTGCAGATGAAGGTATTTTCTCAGATTCCATTGATGATGCTGATTTAACTAACTTGGATGATGCATATGGAGTTCCACAGTCTCCAATCTTAAGGATTCATAAGAATCATCCTACTGATCAAATCATTGGTCCGTCTACTTCTGGAGTGATGACAAGACACAAAGCTAAGAGTTTTACTAAACCCCATAATGCTTTACTTAGCTTTGTCTACAAACAAAACAGGCTGAATCATAAGGACCATCAAACTTGCCTATTTACTTGTTTTATCTCTCAAGAGGAACCCAAGAACATTGCTCAAGCTTTGACTAAAGAAAGATGGGTTGAAGCTATGCAGGAAGAACTTCTTCAATTTAAACTTCAAGAAGTTTGGGTTTTATGTGATCTTCCGGATGGGAAGAAAGTTATTGGAACGGATGGGTTTTAGAGTCAAAAGAGATGAAGCGAGGTAATGTTATCAAGAATAAGGCAAGGTTAGTAGCACAAGGCTACTGACAAGAAGAAGGAGTAGATTATGATGAAGTGTTTGTTCTGTAGCAAGAATAGAAGCTATTAGGATATTTCTTGCTTTTGCTTCTTATATGGGATTTCAAGTTTACGGATGGATGTCAAGAGTGCCTTTTATATGGCAAGATTACGAGAGGAAGTATATGTCAAACAACCTCCGGTTTTGAAGATCCTAAACACCCAAACAAAGTCTACAAGGTGGTTAAGGCTCTTTATGGCCTTCATCGAGCACCTAGAGCTTGGTATGAGAGGCTCTCTACATTCTTATTGCAACATGGATACGGGAGGGAGCTATTGACAAGACTTTGTTTATCAAGAGAGACAAGAAGGATATCATGTTAGTTCAAGTCTATGTTGATGATATCATCTTTGGGGCTACCAAATAGTCCATGGTTAAGGAGTTTGAGCGGTGATGCGAGAAAGAATTTCAAATGAGTTCAATGGGAGAGTTAACTTTCTTTTGGGACTTGAGTTAAGCGGTCCAAGGAAGGAATTTTATCGGTCAAGACAAGTATATTCTTGACATACTTAAGAAGTTTAATTTGATGATATGAAGACATTACTACACCTATTAAATCTATCAATTCATTGGGCAAAGATGAAGATGGCCAACTGTTGAAGTCAAGTTATCTGGATCAATGATTGGCTCTCTTATGTATCTTCTTGCATCAAGGCACGATATCATGTTTGTTGTTTGTTTATGTGCAAGATATCAAGTCTCACCAAAGATTTCTCACATGAATGCGAGAAAGAGAATCTTCGTTATTTAAAACAACAACCAAAGTTAGGGTTGTGGTATCCAAAAGAGTCACCTTTTCACTTAGAAGCTTTTTGGATAGTGATTATGCGGTGATAATTATGATAGAAGATCCACCTTTGGAGGATGCCAATATCTTGGAAGAAGATTAGTTTCACGGCAATGTAAGAAACAAACAATTGCGACAACATCCTCTCTTGAAGTGAATATGTAGTCACGCAAGCTTTTGTGGACAAGTTTTGTGGATGCAGAATCAACTCTTGGACTATGGGTTCAATTTCAAAAATACTCCTATCAATATTGATAATGAGAGTACCATTTGTATTGTGAAGAATCATGTGTATCATTCCAAGACCAAGCACATACAGATTAGGCATCACTTTATCAGAGATTGCTATGAGCACAGGCTCATTAATGTGGTTAAGGTTCACACAGATGATAATGTAGCTGATTTACTCACCAAAGGCTTTGATGTTTCAAGATTCACTCACTTGGTGGTGAGCATTGGTATGATTAACTACTGAGCTACATTTAAGGGGAGGACTACTTATTATTAGTTTAGTCCTGTGTATTTTTTGAGGGGAGGATATTTGTGTATTCTTAGTCTATCTGGAAGAATTTGGAAAATCTTGTTTTTTCCTAAAAGTACTGCTTGGAAAGTAATGCTTGGGAAAGTACTACATACGTGGAAAGTACTGTTTGTCTTATTAAAGTACTGTTCCAACGATTATATTGAGGGGTAATTAATGCTAACGGTAATTTTATTTTGGGCAGTGATTTTTCAAATCTCACCTATAAATAACTACTTTCCGATTTTCCCTCTTATATTAATACCTTAGCATCTTTTCCATATTTCTCTCATTCTTATTCGATTCCAATTCTTATTGTGCTTCCATAATCACCAATGGCGAATCGACCTACTGTTTCAAAGCACAATATGGTGGCCAATTTAGACAAGACTGAAGATAATGCAGCGTTTCATGATATTATTGATTATCTCACTGGGTCGCCAATTAGTTATGCTCTTTTAGTGGAGCCGGATATTATTGAACCTTGGATTCAAGAATTTTGGGCTACTGCAAGGGATAATATGGAGAATGATGAATTTTATATTAGAGCTACAGTTGTTGGAAGAAGCGTGAAGATTATCAAGCCTCCATTAGAAGACTTGTTGTTTAATGATGATGATGGGGCTATTCATTTTACTAAGGAGTTGATTTGGGAAACTTTTGGACATCTTGGTTATGAAGGGTCTTTAACGGAACAAACTTTTCGGAAACAATTATTTTGTCCTCAATGGAAGTTTTTAATACATGTGTTGTTACATTGTATTAGTGCTAAAAGTACTTCTTGGGAGCAGTTTGGGTCAAATATAGCATCTGCTATGGTGGGATTGGCTACAGATCGTGTTTTTAATTTTTCAAGGCTGATTCTCGATGGCATGCTTTCTCATATCAATCATGGATCCAAATGGTTAATGTATCCCAGGTTTATACAAGTTTTCTTGAACAAACAACTTGCTGATGTACCGAAGCCTACCGATTTACTTCCTGTTATTGTACAACAAGCAAAGATTTTTACTTTTATGGCAAGAAGAAGTGCTCTCTTCAGAGGTCCGGATACACCATTAACTACTTCTATGATGGAAGTTGTTCAAGTCGTTAGAGCGATGTTGAAGATGCGAGAAGTGAAGGTCTTGCACCGCAGCACCGCATCTACAAGCACCGCTTCTCAAGAAGGTCGCATCTTCACAGTGGTATTGTTTCCCCACGTACTGAAGTTCAAGAAGACATTGCGGGATCACCTTCTCCATCTCCACATCAATCTGTTCCTGCATCTCAATCAGAGGAACATTCATCAATTAAAGGAGATGATTCACGTACTATACCCCCTGAAGAAATGACATTGGACAATTATGTTTTAACAAGGGAGTTGGTTAAGTTGCAAAAGACTACTAAGGCTCAAGCCAAGCAGATAAAGAAATTGAAGCTCAAATTTAGAAGGTTAAAAGCTTTTGTTTGGCCTTTGGTTCAAGAATTTCGTATCTGGGTTAAATCAAAGAAGAAAGCACAAAGGCAGTCTAAGACAAGTAAACATCAAAAGGTTCATAAACCATCTTCTGTCAACTTGGGGAGGAATTTAGAAGAACAGAACTTGAAAGAAGATATGGTTAAAGAGAATGAACACGAAAGTTCTAAAAGTCCAAGAAAAGATCATTCAAGATCTTGAGGAGCAAGTTCAAGTTCAAAATCTGGTGATGATCAAGGTCTTGCATACAACAAAGTCTTGTTTTTCAAGTACTTTTAGACAAGAGGTAATAACTCCAAGAGTGTTAGATTTTGAAGAGGAAGCTGGTCCTTCTACAACAGTTGTACAAGAAGAGGAGGCTATTCTCAAACCTATTCATTCTGCAAGTGATGATGAGTTCATTGCTACAATTTTACAACCAAGAGGTGGAGTTACTATTCAAGAAGTACATGAAGAAGAACAACAAAGAACTTCTCAACCTGCAATTGATCCTAAGGATAAAGGAAAGGGTGTTCTGGTTGAAACTAAGAAGAAAAAGCTAACTTTGGCGTAACTTAGAGAAATTGAAGTTGCTAGGAATGAAGTGCTGACTAGAAAGTATCAAGAAGAGTTAAATGCTAAAGATAGAGAAGCTCGTGAAGCTCAAGAAGATCGGAGTAATGAAGCGACTAAGAAGTTACAAGATGAATTAGATGTCAAGTCTTTGAACCATTACAATCACCTACTCATGTTAGATATATGTCAAGAAGACCTAATTTAGCTAAAGAAAGGAATGCAATGATGGCATATTTGAAAAGTAGAGGATATAAAGGATTGCGGTTTAACTATGTTGATATGAAAAGACTATATGATCAGTAACAAAGGCTTATAAGAAGGATGTTGCGGTATCAAAGATTTTAGAGAAGAAGCTACTTGGGTCAAGAGAGAGAAAGAAAAGTTTGAAAAGAAAAGGGAAATTGAAGTTCTGGATGTTCGGTTTTCAAATAAAGAAAAGTTGAATTAAGATCCGAGACTAAGGATGAACTAAGGAATTATCTCGAGTGGTAGATTTTGAATATTCAAAGAAGATCTTGACATGAAGATGAGCAGATCAAAGATTAGTGTTTTGAAGTTGTGAAATCTAAAGATGGAGATTATATGATTTTTCATAAAGAAGATGAAAGCTTCAAAGTTTTCAATAGGCTATGGGACTTATTGCACATTATAGATAGAGTAGATCTATTCTATTTATATCATGTGGTGAAAGCTTACTTTGAACATAATCCATTAGAAGGATTGGTTTAGTTTTACATGGTGATCTCATAACCGCATGGGAAACCAAGAAGAGAGCACGATGAAAATTGGAAGAATCAAGAGCAATGGGAAATTGTTTCTTCGGAGATTCTTTGAAGAGTCTGAGTTCATGTTTTAGAGTGGAAAATGGAACAATGTTACACATGTTTGCAGACGTAAGATACCCTCTCACAATGAGCTCATGCGAAGAATGCTAGAGCATGGAATGGAAGTAGAAGAGGATAATGAAACCGCTTGCATGGTTATCAACTTGTTTATCAACCGGACTACCATTGTCAAGATGATGAATAAACGGTATGAGACTTAATTGAATAAATTATTTTTGATAAATCAAGACTTTATTCAAAGTATCGGCGATCAAACAAGATGCTTTAATCAAAGTACTGCTTGTAGTTTTTAACCAGTTAAGTGATTTTTGAAGAAAACCTTTTGCTAAGTAACAAATTTTTGAAACAAAGGTTAAGTGAAATAAATGGATTTTGAGATGGTAACAATAGGTCATCAATCCACCATGGTTACAAAAGGATTGACTAATCCATGAGCAAACAACTCTTGTAAAGATATATCAAATCCGTTTTTAGTTGACAACTTGCTAATAAGTTGGATGGTAATCAACTCACCATATCAGTAATGTGAAGAGTTGGCTAGCCCACAAGAAAATAGCTTGTGGTAAAGGCAGTGGAAAAACCATTATTGGTAATTAGTTCACCATTAGATAGAAGAACTAACTAGTCCAGAAGGGTACGACTTTTGGTAAAGACAAATCAAATCATTGATAGTCGATGATTTGCTAAAAATCATATGGTTATCGGTGTACCATGGTCTTACACACCAAAACATTTGGCTACTCCGGAGATAATGGCTTTGGTAAAGAGATCTAAACCATTAAGTTTTCAATGATTTACCTCTCACGTGAGTTAACACACCGGAAGTGATGAGAATAGTATGCAACTTTAAGCGAATTAATGTACAAATTGTCATATGTTGTTGTGTTCTTTGAAAAGATGGAGCTTCTTTGGATGTGATGTGAAAGATTATTTCTCATGATACTTTGACAAGCACAAACACTCTAGAGATACAATCCAAAAGATTAAGAAACATTATGTTCTTAAAGATAAAGTCATTAAAGATAAATTCATAGAGGAACTTGAAGTCAAGCAAGTAGAATTCAAGTTAGGGGAGGATTGTTGGGATATGAAAGTGTCAAGATATGAAAGCATCAAGATATGAAAATCTTGAAGTCGCTAATCTTGGAACAAGTCAAAGAGTCAAAAGCATCGCTAAAGACAAAGTCAAAGTATCGCACTATGAAGTCAAAGTACTTGCAAGAACAAAGAACTCTATATTCGTTTATGGAAAGTATTGTAACTCTAGAATATTCTATGTTTAGATTACTTGTCGTACAAGGATACAAATTGTAAACCGACTAGGATATCCTTGAGCCTATAAAAGGATTCCTAGATTGGCATTAGAGGTACGAGTTTATGAGTTTTAGAGTTTACGAATTCACAAGTTATTTAGTGTTTTAGAGAGAAGTTCGATAATCTTAGAGTTGTTTAGAGTATCTGCATAATAAGCAAATTTAGAGTTAATAATAAAAGTTATTCTTCTTAGCTTTGTTAAGTAAATTCCGCGTACTTAATAAAGATTGTTTAGTGTTTCTTTGTTAATAACTTAGGATTTATCCGAGGTTGTTAAACCTTAACAAGCTAGTTAAGTTAGTTTGATTAAAGTATATCGATCCAACAGGAACACATCTCAAAGTTTCAAATATTACCAGTTTTACCAGTGGTTTGATCCAGTTATTCTAATATATTATTCTAAAAGCGTGAAAATAACTAGATCACAAGGGCAAACAAAATTTTAAATTTAAGCTTAAAAACTCTAATTTTCCTATTCACCCCTCCCCCACACACACTTAAGTTAAACATTGTCCTCAATGTGAAAAAACGAACTTCAAAGTATAGAAATAGGGAAAATAGAGATGAAACCAGATATTCCAATGAGTTTGTCAGCTTAATTTTCTTCATCCAAGCGTCCACTGGAGTAATCATTACCTGCACAAAATCTTATATACAAACAAAAGAGTTTTATTAAGATGTGGCACCCCCCCCCCCACACTTAAGTTAAACAAAAGGTTTAAACTTTGGGGCGTGACCACAGAAAATCAAATCTGAAACATACGGGTTGCCTCCCGAGAAGCGCTTGTTTTATTAACGAGTCATCAGCCTGACTCGAATCTTCCCGAATTTACTTGGCCACAGATGCAGCCTTGAACATTTTGAAAAGTTCCGGGACATACATGAATTCTTCACCAGTTGTATCAACGTCGCTCCAGATGAACTCAGTAGATGGTTTCCAAGGAACGTTTTGTAGGATTCTTCCTGGAAAAGGTGCTACGAAGATGATTATTTCAAATTCATTTTCAGGTGAAACTGTCTCAACTGATATTTCATTCATTTGCTCCTTATCATAGTATAGTTTGATTTGGTGCCCATTAACGATGAAACTTCCACCCTGTTTGTCATAAAGTTCGACATAACCGGATGGATATCCATGTTTAACGATATATGGTCCAAATCATCTTGGTTGTAATTTAGGAGCTTTGAATTTGAATTTCATGTTGAAAAGCAGAACTTTATCTCTGGCTTTGAATTCTTTTCGAACTCTTAGCTTTTTGTCGTGATAAGCTTTTGTTCTGGCTTTATACAGTTTAGAATTTTCATAAGCTCGGATTCTTAATTCTTCGAGTTCGTGCAATTGCAAGAATATCTTTTCCCAAGCTATTTTGAGATCGGTGTTGCAGTTTCTGAGAGCCCAGTAAGCACGATGTTCAACTTTGAACGACAAATGACAAGTTTTTCCATACAGGAGTCTGTAAGGAGTTGTGCTAATAGGAGTTTTATAAGCCGCATAAAACGCCCACGAGCATCGCAAGTTTCTTGACCACATCAAGGATTGTCCTTCACCGCTTTTTTGAGTATTCTTTCAAGAGCTCATTGGTGTTTTCGACTTGGCCTTGGTTTGTGGATGATAAGTTGTCGCGAATCGGTGATGAACTCCATATCTTTTCATGGTTTTCCATTTGTTGGTTACTGAAATGGGTTCCTCGATCGCTATCAAGGCTTTGGGGATTCCATAACGAGCAAAATGCTTTTGAGAAAATTGACGACGACGCGAGCATCGTTCGTTGGTAAAGCTTCAGCTTCTGCCCATTTGGACACATAATCTATAGCAACGAGAATGTATTCGTATTTGTGGGATTTAGGGAATGGCCCCATGAAATCAATTCCCCAAATATCGAATATTTCACACACTTGAATGCTTGTCAACGGCATTTCGTCTCTTCGCGAAAGGTTGGTTGTTCTTTGGCAAGCATCACAGTTCTGAACAAGTATATGTGCTTCTTTGAATATTGTCGGCCAATAGAATCCAGCATCAAAAACTTTTTTAGCTATGGTGGAGGGACCATAATGTCCCCAAGTTGGGCCATGATGACATTCGTCAAGAATCTTGCGAGTTTTGGAACCGAAAACACATCTTCGGATCATTCCGTCAGGACACATTTTGAAAAGATATGGTTCTTCCCAAAAATAGTTTTTAAGTTCCGAAAAGAATTTGCTCATTTGAGCGTGAGTTAAACCTTTTCTGAGAATTCCTCCAGCGAGAAAGTTAGCAAAGTCAGCAAACCAAGGATCGTCATTTCCATCAACGGTCATGAGGGTTTCATCAGGGAAGTAATCATCAATTTCTTCTTCTTTTAATTCCTCAAGATCGGGATTTTCAAGACGTGATAAATGATCAGCGGCTAGATTCTCTGCTCCTTTCTTATCTTTAATTTCGATGTCAAATTCTTGGAGTAGCAGAATCCATCTGATAAGACGCGGTTTAGCATCTTGCTTGGTGAACAGATATTTGAGTGCCGAGTGATCGGTGAACACGACTGTTTTTGAGAGTACGAGGTAGGATCGGAATTTGTCGAATGCGAAAACTACGGCCAGTAATTCCTTTTCAGAATCGCATAATTTTGCCGAGCACTATTCAAAGGTCTTGCTAGCAAAATATATGGGCGAAAGTGTTTTCCTTCTCGTTGGCCTAAGACGGCTCCACAAAGAAAATCACCGGCATCGCACATAAGCTCGAATGGTAGTGACCAATTAGGTGAAACCATGATCGAGCACTAGTTAGTTGAGATTTCAATGTTTCAAGGCTTTTATGCAATCAAAGATTGAAGTCAAAGATGATTCTTTCTCAAGAAGTTTTGTCATCGGACGGGATATTTTAGAAAAATCTTTGATAAAGCGGCGGTAGAAACCGGCATGTCCTAAAAAACTTCTAATGACTTTAACGTTAGTTGGTGGTGGAAGTTTCGTGATAACGTTGATTTTTGCTTTATCTACTTCCATGCTTGCACTGGAGATCTTGTAGCCAAGCATAATTACTTCGGTCACCATGAAGTGACATTTCTCCCAGTTAAGGACAAGGTGTGCAGCTTCGCATCTTTTGAGCATTTTATCAAGATTGGAAAGACAAGCTTCAAATGAATTTCCGAAAACTGAAAAGTCATCCATGAAAACTTCCATGGAGGTTTCGAGCATGTCTTGGAATATGTCTATCATAAACCTTTGAAAAGTCGCAGGTGCATTACAAAGACCAAAAGGCATACGCTGATATGCGTAAGTTTCAAAAGGACAAGTGAAAGTGGTATTTCCTTGGTCATTAGGATCGATTGGAATTTGAAAATATCCTGAAAATCCATCGAGGAAACAAAAGAATTTATTTCCTGCTAGTCTTTCAAGCATTTGATCCATGAACGGGAATGGAAAGTGATCTTTTCTGGTGGCTTTGTTTAATTTCCGATAGTCAATACAAACGCGCCAACGAGTGACAGTTCTAGTCGGGACTAGTTCATTCCGTTCATTAGTCACAACCTTCATTCCTCCTTTCTTGGGAACACAGTGAACGGGACTCACCTAAGGACTATCCTCGATTGGGTAAATTATACCAGCCTCGAGAAGTTTTGTGATTTCCTTTTTGACAAATTCTTTCATGTTGGGATTGAGTCGACGTTGACGTTCAACAACATGTTTGATCCCATCTTCGAAATTGATTTTGTGTTTGCATAAATTGGGACTAATTCCTGGGAAATCAGATGTTTTCCAAGCGAAGGCTTGTTTATGATTTTTGAGGACAGAAACTAAACTTTCTTTCACATTGGCCTCGAGTAATGAAGATATGACTACTGGAAGAAGTGAGTTTTCCTCCAGGTAAGCATATTCAAGAAGATCAGGTAGAGGTTTGAGCACGAGATCTGCTGGCGGTTCTTCAATAGAGGATTTTATTCTCATCTTGTCGCCGAAAGTTATTTCTTCAAAATTTTCTTCCTCCATTTCTTCCTCCGTCTTATCTCCTTCGAACTCTACTTTTATGAAATCATCAAACTCTTTTTCAAAGTCTGTTTCATTGTTTTTTTCAGAAGTAGTCAAGAATGGATCGGATTCGTTAAGTAATGCATCCAATTCTTCGTTAGTGACTTCATCGATAACATCGATGTTGAAACAAGTGTCATCACTGGAACGTGGATAGCACATCGCTTTATCGATTAGAAAAGTGATTCGATCTTCTCCAACTCCAAGGTTGAGTTCTTTTCCTTTCACTTTGATGATTGCATCAGCGGTATTTAGGAAAGGTCTTCCTAAGATGAGTGGGACTAGACTATCTTCTTCCATTTCTAAGATTACAAAGTCCACGGGAAAAATGAATTTACCGACTTCAACAAGCATATTCTCGGCAATACCAACAGGATATTGATAAGAATGATTTGCTAATCGAATACTCATTTTTGTTGGCTTAAGGCTGTTGTTGCATAACTTGGAATACAGCGAATAAGGCATCAAATTGATACTTGCGCCAAGATCGGCTAAAGCATCGCATTGAATATTATTCCCGAAAGTGCATGGAATAGGAAAGCTCCCAGGATCTCCTAGCTTTGGTGGGATTTTGTTTTGAACAATGGCTGAGCATTCTTCGTTAAGGAAAGTAGGTGATATTTGTTCTAGCTTGCTTTTGTTATTAAGAAGTTCTTTCAAACATTTCCCGTAATTGGGCATTTCGGCTAAGACATCAACGAGAGGAACATTGAGTCTAACTTCTTTGATTATTTCAATGAACTTCTTATAACTCTCTTCCATTTTTTCTTTCTTAAGGTATTGAGGATATGGAATTTTTGGTGTGTACGCCTTGACAGATGGGGTGGTTTTCTTTTTGATGGTTTGAGTTGTGTTGGATTCCTCAGCTTCATCCTCGCTATCTTGGGTGATAGGAGTATTTTCATTAGGATTTGGTGGTGGATCGTACGAGAGGCCACTTCTTGTGAAGACAACATTGATATGCTCATTTCTCATTTGTGGTGGAATGATGACGCCTTATCATTTGATGGTTTTGGGTTGATTGGGTGTTACTTGGTAACGAACCGATGGTCGAGAGGAATGTTGGTCGAAAATCTACTAAATTTGTTTTCAAGATCTTGGATAGATGCTTGATGATTTTTCTGTCCCTGCTCAACTTTGGCTTTGAGATTGAAAATTTGATTTTTGATGAAATCATTTGGAGATTTTTGAGCAGCCATGAGTTCTCTCATGGTTTTTTCGAATTCGGATTCTTCCATCTTTTTCTCAGAGTTTTGTGGTGGCGGATTTTCAGTTCGAGGTTGAGAATCACGGTTGTCATCCCTTGGTCGGCGGTCTTGCCAATTTCCAGAATTTTGACCGTAATAATTACTACGATATCCTCCTCCACGATATCCTCCTTGGGCATAATTCGCTTCTCCATCGTTAGGTCCACCCATGGGCTTATCGTCGCACTCAGACGATGGATGATTTCCTCCACAATTGTTGCATCCGTCTCGCATTTCCTTCATTTCTTCTTTGATATCTTTGTATTGTAAGTCGATTTTTGAGGTTAAAGCTTCCATTTTCTCCATGAGTTTTGAGGTATCGGTGTTTTCGACAAAGGCAACGGTTTTTCGAAGAGGTTTGGTTTTGGAATCTTTGGACCAATCGAGTTTGAGAAGTACTCGATCTTCGAGTAATTGGTGTCCATCGTTAGGAGTCTTATAGAGAAAAATTCCTCCAGCATCAAGGATGCCTTGAGAGATTTCATCTTGTCCATGGTAAAAGATTTGGATAATGGTTCCTTTGGATAATCCATGTCCATGACAACTACGAAGCAAATCTTTCATCCGAAGCCAAGCTTCGACAAGTGATTCATTGGGATTTTGTGTGAAAGCACAAATTTCTCCCATTAATCGATCAAACATGGCAGGTGGAAAGAATCGGCTTACAAAGGCTTGCCTCATCTCCTCCCAAGTGTTGATAACTCCTGGGCTCAATTCATTGTAACATACTTTAGCATCTCCGGCGAGTGATGATGGAAAAAGTTTGAGTTTTATGGCATTGACATCGGTGTCGCCATAACAGAACATGCCACAAATTTCGATGAATTCGGCAATGTGCTTATGCGGATCGGCCCGCTCACGGCCATCTGTTGGAATCACTCGTAAACTATAATTCAAGTGTTAGTAATTAATATGTAATAGTTAGCTTAATTATGGCTTTTATGTTAGTAATCAAGGTTAGGCTCATGTAGAAAGCCCATGAGCCTATCCAAAGCCCAATAAGGAAAGGATGGGAACTTGGTTTGTTGCCCTAGCTCCCTCCTATAAATAATCTTGTAAACCCCCACTTGAGGGTTGGTTGTTCATTTGCTTTCATACTCTACGCGTAAACCTTTCTCATTATCCATACGTGTGTGTTTGCTATTGTTCAACCGATCATCTTATCTTTCTTTCTTACATATTGATGCTTGTGTTACTAATATGGTGACCTAACAGTGGTATCAATCGCCAAATAGTTGGGTGAACTTTATTTTGTTTTTGAAGTTTACGCGTAAGTCACGATTTACAAACTTTCAAACGCAAAAAGCTTTACTTTTTACACTTTCAAATCCAAGATTCTTGTACTTTTAAGGTTATTCGTGTTAAAGGTTAAGTTTTGGCAAAAATTTCAAACTTTCGTGTATTTCTTCATTTTTAAGCTTGATTTCATTCGTAGAATGATTCTACGATAAGGTGTATTTAAGTTTTGGATCATCAAGTTTCACACTTTTGTGTTATTTTGGTGATATTGAAGTCATTTCATCACAAAAATCTGGTTTAGAAACATCTTTGGGCATAAAACCGCTTTTGGAAAATCCTACGCGTAGCAAACCCTAATCTTACGCGTAAGTTATCCGTGGTTTGATCTTCAGTTTTCTTGGTTTACTCAGTGTTTTCTTGCTTGGATAAGCATGAAAACACTTCGACTTTGGATATCTTTTACACTGAGATTAGTGTAAAGGATTTTTTGGGCAAAACCTTAGTTTTACGCCTAAGCATAAAAGCTTACGAGTAACAAATCTTACGCCTAAGCATTTCCTACGCATAAGCACGTCTTACGCCTAAGGAAAACTTACGCATAAGTTTCTTACTGCTAAGTCTTTAGTTTACGCATAACCTAAGGTTTTACTAACCCTACGCGTAAGCTACTCCTACGCGTAAGTATTCTTCTTACACGTAAGTTTGGTGTTTTTACGCCTAAGGTTTTCTTTGCCTAAGCTTGGTTTCTACGCCTAAGGACTCTTCATCAACAAAGTTTCATTCGACTACAAAGATCCATCATCAACACAAGTTTCAAAATGTCTCAACCACCATACTCTAACTACTTTCCTTATGTGTATCCTCAACAACAACAACAATTCAATCTACAACAACAAGTTTATCAACAACAATTTAACCAACAACATTTTCCACAACAAGGAGCAATTCCACCACAAATGGTTCAACCACCACCCAGTCTTCAAGTACAACCTTACACAAACTTTCACAATCAACATCCGTCCAGGAATACTATGAAGGAACCGTCTTGGTTTGGAAAGATGTGTGAAGCTTTAAGTAGACAACAATCCATACATGAAGCTGGATCACTTGATAGACCTCCAATGCTCACTCCCGAAAACTATGATCAATGGGTGATACGGTTCTTTAGGTTCTGTGATCTAAAGAAGCCACATGGAAAGTTCTTGAAGAAGGTCATCATGGAAGGTCCATTTCGGATGCCCATCGTCATTACACCGGAGATCCAAATGCTACTCCACCAAGAGGTGATGTCACCAACATTGCAACTCTTTCTCGACCTCACTCCGATGAACTTCTACATTTCAAGTCGATGAGCTAGCAATGCAATACATCCTTTTGGGATTACCCAATCCAATCCTTCAAGTGTTGATGCTCAAAAGATCGCTAAAGCAATGTGGGAACATATTCATCTTCTCATGGAAGGCACGCGACTCAATCAAGAAGACATGGAATCCAAAATCTACTTGGCTTATGAACACTTCATGATTGAACCCGAGAGACATTAGAGTCATATCATCATCGCTTCTAGAACATCATCAATGACTTGATAAACACAACATCATCATGCCAAGAATTGCGGTCAACACTAAGTTGCCGAGTAGTCTTGGTCCCGATTGGGAAAAGTATGTCATTTTCATCCGCAAGCTAAAAATCTTCATCATGCTACATACGGATTGTTGTACGACTATTTGAAGCCCCACCAAAAGAAGTTGATGAGAAAGGGTTATCCGTGGACAACCTGTTTCACCTTCACTTCCGGACAATCAACAATTAGCATTGTGGGCTCAAGTCGGTTATCCTCAATTCCCGACTCACAAATCAGATTCACGAATCCTCCACAACCCACCGCTCAACCAATCGCAACAATCACACCATATGATCCATCAAAGCAACAATCTCAAGAAACTCAATTGGTTCCATACAACAACAACAATGATCAAGCACTTTACGTTGAATCCAATGAAGATGCGAAGCTTTCGATGCATTGCAACAAGGGTTTGTCATGATTGCTAGAGCCTTCGGTCGATACTCTAATAAATCCAACAATCGATTCGTACCTCATCTAACACAAGGAATTAGGTTGTTGTTAACAATGGACGTGTTGAAGTTCGTAATCGTGGTAATGTTCGCCGATGGGCGGTGGTCAAGGGTTTAATCAAATGGGAAGGAATAACACGGGTGCTCCACAACAACAAAGGGCTCAAGTGGTTGAACAGGTAATGCTCGAATGGGGTTAATGGTCTTCGTTTTATAATCAGAATGAGAAGGGTCATCCGCTAATGCATGCCCAAAGCCGAGGACAAGAGGCGCTTATCACAAAGAGGCTTTACTCTTGGCTCTCAAGGATGAAGTCGGTGGAACTCTTACCAACAAGGAGCATGACTTCATGGCGTATGCTGATTCGATGATGACATGGAGGACTTGCGTGCTAATGCAGCAGTTGATGTTGATGGCACATATGCAAGCTCTCCACATGAGTAACACAGCCCCAGTGTATGACACCGACGGCTTGTCTTAGGTACCGGATCAAACTTTACTCATTAATGATTCGATATCTCACCAACATCTACATCCGACAAGGATCGAGTGTTCAACATGCACCGCTACATCTCATTCAAGATAATCAAATAGACCCCGTAGTTATATTTGACGATCAAGATGACCTTATGGTTACCATTGATAATCAAGTTGACTTCGTGGTTATACTTGAGGATCTGACTAATGATTATGTTGAGACTCACGTTGAACAAAATGAACCTTCATCTCATCTAGAAGTTGAGCTCATGACCTTAATTAAAGACCAAGAATCTCGACTAGAAATTTGCAAGCAATTAAAGGACAAAAATGCACTGTTAACTAGGGATAATGAATGCTTAAAGAGGCAACTCAACGCTTTCAAAACTCAAGAAAACGTGAACAAGGTTTTGAAGTCGCTTTGCTAAATCTCATCAAAATGAAAATCATTAGAACGACAGACACGTGATCTAGTCGCATCCAAGAATGCTTTGTTGTCTCAAATAGAACAAGCTCAAACATGATCATAAACAACAACTTAACGCCTTACCTTGAAACTCAAAAGCCAAGTCCGAGTTGTTAACTTGTCAAAAACAGTTCTCGAGTACAAAAGCATTCCACGAAACGAATAGATGACTATCTTGAGGAAATTGTCGACCTACAAAACAAAATCAAAGAGTTTTGAACTGTTGTTTATAAACATGGTGAATCAATCATAACGATTCAAAAGTTTACTTTTAAACTAAATCCAAATGGATATGGACCGAATCTTGCGATTACAAACCTAAGTTTTCAAACAGAGCATTCAAACCAAACTCAAGTTTACAAAGCAGTAACATAGAGTTGATGATTCCATTATGAGTGTTGTTGAATATAATCATCAAGAGGAATTAGATGCGTAAGACTAGAGTCGATCAAAATTAAAAATGTTGTTTATAACAAACCATTTAACTATTCAAAGCCGTCACTTTCGTTGCACAAAAGGATTTTTCTAACACACCTTGGGTTATCACACCTACTCGAGGGTCCCTTTCCAATATTGTACAAATTAATGGTCCTTTACCTTCACTCGGTGAAATAAAACCATTAGCGAAAAATGTAAAGTTATAAAATATTTTGAAACATTCATTTCGGACATCAAAATTTTGGAACGTGAAATTGAATTTCATTCAAATAAAAGTTGAACATTTTCAATCGCTTCTTGCGTGCACAAAGAGTTATTCTTCTAAAAGAATTTTACCTCATGTCAAATTTGAAAATTTGTGCTATATATTGGGAAAGGGATTTTCACAAGGAGCTTGGACTTATGAAAAGAGTTTTCGAACAAACAGAAACATCAATTTCAAATACAAAACGTAAAAAGAAAATGTTACGAAAAGATGTTGATCGACTCTTGGAAGATGTTATCTCTACTGATATCCATAATGTTGTGTTATTACATTCTTTTGCATATGCATTTCATTATATTTCTGCTGATTCTGTTGATTCTGTTGAAAATGTTGAGAATATTGATACTATGTCACAAATCAAGTCTTTAAAAGATGAAAATGAACGTGTGTTAAACGAACTTTCAAATGCAAAATGTCGTCTTCAATGGTGTCAAAAAGATTGTCATAATCGTGAACTCGCTTTGCAAAACAAAATCAACCAGTTGCATACCAAAACTCTTTGTCCTAAACTTGAGCAACTGGATGACCAAAATGTTTCTTTGAAGTGTCAAATCTCAAAATATGAACAAGAAATTTCAAAAGTGAAAAAGGAATATAGTGTCATATTTGATTTACTCAAAAGACTCGTGCTAAAGCGCCAAAAGATGTTGATAATCATCCGCATATACCAAAGATGTTTTACGACGAGACGGACTCACTGCTCGAAAATCTAGATTTGTTACACAAAATCCATGATCTAAAGGCGAGTTGGTGATACTTAAGCAAGATAAGGATAGTAACACAAAAGTAATCGCACCAAAAAGATTCAAAATGACTCTAGAACATCTAATGACAAACCACAAGAAACTAATGTGCTTCCTCATCGAAACAGAATAGTTGCCTATTTTCCCAATGCCTGCACTTCACAGCCTAGGAGCAATACAAGGAAAAATAGGAAGTTGCAACGTAAGAAAAGAACAATAAAGAATGCTGAAGTAGAAGAACACCCTAGGACTTTGAATAAAACTCAAGTTGCATCCACTTATGTAATGGAAAAAGTGATGTAACGAATGTTGAACCTTTAAGTACTTTTGATGTTAAGTCTGAAGCTTCTTGTGTTATATGTTGTAAAAGTATGCTTTCTGATTGTCATGATAAATGTGTTGCTAAAACTATCTTGTCTCATTTACGGAATCCTAAGAAACGGAATACCTCTAAGCCCACTAAAGCTTCTAAGTCTGTGCTTGGTAAACCACCCTCTTTAGATTCTAAGAAAATCATTGATGTCCCTATAACTCTATTATCACCTCCAAGGATCGTAGTACCACCTAGTGCATTCACTAAGACTAAAGCAAAGACTAGTTGAAGATGGCAGAAATGGTTACATAATACACTTGGCTTTACATGGATACCTAAAATCATGAACATGTGTGTTTCATCTATATCTGCATCGGAACCCTCTAACTCTTCGGGTTCCACCTCTACTTCTATTCCATCTTTGTCGTCTGTGTAGAATGCAGGTGATACAAATCATCCTCTGGGTTGTTGATAGCGGATGTTCCCGACACATGACAGGCAATCTCAAATTGTTATCAAACTTTATTGCAAAGTTCATTGGCACCGTCGATTCGGAATGGTCACTTCAGCAGACTATCATGGGCTACGGAGATTACATCAATGGCAACATTGAAATTAGCGTAGTTTATTATGTGGAAGGTCTCGGTCACAATCTCTTCTCGATCGGTCAATTTTGTGATGGAGATTTAGAAGTTGCTTTTAGGAGAAAACTTGTTTCATTCGTGATCTACAAGGAAACGATCTTATGTCCGGTCAACGACATCAAGTCTTTACACAATCTCAATGCAATTCATCTCCCATCCGCTCACTCTCTAAGGCTACATCTACATAATCCTCGCTATGGCACCGCTGTCTCTCACATCTAAACTTTCAAACCATAACCAACCTTGCTCGATACAAACTAGTTGAAGGTCTCCCAAGATTTCGATATTCTAAAGATCACCTATGCTCACCGTGAACAAGGGAAAAGCACTCGTGCTCATTTTCCTTCAAAGGTGGAACACACACAAAGATGTGCTTCATCTTCTTCACATGGATTTGTGTGGCCCGACGCGCGCGCAGACGATTAATGGAAAATGCTACATCTTGGTAATTGTAGGACTACTCAAGATGGACTTGGGTTTATTTTCTTCAAGTAAAGATCAAGCTCCACAGATGATCATCACCTTTCTCACGAAAATTCAAGTTCGGCCCGAACACAATCGACAAATCGTAATGCATAAAGGAACCGAATTTGTGAATCAAACTCTTCGTGCATTATATGAGAAAGTGGGAATTGAGCATCAAACATCTATTGCACGTACACCAGAACAAAACGGAGTTGTTGAAAGATGAAACCGCACGTTAGTAGAAGCTGCAAGAACGATGTTAATCAATGCTAAACTTCCGGATTACTTATGGGCTGAAGCCGTGTCAACCATAAACCGAATTGCTCAATGATTACCAAGCGCCACAACAAAACACC
This sequence comes from Chrysanthemum lavandulifolium, assembly GCA_022545495.1. NCBI lineage: Eukaryota > Viridiplantae > Streptophyta > Magnoliopsida > Asterales > Asteraceae > Chrysanthemum > Chrysanthemum lavandulifolium. The sequence goes on along the minus strand of CM040242.1, from coordinate 130,433,104 downwards.
TTATGAGCTTATCCACAACCATAAACCGAATCTCAAACACTTTCATGTATTTGGATCCCTTTGTTATCCGAATAATGATCGTGATGACTTTGGTAAGCTCAAAGCCAAAGTCGACATTGAGTCTTTATAAGATATTGTGAAAATTCTAAGGGTTTCGGATCCGAATCGTCGTACAAAGCAAAGTTATGGAAACGATTCATGCAAATTTCGATGAGCTTCTGAAATGGCTTCGAGCATAATGACTTGGAACCCGGTCACAACCGCTTAAACTTCCTCAAACCCCATCATCACCGAACCAAGCCCCACCACTCGTCAACAAATGGAAAAGCTATTTGCTCCTCCGTTTAGTGATGATATTGATGAACGTGCTCGTGTGTACCCAATGTTTCCATTGCTCAACCCGATCATATTCCAATACCGATACACTGCTACAACAACTACCATTGAGGAAGCACCACCAATAGATTCTACAACAACATTTGAACAAACCGCATCCAACGACGTCAACCACCGATGATGTTCTCAACAATGATGTACCCCACCGCAGATTATGATCCAAATGCGTTCTTCAACCCGCTTGCAAATGCCTCGCTACTTCGATGTTGCGGAATCATCTACAAGCCATTTGAATCCTCCTAATCTGCGAATGTATATCAACATCAACCCTCCACATCGTTGGACAAAAGACCATCCTCTTACGAACATAATTGGTAACCCTAATCAACCAACAGAATTAGACAACGCCTTCAGATCGACGGTGAACATTGCATTTATGCACTTACCGCTTGCTAATCTGAACCCAAAACATTAAAAAGCAATGACTTATGACAACCGGATAGAATCCATGCAAGAAGAACTTAATCGGTTTCAATGTCTTGAAGTATGGGAATTGGTTCAAAAACCAACAGGGTCTATGTTATTGGTCCGAAATGGATTTGGAAAAACAAGTTAGATCTTGTGACGGTTATCGTAAATAAGTCACGCCCGTGGCTAAGGGTTATAAACGGGAAGAGGTATTGACTTTGAAGAATCATTCGCACCGGTTGCTCGCCTTGAGGTCGCTCGGATATTTACGGCATTTGCGGCTCACATGAACATCACGGTCTTCGGATGGATGTCAAAGCCGCTTTTCGAATGGGAAACCAAAGAAACGGTCTATGTCACCAACCGGAAGGATTCGTTGATCCGTAGTTCGAACCACGTTTATAAACCGAACAAGGCTCTACGGTCTCAAACAAGCCCCTCGGGCGTGGTATGATAAGTTATCATCCTTTCTTATCGCCAATAATTTCACTAAAGGCTCGGTCGACCCAACACTTTTCATATAATATCACGGGAACACATTTTAATCGCTCAAATTTATGTGGATGACATCATTTTGGGTCAACACATCTAAAATACTCAAACGCTTTTTCAAAACTTATGAAAAAACATTTTGAAATGTCCATTATGGGTGAACTTACATTCTTTCTTGGATTGCAAGTTCATCAATCACCCCGTGGTATTTTCTTAAGTCAGTCCAAATATGTCCTTGAAATTTTAAATAAACATGGAATGACAAGTTGTGATACCTATGCCACTCCAATGGCACACACTAAGAAACTGGATGCTGATTTACATGGAAAATTGGTTGACCCTACCAAATACCGAAGTATTATTAGGTTTCTCATGTATCTAACGACCGAAGAGACCCGACATTGTATTTTCAGATATCTTTGCTCCCGCTATCGTCAAGACCAATGAAACTCACCTCTCGAGGCTAAAAGAATCCTCCGATACATCAAGGGGAACCATTAACTTGGGAATCGGTATCCGAAGGATTCGGTTTTGAACTAATAGCTTTTTAGAGACCGATCACGCAGGATGCTTAGATTCACGAAAAGTACTTCAGAGCTCTACAATTTCTTGGTGATAAACCGTGTCATGGCAATCGAAGAAGCAGGATTGTACATGTTGTCCTCACCGTAAGTAGAATATGTAGCCATGTCGGTGTGTTGTGCTCAAGTCATTTGGATGAGAACACAACTCAAAGACTATGGTTACGTGTTGATGTAATCCCGATGTATCGTGACAATCGAAGTGCTATTGCGATCTCGTGTAACTCGCTCAACACTAAATCAAAGCACGCCGATCTTTGATATCATTTCATCAAAGAGCACGTGGAAAAGGGTACCGTTGAATTATACTTTGTGGGTCTCGAATACCAATCGCGGATCTTCTCACCAAAGCCTTAGCTCCCGCTAGGTTTAATGAGTTGGTCCACCGGATTGGTATGCGGTGTTTGACTCCAGAGGAACTGGATGAACTTTTAAAACATTCTTAAAACCAGTCAAACACCAAAACATCTTTTGTAAATATTTTCAAAAACAAAATACAAAATTATAAAATCTGATAAAACAACAAAAATATTCTTCTATCTATATTTCTTTTAACATGGCAAGTACAAATCTTCCGTCAACACTTTAATCTTTCAAAATTCAGTATTTTATAGTCAAGTGTTGAGGGGGAGAAAGCAAATATTTTTCGGTTTCATAAAACCTTGTACTTGCATGTTACCTTATCTCGTTTGTTTCTTTGTTAATGGTGGTCACATTTCTGGTTTACTGACACTCCTCGGACTCAAATTTATAAAATTTCATTATTTCTTAAGTCGAGGGGGAGTGTCTCAAGTTTTCTTTCCATAAATCATACTTTTGGTAACCACAATGGAAGTTATGGGTGTTGAATGTAAATGGTTAAGGTGGAGGGACTGAAAGTGTCAAATGCTTAAAGTATTTTGAATAATACATTTCAAAATTCATTAACTTCACCTCATTTAATACTCAACCACCCAAATCCTACGCCTAAAATTCAACCTTCAAATCCGTGTTTTTGATCATCAATTTGTAAGTGGTTTCATAACCTTAACATGTTTTCAAACAATAGTTTTGATTCTTATGCAAATCCAACGGTCCAATCTTGTGTTTGAGTGAGATTTGTGTTCTACGCGTAAGCCATGAACACAAATTCTTCATTTGTGTGTTTGTGTTAATGAAAATGGTGTTAAAATGCTTAAATGTTCATATATTAACTGTTTTCATCAAACAAATTCACCCAGAAACATGATTTGAACGATTTTGAGAATTAGGGTTTTATGCGTGAATTGGGTATTTTCAAGTGTGACAATTTTTGGTTACTTATATGGTTAAAAGATGTTGTTTATGTGTTGAATTAATCATATCCACACTCAAAACTTACCCTGAAACAACAATTGTATGAAATTGAAAATTAGGGTTTATGTTCATAGCAGTTGGGTATTTTTTATCCGCTTAGGTTTTGATGTTAAAACTTGGATAAAACAACTCATTAGGCTTCTTAGACATCCCAGGAAAATGTTTGGTGTCAATCCTATGGCTAGAATCCTTACTCGTAACTCTTGAAAACCTGGGTTTAAGTTTTACGCGTATGAGTGTTCTACGCGTAAACTGTGTTAATTGAGTGTCCATGTGATAACTGAAAGGGATTGATTGTATGTGTTAATATTGATGTTATGATGAACTTATTTCAGGATTTCTACGCGTGAAAATTCAGAATCAAGGTCGTTAGAACTTCTACGCATAAGGATCACCTTAAGTGTAGCAAGTTATGCGTAAGAGAAATTTTACGCGTAACCTTTACGCGTAAAGTTCTACAATGGGGACTACGCGTATCCTGTGAAGGATATGCGTAAACAGTAACCTTTACGCATAAGGTTCACTCTTACGAGTAAGCCTTACGCGTAAGCTTTATGCCTAAGGCCTTCTTTTCCTACGCGTAAGTCAAGATCCTACGCATAAGCTTATGTTTACGCGTATAACCACTCCTGTTTACGCATAAGCTTAGTATTTTACGCCTAAGTCTAAAATCAACCAAAATTATGAATTGTTACGCGTGCAAACTTGTAAATAAATAAATCATAACGTCACGAAACCAAAAAATGTCACTAATAAGCTTAAATGTTAAATAAGTTGTGTAAAATAAATGAAAACTTGTACTTTAAGATTCAAAGTTAATCTACTCACGAAATTTATCACGACGTCTTTGGACTATTGGACCAACAAGTGACATTGGACTCGTAACAATCATCGACATATCACATTCAATAAATAGACAATAAAATCAATTGTTGACTAACGTAATGTCTTTCGATATGTTGGTTCTTTTGCTAAATATCTTTCAGATCACGATATAGACGTTCAAATGCAAAATGTGGAAGCACCAAATGTTCTCACTGTTGAAGATATCTTCCCTCATGGTTACCCAATGAAGATCGGAAAGAACAACCTCATAGTTGATTTTGATAACTTCTCTTGTTCTGAGTCTTCGTGTCAGATTGCAGTGGATATTCTAAAGACTCACCCTTATCAAAACATGCTCACAAACTCTGCTACTATACCTGAGATCTACATTCACCAATTCTGGCACACTATACGAAAGGTGAAAGGTCAAAGTGTCGTGACTGTGACTCTTAACAACAAACAAGTCACCATCACGCTAGCAGATTTGAGGGCTATTCTTCTTATTCCTGCCATCGAGCCTCATCAATACAATGCCACTCCAATCAAGAGGTCTTTCTCCGGCTCATGGTCGACATCGGCTATGATGAAGCTACCGGGTAATCACAAAGCACTCATCTCGTTGATCTCAAGAACATTCCCGACCATGGAGAACCCTCTACATTATGATTGCCTCCGGAGAAAACCCTAACTTCGATTTGCTCGAGAAAAAAAGAAAAGTCGATCCCCTTCATCCCTAACTCTCTTGATCGACAATATGCAAGCTTAAATCTCTTTTCTATTGCTATAATCTGTTCCTATTATGTGATTACTCTTGTCTATTACATAATCGTGTCCAGCTTTTAGTGATCGCTAGGAGTTTTTTAGTTTTGTGTTTGTCGAACTTTTAGGGTTTCGATTTTTTGTAGTCGGTTTTTCCATTCCTTGTGCTTATCATGGAGGATTTTGGTTAGTTAATTTGTGCTTCATCTCATGCCTTAGCTGCTCTAAGGCCAACGAATTGGAAAGTTTGACGTGGTATTCCTTGATTCTTGTGATTATCGTTTTTTAGGGTTTTATTAGGGTTCGCTATTTTCTGTTTTTTGTTCGTTGCTGTTCTTGTTTGTATTATGGATAAGAGTGGTACTTGTAACGTTGATTTGGAAGCTTTGGATGCTCGAATGCAAAGGTTGAAAGGGAACGAAGTTGGTTGTGATGTTGCGCCTAAACCAAGGTTGCCTATGAGGATTCTACGCAACCCTAATCCAACCACATCTGATTTTGATTCGAATCTAGCTTCTGGGAGTTCGTTTGCTGCTGTTTCGAACCATGACATTAGTTTGCAATATCGTGAGGTAAACAATGATTTGAATGATAATACTAATGTGCATGATTCGTTGTTTTGGGGTGAGACAGGTAATGCTACTAATCGCTATACTCAATCTGATTTTCCTTCGCTTGGGGAGGCTATTGGGGTTGCAAAAAGTGGTGATCAGGTGGTTACTCAAGATGAAGATACTTTTCCTAAAGGTGATGGTATTCGTGTGGGTAATCTTGTTGGCAAGTTAAAAGGTACTGTATCGAATAATACTATTACCAATGAGAGCCCGATTGTTCAAACAACTGAAATTCAGCAGTCAACGACATATGTGGGAGTTGCTAGTGGTTCTCAAACGACTCATACTCAAGGTACTCAAGCTAATCCTGTCAAAGGTAAGTCTAACTTTCGTGAACTCAAAGTTGATAATGTTTTTAATGGTGTTGACGTGTCCATTCCTCGTAAGGTGGTAGAAAATATTAGCACTAAATTTGATAACACCTTGTATGGATATTTCATTGGCAAGCGTATTGCATTCCCGGTGGTTGAGTACTTTGTTCGCAACAATTGGGCTAAGTATGGTCTTAAGCGGATTATGATGAATGCACAAGGCTTCTTTTTCTTTAAGTTTGACTCACAAGTTGGCTTGGAGAATGTTTTAGAAGGTGGTCCGTGGATGATCAAAAACAGCCCTATTATTCTAAAGAAGTGGACCATGAGTACTAGTTTGTGAAGAGGAATTAACCCGTATCCCGGTATGGGTTAAGCTACATGATGTTCCATTGCATGTATTCTCTGAGGATGGTATTAGTATTATTGCAACACACATTGGTAAGCCGATTATGCTTGATTCATATACTAGTTCTATGTGTACTGATTCTTGGGGTAGGAGTAGTTTTGCTCGGTGTTTAATTGAAATTGATTCTCATGCTCCTCTTAAGGAATCTATTACTGTGGGGGTCCCATACATGGATAGGCTTGGCTTCTCTTCTGAAACTATTAGGGTGGAATATGAGTGGAAACCTCCTAGATGTGATGTTTGTTTGATATTTGGTCATTCTTGTGATACTTGTCCTAAGAAAGTTGTGACTACACCGGTTGTGGAGGTAAACCAGGATGGATTTCAAGTTGTTGGGAAAAAGGGTAAAGCTAAAAAGAATGCTAGGGATAATAGAACCGGAACTGTATTTAATGGGGTCCCTGTTGGTAAAAATATGCAGTATAGGCCTAAATCTGTCTCCACACCTTCTACTAGCAATCCGGTTCAAGGAAGTGCTAGTACTAGTGCGGATCAGCCCCCTAATCCTAAAGTGGCTACATCTAACCCGGTAGGTCCTTCTACTTCACATAATACTTCTCCTACTGTTAAAGATGTTGAGGTGAATAAGGATAACCAATCTGCTCCCAAAGTTATTTCTAGTACTAACTATCCTACACCTAAAACTAATAACCCAAATTTAGGCGCTAATGTGACTACATCTAACCCGTTTGGTTCTCTGGCTACTGATGACGATGCGGATGATAATAATGAGTTAGATGAGGATGATGTGATTGAGAATATTTATGATGAAACAGGTAATTTATTTGACAAATCAGGGGCAAGCACTCCTGTTCTGAATGTCCCTGATGTTTAGTATCGCCTCTTGGAATATAAGGGGTTTGAACCATTCCCCTAAACAAAAAGAGGTTAAACAGGTGGTCAATGATAATAATCTTAGTGTATGTGCTATCTTGGAATCTCATGTTGATGCTTCGGTGGTGTATGATACATGTCGTAAAGTTTGTCGTCGGTGGAAGTGGACGTCAAATGGTAGTCAATGTGATAAGGGTTCCGTATTATACTTGGTTGGAATGATGATATTGTTGATGTTATGATTATGTCTCAAACTAACGAGTTATGCATGTTCGAGTTAATACTCGGGGACTGACAAAACTTTTTACATTCTTTTGTATATGCGAGATAATTATTATGTTCATCGGCGTGCCTTTGGTCTAATCTTGTTTGCCATCTTTGGATTTATGCGTACTAGGCCGTGGGTTTTGTTGGGGGATTTTAATGCGGCTCTAAAGTTGGAGGATCATTCATGTGGTAGTTATGCTCCTGACATTGCTATGCGTGAATTCAAAGATTGTGTTCAGAAAATGGAGGTTGAGGATATTAATAGTACTGGTCTTCATTTTACTTGGAATCAGAAACCAAGAGGTTCCTTTGGTACATTGAAGAAAATTGATCGGGTGATGGGCAATCTGAAATTTGCTGACTTGTTTCCAGGTTCGTTTGCCATATTTCAACCTTATCGTATTTCTGATCATTCTCCGTGTGTTCTGCGTATTTCTCAGGTTACTAAGCCTAAGCCTAAACCGTTTAAATTCTCTAACTTCTTGGTTCATAAAGATGGGTTTAGTGATACGGTTACTGCGGGATGGAATCTTAATGTTCATGGTTGTGCTATGTATCGAGTTGTTCAACGCTTAAAGGGTGAAATCTCCTTTTCGTAGCTTTTGCTGATCAAGGTAATCTTCATGAGCGGGTAGTTAGGATTCGGCAGGAGTTAGATGACGTCCAAAAGGCTATTGATACAGATCCGTCTAATTCTGAATTACGGGATGAACATGCTCACTATCTTCTTGCATATAAGGAGGCTACGTTAGATGAAGAACGGTTTTTAAAGCAGAAATCTAAAGTTCAATGGCTTCATGCAGGTGATTCTAATACGGCCTATTTTCACAATATTGTTAAAAGCAAATGTGCCCGTAATCGAATTGAATTGGTTAGAGATGCAAACAATGTCTTGTACGAGGGTAATCAGTTGCGAGTGCTTTTGTTGCTCACTATGAGCAGTTTCTTGGTATGGAAGGAAATTGTACTCTATTTGATGATTATGGTATATTCTCTAATGTTCTTCCTCATCAATTGGTGGCTCGATGGTTCGTCATGTTACGGATGCGGAGATTAAGGATGCTATATTTTCTATGGGGATGATAAAGCTCCCGGTCCCGATGGTTACAGTGCTTTCTTTAAGAAAGCATGGGATATTGTGGGTGATGAGGTAAGGACTGCTGTGCGTGACTTTTTCATTAATGGTAAGCTTCTCAAGGAGATTAATCATACCATTATATCTTTGATTCCTAAAGTGTCTACCCGGCTAAGATTAATGATTATCGGCCTATTTCTTGCTGTAATGTCATGTATAAATGCATTAGCAAAATCCTTGCTAATCGTATTAAAGAAGGCCTTGGTCAGTTGGTTAGTATTAATCAATCGGCATTTGTTCCTGGTCGTCGTATATCTGATAATATATTACTTACCCAAGAGCTTATGCGGAATTATCATAGAGGAAGAGGTCCTCCTAGATGTGCGTTTAAGGTTGATATTCAGAAGGCCTATGATACGGTTGATTGGAATTTTCTTAGGGCTATTCTGATTGGTTTTGGTTTTAACTCCAAAATGGTTGATTGGATCATGGTTTGTGTCTCATCTACGTCTTATTCCATATGTGTTAATGGTGATCTTCATGGCTGGTTTAAAGGTAAGCGGGGCCTTAGACAAGGTGACCCGTTATCTCCATACTTGTTTACGCTGGTTATGGAAGTGCTAACTCTTATATTGCAGAAAAAGGTTTCGAATGCGGTTGATTTTCAGTTTCATCATTTGTGTGAGCAACAGCGAATTATTAACCTTTGTTTTGCAGATGACCTTTTCTTGTTTGCTAGAGGCCATCAGGATTCTGTTAATGTCATTATGCAGGCCTTGGAGGATTTCAAGAACTTTTCGGGTCTTGTCCCAAGTATCCCTAAAAGTACAGCTTTCTTTTGTAATGTTCCAAATGCTATTAAAGCTGCTATTCTCCAGTCTATGCCGTTTGCAGAAGGTTCTCTCCCTGTTAGGTACCTTGGTGTCCCCCTTATATCATCAAGACTTCTTTATAGGGATTGCAAGGTGCTTGTTGAAAAACTGGAAGGTCGTGTGAATGATTGGCGCAATAAGTTCTTATCTCTTGCGGGTAGGCTTCAATTGGTGAGATCTGTCTTATCTTCGATGCATTTATACTGGGCTTCTGTTTTTATCCTTCCTACTCGTATTATCCATGAGCTTGAGCAGCTTATGAGGGGTTTCCTTTGGTGTCAAGGAGAAATGAAAAGGGGAAAGGCTAAGGTTGCTTGGGAATCTGTTTGTAAGCCAAAGAAAGAAGGTGGCCTTGGTATTCGTCGTTTGGAGGATTTTAACATTGCTCTTATGACTACTCACATTTGGAGTATTTTGACACATAAAGAGTCGTTATGGGTGCAATGGATCCATTCGTATAAACTTCGTGGGAGAAGTTTTTGGGATGTCCCTTGTTTGGGGGATGTTAGCTGGGGTTGGCGCAAGCTTCTGGCCATTAGACCCAAGGTTCGTCCTTTTATTTGGCATAAGATCAATAATGGGAAGGACACTTCGGTTTGGTTTGATATGTGGTGTCAGTTAAGCCCGATTCGTAATTTACTTACTGCTAGAGATATTGCTCGAGCGGGGTTTAATTTATCTGACTCGGTTTATGATCTTATTGAATCTGATGGTTGGCGATGGCCATTGGATTGGTTATCTCGATTTCCATTGTTAGATGCTCTCCCGGTTCCTACTCTAAATGATATTGATGATGGATTATTATGGCGCAACCTGGATGGTAATTTTAGTTGTTTTTCAGTCTCGGGTGCATGGGACTCTCTGCGTCTTAGAGCTGATTTGGTTGAATGGTGTAATGTTCCTTGGTTCTCTCATTGTATTCCAAGGCATGCTATACATCGTGGCTCGCTATTAAGCGAAGCTAAAGACTCGGGATAGGATGCGCCAATGGGATGTTGGTCCCGACGTTGATTTGGCCTTGCTTAGATGCCCGCTTTGTGAATTGGTTCGGATTCTCATCCTCATTTATTTTTGAGTGCCAATTTTCTATGCGAGGTTTGGTTTCAGTGCGGATTTTATCCGGTATGGATGCGGTCCCACCTTCGTTGGAGAGTGTTATTCTGATTCTTATTCCTTTATCTAAGGGCGGTCGGTTAGTAGTATCATTTCTAGATTATTGCTTGTCGCTACTACTTACTTCGTTTGGATGGAGCGCAATTCTAGGTCATTCAAGCGTAAGAAGTCTTCTGTTGCTGAAGTGGTTAGCACCATTGTCTCTACTATTCGGTTGAAGCTGGTTACTTTCAAGTTCAAGAAGCTAACCTCGAGGTCTCGATTGATTTTGGATAAATGGAAGATTCCAAGTATATGTATACACGAAGGGAGTGCCGGGTAAGGGTTGTACTCTTTTTCCCTACTCCAAGGTTTTTCCCTTTGGGTTTTTCTTGGAAAGGGTTTTTAAGGAGGCAAACTTCCTGGGTTAACTTGCTCCCTTCGTGGAGTGGCTGGATGCGGGATGCTCGCTTGTTACAAGTTTTTTACTTGTTTATGCCTAGTTTGTTGATGTAATATAGCTAGGTTTTTGTGTTTATGGCATGTCATAAACACTAGTTTTATCAAGCTCTTCGCTTGAGGTTAATGTGGTACTTCAGCCACATTCCATTTGTACTTAACATTATTTTTGGTTATATATTTCTGGGGTGTCTTTGCGGATCATCTCCTATCGATGATATCAAAGGACTTTATTCGTACAAACGATATCGGTAGCAATTGAAGCGAGGCAAAGTAGGTTTCCTTGATGATAAGTCCTCCGGCACACCTACTAGGAAAACCGGAGAGGCGGTGCGGTGTAGTATTACAAGCACCGAGAGTACGAAAGTATCCTAAGAGGACTCATGTTCTAAAAGGAAAATTCCATCAAAGGATGCAATCCTATTCTCAAACCCGAACCACAATCAAGGATGAGGACTCGAGAGGATACCGACACCGATGAAGAGGTAACCTACTCGAAACTCCCATCGATGACCCATCGATCGTTGAAAAACCTCTAATTCCAAAAGCTGATAAAGGTAAAACCCCAGTTGCTGAGCCAGAGGAAGAGGAAAGCTCGGACGAAGAGCCAATGGATGAAGATAGAGATTACAGGAAAAAGGTGAAGAATTTAAGACTCCAACATGTTGCTGAACAGTTTAAACTACAACAAACTCGTGGCCCCGGAGGGTCAAGTGTTGATGTTTATCTACACCCGCCTCGATGCGGTTAATCAACCCGATAAGGAACCGGTACCACCACCCACGATCAACAAAAGCCACTTTGGAGGATACTATCACTTATGACTTTGAGAAACAAGAAATGGAGAAGTCGATAAAATTCACGATGAAGATCTTGAGCTTGCACTAAAGAGAAAGCGGAAAAATAAGCTCAAGCTCAAGCGGATGAAGAAGCCGTGATTAAGGTGAAGAAATGGCTAAATCTGGACAAGATGACGAAGTTGATTATGATGATTTTCTTCTAGATAGCCCAGCACGTTCCAAGGAACTAACTTCTGAGCCACCAAAAGACCCTGAGTCTCCTCATGTCTCATCATCATCAGACTCATCCTCTCATTTATCTCCTCCACCATCCAAAGGCACAACCAGATCCACATCCAAGTCAGTAAAGAAACCAACCGACTCTTGGTTATCCCGGGCTAAGACAAAGATTGTCAAAGCTGTCAAGCAAGTCAGGAAGAAAGACGTGACCAACAAAAAGCTGAATCAACTCATTGACAGGCTCAATCTTCTTCAAGACGGGATAAACGAGATGTTGGACGAAAGGGAGCACATCTAGAAGCTTCTCAAAGGAGATTTCCAAAGGGAAATGGAGAAGACGGCTAGAGAATATACTCACAAGTTTCTTCTCGACATCTTTCCCGGAGTGACAAGGAGATATTTTCCGCACAACTTACTCCAAATATCATCGCATTGGTTAAACATACAATGGCCAAAGAACCCGATCTCTCCGTCGAGTTAATTTGAAATTGGTGATGCAAATGTCTAAACGATCCGCAACCTTTACTCGGATGATGCTAAATTTTTGAGGCTCTACTTGATTATCAACTCAAATCATCATGCAAAGAGTCGACATGTCAACCTAAGCGACCAAGAGATGACGATGATCGGGCGAGGATTACGCACCTAAACGTCCAAAGAAGTCTAGAGAATCTTCCACTATGCCACCACCAACCCAAAGGAATCCAACAGAAAGACGATCTCCTCCACGTTCTACTGCTGATAAACCTCAGGACTCTGAGTTACCACCATCCACAGAGAAAACCAGTGATCATTTCGAATACACTGGTGGTGACGATGAAGAGTTCCATGAGCCCCAACAATAACCCACATCTCCCGACACAACAAAGAAACAGGCATCCTCATCAAAGCCAAGGAAGAAGAAAAAGACGGCTAAGACTGATGTTGTCTCATGGCTAGACGAAGATGACACCGCAGAATATGACTGGTTTTCTCAACTTTGTGATGCTACTCCCTCACTACCTGAAGGTCAAGAAATGGTAGATGACCGTACCATGGAGCATGTCAAGCTATTACAAGAAAAATTCAAAGTGAAGAAGATGACAAAGGCTGAGCTCAAGCGAATCAAGAATGATGCCTTCCAATTGCTCAAAGATAGCTTCGAAAGTGCAATTGAAGTGGAATACGACCTCGACAACATTTCACGAGCCATGTCGAACAACATCGACTGGCTCAATCCCGAAGCTAACATCGACTTCACTCGAAAAGACAAGGCTTCATACTACACAGACTGGACCAGACCTCTACCTACAATTGGCCTACCGGATCAACCCACAATTCCATTCCGCTACTTCTTCAACAAAGACCTGGAATTTCTTCTACACGGTAGCGATGTATCTAAGAAATACGCTACATCATTTACACTTTCGTTCCGGCATCAATATACTCAAACAAAGATAGCAATCGAGAAAGATGCCACCCACATGTTCTCGACACCGTGGAAAAGTATGATCTTGATGCAATGTATGGGATTCATCAACGGCACGAACGCCAAGAATCTACTACAAGAGGTGCGGTACTCACATCAAAGCATGAAGTGTCAAGTGATAAAGGGATCGTTGCTATCAAGCATGTCACTCTCTCGTCTAAATGGGACTACACATTTCTCAAGAAAATAGTGGTCAAAAGACAAGGCGAAGAGGACTATGAATTCAATGAAGCGGACTTTCGAGATTGTCTCTCAACGACATTGAAGATATGTATCTTGCCAAGGTACAAGGACGAATGAGACATTTCTCTGTAAATACAAAGTGAATACATCAAGTCCTTGCTAATCTTCATCAGAAGCATAGTGATCCGAGGCGTGTAGAAGACATACAACTTGCCGTGGAATCGTATCAGACGCGAGTTAACCTCACTAAACCACAGCTCGACCTTCCCGACATTAACCATCTTCCTCAGTACACCCTTATCATCAAACCATTTGGAGTAGTCTACCGTAGTGAACTACACCAAAATTGCTTAATGGCGTGTAAAGATCTTCATAAGTTTGGGGATCATACATCAAGAAAGTCGAGGATGGGTTAGCTTACGGTTAAAGGCGATACAACAAGGCATTGGGTCACCGAAGAGATGGAATTCAAGGAGAGAAGGGATGTGAAGAAAATCATCACGCGGATTGATGAAAGGTTGTTCGAAGGGATCGATTCGAACTTTGGAGAGTTTCGAGAGGAGGTCGTCGGCATATCTCTCACAGGCTATCAACGTCCCGAACGCATTCACGAGTTATTCTTTGGACTACGGATTCTCCCGTAACCCTTGATTTGGTTCATTATCTTAACACTTGGTTGTGTGATTTTTAATGACAATGGCTTGTGCACACATAACAGTGTACAACCCGTACTTGTCATGAAAGGACTCTGTGGTACGCTTCAGTGCCACAATCCTTATAAAAGGAGCGAAAGCTTCTTACTTTTGAGTAAAACTTATCAAAACATTCACTTTTCAAAGTTTTGCTCAAAAGAACAAGTACTTCCCCTTATGATTTTCAAAACCTCAAAAGTTTATATCACTTGTTGAGGGGGAGTATTTGTCTAAAACTTTGTTCACAAATTGTTCTTCATGGTAATCTTCCCGCAAAACTCAAAATGGACATATTCGATATCAAAATTTCATCAAAAATAACATTTATATGCCATTTTTGAGGGGGAGAAAAATTATGTGATAAGAAATATGTTGTGAATTGCTAATGAATCGTTATGCTACAGACTTAACCAATGAATTGACGGGATCTTAAATGTTAGTAACTCGAAAGGACTTGTCCGAGTAGAATGTACCATTCAAGAAACTCTTGGTAGACATGAACTTTGACGGTTTGACAACCTTCGAGGTTTGTCCACACCTTCAAGGTAGTTATTAGAGCTAGTTGTCACCTAAAAGTCGACAATGTATCTCTTTAACTATGCAACGTAACCGTGTCTCATGGAGGATTGTCTATCTTGAGTTGATCAATTCAAAAGTGCGCTCTTCTCTCACCGTGCAGATTTCTGTCAAAATACTTAAGCACGTGTGGAGGGGGAGTATTTCTGCAAAGTCTTAAACTCTCAATAGTGGTATTAAATGCTTTTACTAATAACCACTTTGAGAGATTTTCATGAAAATGGTTTTATGGCAACATAGGTTAGTCATGGAGTTATAAGGTGACTAAGGTTAGAAATAACCGTCCTATGATCCGCCAGAGCCGGAGGGATCTACCCAAGGACACCACCAATAGTTAGAATTAGGAGTCCTTAGGTTTGATTATAAAAAAGGAGAAAATGAGAATCGGAGAAATAAGGAGTTGAAGAATTAAAAAGAAATGTAAAGAAAAGGGTGAAAAGAAATAGCCCTCCAAATTATTCAACTTAGGGCAGACACCGGGTTCAATTCATATGCTACTGGTTGTCACTTGATGACGCCGGTATTGAAGATTAAAGTCGTCATGGACCCGTGGACGCATGCACTAAACCTTCTTAGCCACTCAAGTTTCTCTCAAGCGAAGCTTGTTTCAGTCTCACAGGAACCATCGTAAACTATCGGCTTTCTCTTAGAGATTGCGATATTGAAGAAGGAGACCCTCCTAGTCTCCGCTCGGAAAACCAAAGTGCACTATTGAGTCTAGAGCCACGAGATTCATCAAAAGATCTCTTAGGTACACTTGACAATTCATCGCTTGTCGTTCAACAATAAGAACACAAGTGATATATTATTGTGTCCTTCATAGATCTTAGCAATCTGTGAGAACATTTATGAGAGGTTCACATGTGATCCTCGGTGATTGAATGAAAACTCCGCTGTGGTCAACATCAAACACCACGATAGCGTGTCACTGTAACTCCCTGGATTACGCTTAGTGTGTCTCAAACGGTCTACATCGTGAGGTGATGCTTGATTGTACCTCGGTGGCTCATCGAATCTGTAGATGTACTTCGTACATCGCGTTATCTCACTTGTGGGACTCAGTTCAGAACAACCTTTGTGAGAATTAGAGTGTGTTTTCACACTATGTCATTAACACTCTCAAAGTTCGAACTTGTGTTGTTGGATTATTTCTAACCCATGTTTTATGTTTTCTTCTTATGGATGCTTGCGGGTAGAAAAGATCGTGCAGATTCTCCACATGCTCATACCAACATCAATTGAAGTTCTCTCAAAAGGCAACACAACGTCAGAATGATTCTTCGTCAAAGTCAAAGAATCTACAAAGTTTAAAGACTAAGAGAACTACATTAGTATTAATATCCAACGTTAAAAGCGTGTGAGCATGTTGAGAAAGACGTGGAGACATCAAGCAACGGTTTAACGACGATGCGCACAACCATAACATACTATCAATTCCATCACAAAGAACAAAGATCAAAGAACAAAGAAAATGATGGCGTAAAGCAAGATACTTCAAAGGAAATAATTTCCTACACTGGGGAGATTGTTCGAATCAAGCCACTTCTTCTCACAAGAAAGAAGAATGTCAGAAGACGTCAAAGCTTCTATTACATCAGCACCTACAACGTTTATATCATCAATCACTAACACTTAGGGGGAGACTGTTGGAATCACTCCTAAACTATAATTTAAGTGTTAGTAATTAATATGTAATAGTTAGCTTAATTATGGCTTTTATGTTAGTAATCAAGGTTAGGCTCATGTAGAAAGCCCATGAGCCTATCCAAAGCCCAATAAGGAAAGGATGGGAACTTGGTGTGTTGCCCTAGTTCCCTCCTATAAATAATCTTGTAAACCCTCACTTGAGGGTTGGTTGTTCATTTGCTTTCATACTCTACGCGTAAACCTTTCTCATTATCCATACGTGTGTGTTTGCTATTGTTCAACCGATCATCTTATCTTTCTTTCTTACATATTGATGCTTGTGTTACTAATATGGTGACCTAACACCATCGAATTGACGGTCTTTGATCATGGAAAGGTGATGACCCTTCACGGTGAAGTTGTCACCAAGGTTGACAACAACAATAGCACTCCCAAGGGTTGGTGTTATGGCTCGGTTGATTCCCCAAATGGGTTGATCGTCCGCCATGGGAAAAGGTAAATTGGTGAAAGGGTTGTAAACGACTTTGGCTTCTACGAGGTTATCAAATGGTGGGTTTGGTACTCTAGGTACCCGATCGGCTAAGGGTATGAAAGGTGTTCTTCTTCTTCTTCGAATCAAACGTTCGGGTTAGGTAAGAGGTGAGATTTGTTCTATTCCTGCTGCACGAGTGTTCATACAATGACCTAGAGAAGCCAGGCAATATCTAAACACACGGACAAACAAAGAAAATAGTTTTCTGGACAGACACGGTTAACCGAATCGGTTGCGAGGAGCGACCGATCGGTTAGATCAATTTGGTTTGGGTTAAAGGCGTAACCGAATCGGTTGTGAAGCAACCGGATCTGTTGAAGCTTCTGGAAAAAAAATTGGAATGAATCGACTGATGTGGATTCAAAACTTGCTGAAACACAATCAAATCCCCAGCAACGGCGCCAAAAACTTGATGTGCTTGGAGTGTACAAGTTTTAAATTTATAAAAGATGAATTGCCAATTTTACCAATAACACATACGAGCAAGTGCACTCGTCCGTTATAGCAAGATTATGAAAATAAGTCGGGATCGTTCACAGGGATTTGAGTGAATCTGATTAACAAGTTTGAATCAACTAAGACAATCCAAAAACATATAACAACGAAAATAGATATAATGAAATTCAGATGATTAAAAACTACACTTGCTTAAACTAGTTTCTTATCCTTGATTAGTATGATTGTGTTAACTTCTCAACATGTTGGTTATGATAATTAGTTGGTGTACTAATCTATTGTTCTTACAAGTTAAACCTTCATCAAGATTTTAGTTTATAAAAATAAGCATTAAGGTTAACCAATCAATTCAAGATCAATTCAAGTTTCATAAGTTTATTTTCACAAACTTAAACACAAAAACATCCATTTGCTTTATCAAATTGCTTAAGAAATGGTCAATACAGAAGGTAACCGATTATAGACAAAAGGGTACAACTGATTGTTAACAACTAATCTTACGACCTTTTAGATGTTTCCAATCAATCCAACTTGATAGTCAAAAAGCGTTCTTATTACAACCACACCTTAGTTCCTTTGTTTAATCAAGAATAATGGGTAAAAACAATCATCCATAGACAAAATGATTATAACTAGTTGAATAACAATAAGTTCTTTCGACCTCTACGATTACTATCAACTAGTCAAACTTGATTAACAAATGTCACTATGAAACTTTAGCACAATTGGATCTTAGAATCAACTTGAAATTGATATAAAACATGTTAACACAATCACTAACTAATCATATGATAATCAACTTCATTTAAGCAAGTGTATAAAGAAACTAGCCACTCATAGCAAACATAATCATAAACTCAGAAATTTGAATATTAGAAAATATGATTAAGAGTTTAACAATGCTTGGAATAAGATTACAAAAGGTGAAGTAATGATTCCTAAAGTATTGGGGTAGACTCCTTGGGGTTTTGGCCTCCAAATGTGGTACTTCTGGAACTCCAAACTTTCCTGGACTTCTAAGGACGAATTTGAGAGCTTAAGAGCTTTGTTTGATGAGTAGAGAGAGTTGTATGGAAGTGTGTGTCTCATATGCTCATAAGAGGTCTCTATTTATACTAGTTCCAAGGCCTAGGGTATTAATTGCTGAACTTGGCCTCCAAGGAGTTAGGAAAGGACTAGAATACACCAAGGGAAGGACCTAGAATCGTTTGGATGCAAAGGGAAAACTTAGTGATGAAGATTTGGCAGAAACAGGCTCTCCAACTGGATCGGTCACATGACCAACCGATCCGGTTGGTCTTCTATAATTGTTCCAACCGTATCGGTTGCGGGTGGCAACCGAACGGTTGGACTGGCTTCCTGGGCACTTTTTGCTCTTCTTCCAACCGATCCGGTTGGTCTTCCTAAGTGACGTAAAATCAACCTTTACTTTATTCTGACTTGTAGAGCTTGGTTCTTCAATCATCTTGGTCTTCTATGGTACTTGAAATACTGATTTGTGCTTGACATGCTTCACTGAAACGGGAATCTTCCAATTGTTGAACATTCTTTTACTTTTCCTTCCGTTTCCCTGCACTTGGTTATAAACACTAGACAAACATCTTTTGATGAGATTAAGCACTGAAATCATACAAATATAACCAAATAACATATACAAAAGCACACATAACGCTGCTGAAAACATGTACAATCTGAGCGTTATCACCGTCAAAAGGATATTTAAATACATTAAGGGTATGACTCAATTAGGATTGTGGTATCCTAAGGGTACGGGGGTAGAAACAATTGTATATGCAGATTCTGACCATGAAGGTGATTATGTTGACCGAAAAAGTACTAGTGGGGTATGTACTTTTATGGGATGTTGTTTAACATCTTGGTTCTCAAAGAAGCAAACGGCATTGGCCAAATCAACAACCGAAGCCACATATGTCTCCGCCAGCAAATCATGCCAACAAGCACTATGGATGAAACAAGCGTTAGTTGACTACGACATTCATCTAAGTGACATAGCCATTCTATGTGACAACAGAGGTGCCATTGACTTAAGCAAGAATCTGGTATTGCATTCTCGCACCAAGCATATAGAGATTCGTCATCACTTCTTAAGAGACAATGTTCAAAAGGGGAACATCTCTATTGAGAAAGTAGCATCGGAAGACAACATAGCTGACGTCCTCACCAAACCGTTGAAGCGGGAACAATTCAACTTACTTCGTCTTGGTCTTGGTCTCATGGAACAATCGTCGTAATTTGCTTTTAAATTCTACAAGGTATGTAAAGACTATCCTTCTTCTTTCTGAGTCTAGGATCTCTATTTCACGCACAACTCACAAGCAATACGGGAATTTTCAAAACCCAAGATAAGTTTTTACTTATAACTCGTACTTTCATAGTCTTCTCTTATTTTTCAAGACAAGTACTTCTTGCAAACACGTAATTACATACCTATTTTTTAAGGAATAAACGTTTTATTCACACAAAGAAATCTCTTTTCAAAGTGTTTTCTAAAAGGATACCTATTCCCGTATCACTTTCATAAAAGCCATTTCTCACGTCTAGGATAAATCGCTTTTTCACTATTAATACAAAGTAAAAACCCGTTTTCATTTCATCTCATGTCTTTTGAATGCTAAAGATAACACATAACTAATATGTGTTTTCGGGTACATTCATTTAAACAACAATGAATTAGGAGCACTCGGATTATCTCATATAATAATGTGCTTTTTCACATCTAGTTTGTTTTTCTTTTCCTTTTAGGAGTCGAGATAACCGCAACTCCAAATGGTTTGCATATAGGCACACACTAGGCACAAATGTTTCCATAAGGAAAATTTTGAGCTGCCTGAATCACCAGTACCACGGATCCCAGCCTTAATGCTGGACGGATCCCTCAAGGGAAGGATCCGTGGGATCCGTGAGACAAAAGCTAATTGTATCTTCTATTTTTCTCACATTGGATGAAAACTTCAATATTTTCATCATTTTTTTTGGAGTATGTTACTTAATGCTTGTGTTCTCATGATTACATGCCTTAAATTCATATCTAATGATTAGATTTTAATCCACATTTTGGGTCAAGCATTCATTACAATGCATTATTTTTCTATAAATAGGATTCCCTAAATGCTTGCATATTCATCACTCTCAACCTCACAAACAAACATCATCATGTCACCCAAAAGATCTTCCAACATAGATGAATCACCTAGTGCAAACAATCCCTTTCAAGAACTCCAAAATTTTGTCCTCCCACCTTCCAAAATACCATAACCAAAATCTAGGAAATCTGCATGGATTAGCATCCAGCCTTGTTGCTTAGCAAAACCATCTTCAAATGGTTCATCACCAACCACTCATTCACCACAAGATGCTTCCATTATAGCACCTCCTTCATCACCAACAAGTACACCAACTTCGTCACCCATCAAATCTTCACCTAAGGTCACTCTTTTGGAACTCCTTAAGACTCTAACAAGATCTCAACAAACCAAGCAAAAAGAACTAGCCTTTTTGACACCTCCAACTTCTCCAAACACATTTTTCAAAGACCTTGAAACCTCACCACCTTTAGCTCCCATTGTGTTACAAGAACATCTAGGTTCTTTTCCACCACCACTTCCAAACATTCCGGACTTTGATCCGTATTTTCCAACTTTTCCACCACAACTTCCGCATCTCACAAATCAAAGTAAACCGGAAAACTTCCGCACTCATTACCCACATCACTTACATTGTGAATATTGCCAATCCACTAGGGATATTGCAATAGAAATTAGGGAAGAAATGCGAGTCATACTTAACCTCATCCTTGATCGCATCAACATCATTACTCACCAAAACTTCCATCCATAACCTTATGCTAGCATGGAAGGAATCATCTTTATTACTTTTAGTATTTTTCTTTTGAGTCATTTTTTTAGAACAAGTCTTGTTCTTACTTTTACATGCTTGTATGTGGCATAAATACCACTACATTTTGTTGTTTTATTTCAAGGCCTTGTTTACATACCTTGGCTCCCAATCTTGATTCTCGTCAATCACAAGATTATTATGCATATTACTACTAACCCTTTCTTTGTAGGATTTTTTTATTATTTTACTCACTTGACGCCCCATTCTAGGGGGAGCTACCGTCAAGGGGGAGTTAGAGATACGTGGACTATTTTTCCACATTTTATTTCTTCGGTCGGGTAACTTTTTGGGTAAAGGGGTTTACCCCGGTAAATATATAACCAAAAAATACTGTTAAGTACAAATGGAATGTGGCTGAAGTACCACATTAACCTCAAGCGAATAGCTTGATAAAACTAGTGTTTATGACATGCCATAAACACAAAAAACCTAGCTATATTACATCAACAAACTAAGCATAAACAAGTAAAAAAACTTGTAACAAGCGAGCATCCCGCATCCAGCCACTCCACGAAGGGAGCAAGTTGACCCAGGAAGTTTGCCTCCTTAAAAACCCTTTCCAAGAAAAACCCAAAGGGAAAAACCTTGGAGAAGGGAAAAAGAGTACAACCCTTACCCAGCACTCCCATCGTGTGAAATACATATACTTGGAATCTTCCATTTATCCAGAATCAATCGAGACCTCGAGGTTAGCTTCTTGAACTTGAAAGTAACCAGCTTCAACCGAATAGAAGAGACAATAGTGTTCCATCCAAACGAAGTAAGTAGTAGAAGCAAGTAACAAACGAGAAATGATACTACTAACCGACCTCCCCTTAGATAAAGGAATAAGAACTGTAACAGCACTCTCCAACGAAGGTGGGACCCGCGTCCATACCAGATAAACTCCGAATATGAAACCAAACCTGCATAGAAAATTGGCACTCAAAAAATAGATGAGAATGAGAATCCGGAACCAATTCACAAAGTGGGCATCTAAGCAAAGCCAAATCCAAGTCAGGGCCAACATCCCATTGTCGCATCCTATCCTGAGTCTTTAGCTTCTGCTTAATAGCGAGCCACAAATGTATAGCATGCCTTGGAATACAGTGAGAGAACCAAGGAACATTACACCATTCAACCAAATCAGCCCTAAGCCGCAGAGATTCCCATGCACCCGAGACTGAAAAACAACTTAACTTGCCATCCAGGTTGCGCCATAATAATCCATCGTCAGTTTCATTTAGAGTAGGAACCGGAAGAGAACCTTGGGTCTAATGGCAAGAAGCTTTCAAAACAGGGGAGAAGAAGTAAAACTTAGGCTTTCAAAACATACATCTAATCTTAAGTTTTACTCATCATAACATTATGTTTTGTCATCAACAAAAAGGGGGAGATTGTTAATACAAATAAACTGTGAAAACGTTTAGTAATATTTAGCGAATCTCTTTGTGTTTTGTTGATAACAAATATAATGTTATCATAAGTAAAATTATAAGGATACATGTTATTTTTGTAAAGCATTTACATATAGTCATTTAATACAAATTGTTGTAATAAATCATTTGTTGTAATAGTTTATTAGGATGGGTAAAAACCACAACCCATGACCCATGGTATTAACCCATGATCCATTGACTAGATGCATTGCATCTATTAGATACATGGTATCTAAATAAATAACCATGGACCAACCCATAACCCATGACCCATGACCCATAAACCAAAAACCCATGGGCAAAGAGGAGCGTCTCACGGATCCCTGGAGTTACACTAGACGGATCCCTTAAGCAAGGGATCTGTGCAACAGTAGCAAGATTTTGCCTATAAATAGAGAGCCATTTCTTCATTTTTACTCACCCCTCTTCTTACTAGCTCTCTCATATATTCTTACACTCTTCTAACAAAAGATCATTTGATCTAGAGAGTTGTTCTTCTTTCTTCTATTGTGATTCTTATATAGGTCCTTCTCTAAGGCGAGATCACGAGCATTCTACAAGTCATCCAAGCAAGGGGTCCTTGATTGATTTGTTCCTCCACAAGATTTCTGTAGCAAAGATCTTATACTTGATATTTCACATATTTGTTGTGTAATAGTCGTGTTAGTTTGGTTCTCCGTGTTACGGACTCGGTATTTAGCTTTGTACCGGAAAAAGGTGTAAGCAACGTTGTGAAGGCTTCTCCGCCAATTTGAAGGAGTTTGTTGACATAGTGCTTGAACTCTCGAGTAGGTGAGTCGGGGAGTGGAGTAGGGTAAGGAAGGTGTCCTTGTAGCCGAACCACTATAAATAGGTTGTGTCATTTCTATCCCTTACTTTACTTTCATTATTTGCATTACTCTTAGATCTATACTCTCTCTTCATCCATACGATTTCACATAACATCGAATCTAAAGTTTTTAGAAACTATTCAACCCCCCTTCTAGTTTTCCACAATTTTACTAAGCTGAAACAAACACACTATGGTGTCCTTTGCTGAGCCGAAAAGAAAACACCCATAACGGGTTCCTTTGTTGGTCAAGACAACAAGCCACACAGACCCATTAGGGGATGCGTTTTGGTGGCTAAACCCACGAGCCGAACACCACTATGTGGTGTGGCTTTGATGCGCAGTCGAGGAACAACAGGCCCGAGACAAACACTCCTTTCGGGTTTCTTCTTTGACCGAACACACAAACAAACAACACCCTCTTGGATGTTTTGTGGTTAACCGAACCATGCACACCCTATGTGGGTGGATTTTTGTTTTGAACCGACAATAAACACGCACCCCCTTGGGTGGCTTTTCTCTTGAATCCTAGACAACCAAACACCCCTGTGGGTCGTCTCTGCTGAACTGAAACAAAAACAAAACACAGCCGCTTGGCTTGTGTTGGTCCGAGCACAACAAGCAGACCCCAAACACCCCTGTGGGTTTCGAACCCATGACCTAAGACTATACGAGTTTTATACCCGAAACCCTATTCAAAAACACAACAAACACCCTAGCTTGTTTTACCACACGAAACATGTTTCAAATTCGTTTTTAATGAATCTTTAATCCACGAAAAACAAAACAATAGAATCATGATCATTTTATATTCGGTTTTAATTAAAATAAATTAACAAGATCGATTAGGTATCAACATACTACAAGGATGAGGGTGGTGGCGATATGACTGTGATGGTGGTGTTTCTAGGACCGAAAGAAAGCTGTTGGGAATAAAGCTAACAGTTACCACGGATAAGCTTGTGGAAGGCACTACTGAAGAATGCATTAGCAGTGGAAACACATTACCACCGCTAGTACATATATTACCACTGCTATTAGGATAATTGTTATGTATCCGTGTATTGATAAGTATAGAAAAGATCTTGTGTATATTCTATATAGTTATCATTATACTTATCTTGTAAAGGACTCCTTGTGCTATAAAAGGAGATCCTAGGTCATTGTTTAAGAAACACGAAAGAACTCACGTATGCTTCAAGGTGTAACCATAGTGATAAGCAAGATCACTCGTATTATTCTTAATAATATTAGAGCTTTGTGTTATACTGTTCTTACTTACATTACATCATATAATACATCTTCTAAGTATTACTAAGTATATTTCGCGTACTTATTAATATAATTCAAAGTATCACTAACACAAGGTGTGTGTTTAGATCCATCAAGTGGTATCGAGCCGTGTTACGATACTTTGATTTAGAAGATCCAAGGAATAAGCTTAACCAACTCACTCAAATCAATGGAGATGGAAAACAACCGGTCAACTCTACTCCAAGGCTTCCTAAGCTCAAACTTAATGAGTTTGAGATGTGGAGGATAATGGTTTAGCAATACTTTCTCATACAAGACTATGCTCATGGAGATCATCTTAAGCGGTGATTCCTTCAAGTCTCAAGAAGAGCGAGAAAGTTGGTGACACGTGGTTGTAACAATTTACATGCACGAGACTAATGATGAAAGAGCAAAGAAGAAGAATGACACGAAGGCGGAAGTTTGTTACTAATGACTCTTCCTAAAGACCGATCATTGATTTTAGCAAGTTCAAGACAAGAAAAGAACTTTTGAAGAGATTTGCTCGGTGTTTGGTGGCAATGATGCTACGAAGAAGACTCAAAGACATTGTTGAAGCAAAGTTATGAAAACTTCTCGCTTCAAGCAATGAATCACTTGATGACATCTTCACCAAACTCCGTAAGATTGTCACACAACCGATCGTGTTTGGAATTGAGGTAGAAAAGGAAGACCTCAATCTGAAGTTTCTAAGAAGTTTGCCTGTTGAGTTTCACACTAATGTTACAGTCTGAGAAAATAAACCAGAGATTGAAACTACGAAGCTCAATGATCTCTACAACAACTTCAAAATCATTAAACAAAGATTGAAGAAGGCAGAGAAACTTGGTACAAGCTCTAGCAGCTTGGCATTGTTGTCAATCTCTGTTGACAATGATGATTCTAAAGATGACGATGATGATTTTGCCCTTTGTTGGTTCTACAGTTTCCATCGGTAATGCTAGTGTTACCACCGCAGTTCAAAGAAGAAGGTTCTTTGGTATTGGAGATCCTACCTTTATGCTTTTATCTCCACTCAAGTTAGTGGCTCTATATTAACTCATGAAGACATAGAGCAAATTGATGAAGATGACTTGAAGGAGATGGATATAAAGTGGCAAATAGCTATTCTTAGCATGAGGGCTAGGAAATTCTACAAGAAGACTGGCAAGCCAATTCACATCAATGGTGGAGAAACTGCAGGGTTCAATAAAAAGAAAGTAGAATGTTTCAATTATCACAAGTTGGGGCATTTTGCTATAGAATGCAGAAGACCAAAGAAGCAGGACAATAGGTCTACTTGGTACAAGCAAAAGAAAGAACCAATTGTGGAGGAACCAAAGGCAATGCTGGCAATTGATGGTGTGAGCTATGATTGGAGTTTCATGGCTGATGAGCAAGAGGAACAACCTTTCGATGTTGCTCTTGTGTCTACATAACATGCTCTCATGGCTTTCTTTGACTCTGAGGTACAAAACTTTGAAAGTTGTTCTAAAACATGTAGGGCTTCTAGAGAATGTGAAAGGCTTAATGAATCTTATAAAAACCAAAGAACATAGTTGTTTGCTGCTAATTATACTGTGTTAAATCTTAGAAGAGGCATATATGTATTAGAGAAACAACTAGAGCATTATAGAGAAAATGAGTCAAAATATAATGATGATATGATTGTTCTTAGAAGAGAGTTAAATCATAAGATAGCAGTGAATGAGGCATTAAAAGAAGAGTTTGAAAAACTTAAAAAGAAAAATGAGAATATCAATTTATCTGTTGACACCTGTTATTATCAGTCTAAGTCAATTGATAAAATTTGGAATGCTCAAATTACTAGTAAAGTTAAGTCTGGTATGGGATACAATACAGCTCCTCCACCACTAAGGGGTGTTCCATCACCTCCTGGCATAGATTTAGCTCATACAGGACTAGAAGAATTTCAGGATCTTGAACGTGAATATGGTCCTCTCAAATTTATGAAAAGTGAGGAAGTGGTTAAGCATGAACCTGATGTTTTTGAAAGTGCAAGTGACTCATCTGTTGTTGATGAGAATGCTAAAAATAATGTAGAGGCTTCTATCCCACAAGTTGTAAATACTATTACAGAGGAACCTAGGAAACAAGTTAATAAGCCTAGATCAACTTTAAGGTATGCTGAGATGTATAGAAACAAGTCATCAACTCCTAGGGGTAACCAGAGGAGTTGGAATCATGTAAAATCTCAACAACTAGGTAGTGAGTTTGTGATGAACAATAAAGCATGTCATATATGTGGTAGCTTTAAACATTTACATGCTAATTGTGACTACCACGTTGGGAGAAGGGAAGTTTATAGGAATAAAAGGGTGGAGTCAAACAAGTTTCAAAAAAAATACACCCTAATTCACACAGCAAGATGATCCCAAGAGCAGTTCAACTAAGAAGTGGACTTAAAACTTTTGCCACTACTAAAACTGTTTACCTCGCCACCCTAAATCACTATTACAAGTGCAAAATCCAAAACAACTTTTGCAAAATCTGCACAAACAGGGAAAATGTCTTTTTCTGATATAAGGGTTCAGTATAACCAACCGTGGGTACCTAAAACTAAACCAGCAGTTACCACTGCTCAGTCAAAAGTTCCCACTGCAAGGGTTGTAAATTATAAAAAGGGTATCATGGGAAATGATGTGCATGCCTCAGCACGTTGGGAATGGAAACCTAAAGGAATTACCTCAACAACCAATCCCAATGGTGTATCAATGACCTTTGATAGATTTAATTATATTGATACACGAGGCAGATCCAAGTCAATCATGGCTTGGGTCTCCAAAGGAAACTAACTCCTTTCTTATATGTGCAGGAACATCCAAGGATAAAAAGATCAGATCGAGGCTACACAGACAGTGGGATGTTCAAGGCACATGACTGGCAACAAGTCCTATCTTTCAAATTTTGAACACTATGATGGACAGTTTGTCAGCTTTGGAGGTGGAGTAAATGGAAAAGTTATCGGTAAAGGAGTCATCAAAACTGGTAACTTGGATTTTGAACCTGTGTACTATGTAAAAGAGCTTAAGTATAATCTTTTCATTGTGTCACAAATGTGTGACAAGAAAAACAATGTTCTTTTTACCAAAGATATGTGTTTTGTCCTCTCTAAGGATTTCAAGATGCCTGATGAAAGTCAGGTTCTTCTTAAGATTCCTAGAAAAGGTAACTTATATAGCTTTAATATGAACAACATTGTTGCTAAAGATGATTATGCTTGCTTGCAAAGGCCACAGTGGATGAATCCATGTTATGGCATAGAAGACTTGGTCATATTAACTTCAAAACCATAAATAAGATTGTTAAAGATGGTTTGGTAAGAGGCTTGCCTCTGAAAAAATTTGAAGATGATCAAACCTGTGTGGCTTGTCTTAAAGGCAAACAACACAGAGCTTCTTACAGGTCAAAATTGGTTAACTCTATTGCTCACCCACTTCAATTGTTACATATGGACTTGTTTGGTCCTACATCCGTGAGCGACCTAAATCTTAAGTATTGTCTTGTTGTGTTGACGATTTTAGCGTGTTTACATGGATTTTCTTTCTAAGAACTAAGGATGAAACAATGGCATCCTTAAGACCTTCATCACAGAAGTTGAAAACCAATATGATATGAAAGTTAAAATCATTAGGTGTGACAATGGGACAGAGTTTAAGAATAGAGTTATGGATGATTTTTGCAGAGATAAAGGTATTAAAAGAGAATTTAGTGTTGCTAGAACTCCTCAACAAAATGGTGTTGCTGAGAGGAGAAACAAGACACTTATAGAGGCTGCTAGAAACATGTTGGCAGATTCAAAATTGCCAATCACCTTTTGGATAGAAGCAGTTAACACTGCATGTTATGTGCAAAACATGGTTTTAGTAGTAAAAACAAAGAACAAGACACCTTATGAGTTATTTAGAGGTAGACCCCCTATCCTAGACTTCATGAGACCATTTGGATGTCATGTCACTATTCTCAATACCATAGATTATCTGGGAAAATTTGAAGAAAAAGCTGATGAAGGGTATTTTGTTGGGTATTCCATGGTTAGTAAAGCTTTTAGAGTTTTCAACTTAAGAAGCCAGAAGATTGAAGAGAATCTGCATGTTGAGTTCCTAGAAAACAAAGTGAATATCAAAGGAACTGGTCCTGAAAGGCTGTTTGATCTTGATACTCTAACCCATACTGTGAACTATGTACCTATCTCTGGTACATCTTCTTATGATTTTGCGGAGTTCGAAGAGTTTCTTGATGATGATGAATCTAGCAAGGATCAAGTAGATGATCAAGATGAATTCATTTTGCCACTTTGGGACTATGCGAGATAATGATGATATTCCAAGGACCGGAGATGCTCAACCTTCTAATGATTACGGAAAAAGGGCGGCAATATGAACTTGAAAATCACGAATACGGTGGAAATTGATTCCATTGTTAGGCGAAGTTTCCACTGCAACACCGAAGTGGAAAATACAACTCGATTCAGAGGAAGCTCGAGCCAATGATGTTGAAATCTCAAATATGCCAAGTGAGATTGCAGTTCCTCAGACTCCCCATACTTCAATTCATAAATCACATCCTCTTGAAAATGTGATTGGGGATTTAAATTCACCAGTAAAGACTAGAAGACAATCAAAATTGCCTGATATCCATGAATTCATTAGTGAAATCTATGAATCTAAGAATCATGAAGGCAAGAATGAATGTCTTTTCATGTGTTTTCTGTCACAAATGGAGCCAAAGAATGTATACAGGGCACTTGAAGATGAAAGTTGGGTAGACAAATGCAAGAAGAGTTGCTCCAGTTCAAGATTCAAAAGGTTTGGGTGCTTTGCGATTTACCTTCTGGCAAGAAGGTAATAGGTACAAAATGGGTGTTTAGAAACAAAAAGGATGAAAGAGGAATTGTTATAAGAAACAAAGCTAGGCTTGTGGCTCAAGGATACACTCAGGAGGAGGGTATTGAATATGAAGAAGTGTTTGCCCCAGTTGTAAGAATTGAAGCAATTAGGTTTTCTTAGCCTATGCATCTTTTATGGGCTTTAAAGTCTATCAAATGGATGTAAAAAGTGTTTTTCTATATGGGCAAATTGATGAGGAGGTATATGTTTCACAACCTCCAGGCTTTGAAGACCCTGACTATCCAAACAAAGTGTACATGGTGGTTAAAGCTTTGTATGGCTTGCATCAGGCACCGAGAAAATGGTATGAGACCTTAACTACTTATCTTCTTGATAATGTGTTTCATAGAGGCAGAGTGGATCAAACTTTGTTCATCAAGAAAGACAAAAATGATATCTTGTTGGTTCAAGTATATGTTGATGATATCATTTTTGGCTCTACAAAGAAAGAGATGTGCAAAGAGTTTGAGAAGCTAATGAAGGAAGAGTTCAAGATGAGTTCTATGGGTGAACTCACATTCTTTTTGGGACTTCAAGTACAACAAAGGCCAGATGGTATTTTCATTAATCAAGATAAATATATGGCTGAGATACTGAGGAAGTTCAAGTTCACTGATGCAAAGTCATCCAACACCCCTGCAGACAAGACTACACATCAACTCTTGAAGGAAAATAGTGGTGCAACAGTTGATGTGCACATGTACAGGTCGATGATTGGTTCTTTGATGTAACTTACATCATCTAGACCAGATATTATGTTTGCAGTATGTGCTTGTGCAAGGTTTCAGGTTACTCTTAGGTTCTCACACTTGACTGCTGTGAAGAAGATTTTCAGATATCTTAAAGCATTTCCTAATCTGGGATTATGGTACCCTAGAGAATCACCTTTAGAACTGGTTACTTACTCAGACAGTGACTATGCTGGAGCTAGTTTGGATAGAAAATCTACAACGGTGGATGCCAATTTCTTGAAATAGATTGGTGTCATGGCAGGGCAAGAAACAAACAATGGTGGCAAATTCATCAACTTAGGCAGAGTATGTGGCTGCTGCAAGTTGATGTGCTCAAGTTCTATGGCTTCAAAATCAACTTTTGGACTATGGGTACAATTTTATGAATACCATCATTTATATTGACAATAACAGTACCATTTGCATAATTAAGAATCCAGTTCAACACACAAAGACTAAACATATTGAAATTAGACACCATTTTATAAGAGATTATTATAAGAAAAGGCTAATCCAAGTTGTCAAAATCCATACTGATGATAACTATGCTGATTTATTAACACTAGTTGGATACCCGCGCACAGCGGCGGCGATAAATATAGTTATATAATAAATATAGTAAATGAATTGTTAACCCAACTCTCCTCGCAATTCCCTACCCGCTTAGTGA
Organism: Chrysanthemum lavandulifolium; assembly: GCA_022545495.1. Taxonomy (NCBI): domain Eukaryota; kingdom Viridiplantae; phylum Streptophyta; class Magnoliopsida; order Asterales; family Asteraceae; genus Chrysanthemum; species Chrysanthemum lavandulifolium. The sequence goes on along the minus strand of CM040242.1, from coordinate 130,402,054 downwards.
ATTCATTTCACAACACTCCAAATGTATATGTGTTAGTTGTATATGTTTGTTTGGGTTTTCCGTATCTTTCCCGTGACATCATTTTTCCCGCATATAAAAAGATTTTCACAATCTCTTTCCCGTCAAACACTTTCTCAAAAGTAAATGATTTTGATAAATAAAGTTTGTATTCATTGAAATAAAGGTTAAAGTTATAAAAATTTGAATCAAAATAAAATAAACCTACTAAAAATGTAAAACTAAAACTTATAAAACATATCAAAATGGATCTTTGAATTAAAGAGCACAAAATTTTAAAAAATATGGTGAAATTAGATCATAAAAAAATTAAACGAATTAAAAGATATTTAAATTTAAAAATAAAGGTGATTAATTAGTTAAGAAGTGACATGTGTCACCCCATTATTGGAGCTCCTTATTTTAGTTTGTTAGAGCTCTTCCTTTTTTGTTATTTTTTAGTTAGAGAAGTGACACATGTCACTCAATGATTGGAGCTCCTTATCTTAATTTTTTGTGGAGCCCACAACTTAAATGCTTTATATAGTAGTATAGAAAAGGACTTGATGTGAGTAGATTTCAGTACTTGGTAACAGGTATTGGAATGCTTAATCCATACAATTTGTGTGTCTAATGGTCTTTGGTGTTGAGGGGAGGTTTTTGGGTACTAAAATTGTTGTATAAGTTTGTATATGCGTTGTGCTTGTATTTTTGCTTGTTCAATAACATTTATGCAGCAAAGATGGGAGTTGATAAAAGGTGTGTAACTGAGACACACAACAAATGGTTTTTGATTCTCCATGTCTAATCCACATAAGAATCAACTAGTCTAGAGCAAACGGCTACTGGTAAAGACTTAACAAATCCGTTTATGGTTGATAGTTTACCAAAAACTATATGGTTATCAACTCACCATATTCTTTATGATTAAGAGTTGACTAGTCCATAGCAAACGGCTAATGGTAAAGACATATCAAATACGTTGATAGCTGGTAGTTTGCTAAAAACTATAATAAGAAGCGATCAAATTTTCATCGCTTTACTTACCAACGCTCTTGAAATTTTTGTGAAAAATTACCATTGCTAGTTCACAGATTTCCATCGCGATGTTATTTTTACCACTGTTGATCTAGCCGTTACAACTGTTGTGTCAGTAACAAATTTGTTACTAGCCGTTGAGAGTAACTGCTTTCCATATTTATAGGGTAAAATTTTTAGAAGGTTATCTACTTTCCAAATTGTAATTTATCCACTTACGATAAATCTTTTCCTTAGATAATCTTTCTTGCGCAAATCTCTAAAACCCTGATAGTATATATCTTTTCTCTCAATTGGCGAGTTCTTCATACAATTCATACTGACACAATATATTTTTCATCAAAAGATACTATGGCACCTATCACTTTTGCAGATGAGCACAACCAAGTGGCCTATTTGGAAAAGTCAAACGACAAGAGTGGCCCTGTTTTTCATTAGATTGTGGATTTTCTAAACACTACTCATATAAGGTATGCTTTACTACTCAATCCCACAATCTATATCTCTCAAATCAAACAGTTTGGAACATTCAGTCCATAACCATTGAAAATAGAGATACACGTGAAACAGTGGATGCTCTTAGAGCCACAGTGGATGGGTTATCTATTGATGTTACTGAGTCATCCTTGAGGTGAATTCTCCAATTGGATTATCTCCATGGTATCATCACATTACCTATGCCAGAAATTCATGAACATCTTTCATCCATGGGGTATGATACCACTGACAAAAAGGCTACTTTCAAAAAGAGTGGTTTCTGTCATCATTGGAGATTTTTAATACATACTCTATTACATTGCCTAAGTCATAAGAAAACATCTTATGAAAAATTCAGTTCAACAATGGCTTACCCTTTGGTTTGTCTAGCCACTGATAGGATTTTTAATTGGTCTAAATATATTTTTACAAGTATGCAAGGCAATGTAAAGAGTTCAACAAAATTTTGATGTATCCAAGGTTTGTGCAAGCAGTGTTAAATGAATTTCAACTGCAACCCCATACAAGAGTTTATAAAATCCGTTGCCTTGACCTAAAGTTTTCAAAACATGGATAAGGATGGTAATAGGGTTGTTAAACCTCTTTTCTTCAAATGCTTGCAAAGATTTCACAGTGCAGGGTGAAGATGCAATAATCCTAGTTGTATCCCAAACACACCCTCAATCACGGCCCAAATATTAACTACACTCCACGGTTTCTCACACCTATGAGAGGAGGCAAAAGCACCAACTCCTCCCATTACAACACAACATGTTTCGATCCTTTTGGTTTAGGAACAAGCGTTGGTGGTTCCGGGCTTCACTTAGTCCAACTAGGGTGAGTGCGAGCCAATGCCCTATGATTCACCTCTCCCAACGGTCACACGGTTAGAAGTGTTGAGGCGGTGGGCAACATATGGAATTGATGGAACTATGTACCAAATTAGCTAAGCGAGGTTGAATCTCGGAGAAAAACTTGGCACAAGTAAAGGAGCAACATGCCAAGGATGTTACACAATTTAAAGAAGAGATTCGGACTTTGAAGAAAGAGTTGCGAGGATTGAAGCAAAGAAAGGAAAAGCGCAAAGATTGTGATATCATCTCCATCCTCACCTCATGATGGTGATTCAGAGGAATTCAATAAAGATTTGGGAAATTCTCCCAAACAGGGGAGGAAAACAGATGCTGAAACCAAGGGGAGGAGAATTGATTTTGGAGATGAAGGTGATTCAGGTGCAGGTTTTGAATTTAGAGAAAGAAAAGGTACTGAGGAAGTTGATATTCAAGAAGAAGTTCCTCAACGGCAACTAGAGAAAGTAACTTCCACTGCTACAACCACTGACAACTTTCCCACTGCAGAGCAAATGGTTTCCACTGCTGGACAAAATGTTGCCACTGCAGAGGAAGAAATTGAAAAGTAGAAGAAGGAAAAAGGTAAATCAAATGTGCAGAGTAAAGAGCAACCAAGAAGGAAGGTTTCAAAGAAAGAACAAGCTCAAATTGCTCATGATGCAGAAGTTGCTAGAAAGATTGGAAAAGATGAAGTTGCAAACAAGAAAAAGCTAGATGAACTAGAAATTGCAGACTTCATGGAGGCTAAAAGGATGGACAGAATGGAAACCACTGATCCAATAGATGTAAATCCACTTTCCACTGTTCCACCTACAATTTTCAGAGAAAAGACTCCAGAGTTTTCTTATGTACCTGCAGAACAAGAAATTGATTTCTTGATTGCTAATGATCCAGTAGTCAAGAAGAAGGCAATTGACCTAGTTGCAGATAAATCCTTAAATGAAGAACAAAGAACTGCACAGTTGAAGGATTTCATTCAAATGAAGAATAGCCAAGCACTTCAAGATGCAATTGTTTCAGCCAGAAAGGGTCAAAAGAAACCAAGACAACCAACCAAGGCACAAGTTATCTCAATGATGAAAGATTATTGTTGCAGTGTTGGTGGCTGGAAAAAGCATCATTTCAAAGGGATGACTGATGATAAGGTTGAAGGTATCTACTACAGAGTTAAAAGGCAAGATCAAGACTTTATTCCTATGAACTCTGAAGAAAAGAAAGAAGATATCCTAATCTGAAGAAAAAAGCCAAAGATAGTGAATCTCAGACTTTTAAGAAGACAAAATTTGTTGAAGAACAAGAAGTTCTATCTGAGAAACTCATTGAAGAACAACTGACTGGAATGATATTGATTGAAGAAGAAGATTTTTATCCTGACCCACTGCAAGTCAGACATCCTATTGTTGATTGGGAAGTGTATACTGCTAGCAATTTTGCTCCAACATGGAAGATTACAAGGCTAGGTGGTGAAACTTCATCATTCATTCATTTTGAAGAACTTATCAAAGCATGTGACAGATATGATCTTGATACATTATGGAGATTAGTTCAAGAAAGGTTTGATGCTAAAAATCTTAAAGATATAAAGGAAATGCAGTTATGGGTTAATCTAAGAAGGCTCAATGAACCAGATGCTAATGATGATTTATGGAAGTTTGCATGTTCATGTCCTGGTACTAAATGGACTTACTATGATTCATGTGAAGTTCATCATGTTTCTACAAAAGATGGAGTGGATGCATTCATGTTTGCTGAGAAAGAATACCTACTCAGAGCTGGAACTCTCACTGTAATGTTGTGTACAACAATAAGAGTTCATGAAGATAATGATAAGGTCAGAGCTTTGCTACATAGGATTCAAGATCAATGTTCAAGAGCTATTCATGATTTAAAAAGAAAGTGAAGTGTTTGGAAGAATTCCCAAATCCTTAGCGATAATGCAGATTGAAGAAACTTATTGATTTGCAGAGAAATCATAAGTTTAGGGGAGGATTGTTGGGAATAAAGCTAACAGTTACCACTGATAAGCTTGTGGAAGGCTTCTTTGAAGAATGCATTAGCGTGAGAAACACATTACCTTTGCTAGTACATATATTACCACCGCTATTAGGATAATTGTTATGTATCCAGGTGTATTAATAAGTATAGAAAAGATCTTGTGTATATTCTATATAGTTATCATTATACTTATCTTGTAAAGGACTCCTTGTGCTATAAAAAGAGATCCTAGGTCATTGTTTAAGAAACACGAAAGAACTCACGTATGCTTCAAGGTGTAACCCTAGTGATAAGCAAGATCACTCGTATTATTCTTAATAATATTGGAGCTTTGTGTTATACTGTTCTTACTTACATTACATCATATAATACATCTTCTAAGTATTACTAAGTATATTCCGCGTACTTATTAATATAATTCAAAGTATCACTAACACAAGGTGTGTGTTTAGATCCATCAAAAGCCCCAGATCAAAACCCTATTGCGATCCTTCGCACTAAACTCGTTGCAAAACAACCTTGGCTCCTCCTTGTCTTCGTGTTTCTTGAATGAAAGTGATGGATCGGTGGTGTTTGGTTGTGGTTGGTTCGAACAAGAAGAGAGAAAAGAAGAAATATAAATCTGATCTATCTAATCTGTAAATTACTTGGACCCTAAATCGTTAAAAGGTACAGACAGCGAACTCGGTAAACCTCCCCTATTAGCGAACTCGGTGAACCATTTTGGGAGAGACTCGGTAAAATAGGGTTTAAGGGAATCTCGGTATTTTGGGCTTGAACAAACTTGGTATTTTAGGGTTTGAGCTAACTCGATATATTAGGGTTTCAAAACCGACTTAGCAAACTCGATGAAACCCTTGTTTACCAAGTTTGTGGTCAGACAAGAGTTTTTGCACCAAAACAACAAAAAAGTGTATTTGCAAGATTTGTACCATGATAGTTCAAAATCTTGTAATTTATCATTTGTAAACATGTTTTACACACTAAAACGTAACAAGATCCAATCAAACAGCCTAAAAACTTTATAAACAATGAAATAAGCTAGTAGCGTTTTATACCTAAAAACTTGATCAAAACACCAAACTTCATTTTTAATCCAAGAAATATTTTGTGTGAACCTGAGAGAGGTGAAACAACAATGAAGTTTGGAACTTGAAGCTTAAATGCAAGAAATAAAAATAAAAAATAAAAAACAAAAATAATAATAAAGCACAAATTTCGGTAAAGTTTAAAGCTTGCGTTTTTTACTTTTAAAAATAATTTTCGACAAAGTTTTGTAAAACAAACAAATCCACAATTACATCAAGGCTCTTGATTCTAAATGTAAAAAACAAAATGTTAAGACTCTTAAGTGATTTGCAGGTCTAGGAGATGAAAACCATATGAAGAACATGTTGATGGTTTAGTGAGAGAAAGTAGAGAGGCACACCCCTGATGGAGAGTCGTGAGGTGTATTTATAGGCTCATTACATGATAACTTTACAATATTGACGTTACTAGTCCTTGAGTTGTACGCATACAAGTCATTAATGTAATTGACGTAAATGTTGTCATCTCGATTCCTGACACTGATTAGAAGTATTCACGAGGAAAATGAGAGAATGGGTTGGGAAATGGGGTCTAGTTCTCGGGTGGAAAGCGTCCAGGGGGTCTGGAGTGAAATCTTACTTGGAGATAGAATTCATCTTATAATAAAATAGTAGGAAATGGTGAAAACACGATTTTTTGGGACGCTTGATGAATGGGAGGGGAGAGGTCGAGAGACAAGTTTCCAAGGCTTTATCGCTTAGAATGTGATAAAGGGCTGTTCGTTATAGGTAGGGGGAATGGGGTGAATGGTGTTTTGAGGTGGGAATGGACTTGTATTAGGGATCCGAGGGGAAGAGCGGAGAGGGAAATGGCGGAGCTGCTTAATACTCTAACAAATGTGTATTTGTTCCAATCGTGTAGGGATGACTGAAAGTAGAACGTGGATGATAATGGTGTTTTTAAAGTTAAAAAACTTACGTCAATTGATTGAAGATTGTATCATTAATGTGGGAAATATATAATAGTTGTAACATATTGGATTTTACAAACACACTAAACCAATGATCAAAGAGGCGTATACAAGAGGTTTTAGAGAGAGAAAGTTAGAGGTTGGGAACTTTGGTGAGAGAAAGAAAAATCTTATTATGAAGCTCCAACTCTCTACGGGAGGTAGAGAGTATTTATAGTTCTTACATAAATCGCCACCTACTGGTGTGGATCGGGCATATAGTGGGTAAAGACCGTCCAGTCCTCCACGGTGTTTCTTAACTAAATACTACTAAACATTAACTAATCTACGACTACGAGCTTTCTAACGATTACATATACTTGAGGTGACCGACTCTTTAATAACTGGATTTACTAAATCCTAACAATAGTCAAGAAACTGTGTAAGAATAAGTTAGTACCAAGGAAAGTCAACGTCTTCATATGGAGGGGCTTTAAAAAGGTGATTCTCAGTTATGGTTGAATTGGGTAGGCGGGCATGAATCAACATACCATTCTCTGTCCAAAATGCGAGAGTCAATGTGAAACTGTGGAGCACAGTTTGTTACTATGTGAAAAGGTAATGGAGGTCCGAGAAAATATATTCAGTGGGGGTTAGGCTTGGTTGATGTTTTTACAATTAATGATATAATTCTGCACACTTGGAATCCAAATATGTTAAAAGATAATAAGTTACTGTAGAGCTCGATGGGTTGTGTCATGGCATACATGTTGCGGAAATATAGAAATAACAATATGTTTAAAGGCAAGTATGAGAATATTGAGAAATCAGTCCAAGAGATTCAAGTAAAAAGTTTTGAATGGATTGATAGAAGATCAAAACAAGGCGAGTTTTCATGGCATCAGTGGTTACATTGTTCAAACATGTATAAGCTTACAGTGTGTCTTGGTACATGTATTAACTCAATGGGTTGACTGCTATGACATTGCACCAATTTGTGGTAATACACACCCTTTGATATATGTGTTTTAAAAAAATTGTTAGTAGATATAACGGTTAATGTTTTGATGGTGTGATTTGGAAATAAGGAGTCATCTCAAATAATTGATCGTGGTTGGTATTTTATAGGATGGGGAATAGTACTATACATCACTTCTTGTGTTGTTTAACATAGTTATGGTGGTCTCATGTTTACTTTTTTATTTAATTTGATTTGTTGAGGTTATAGCATGTGAGGTTGTTGTATATATTACAGTGGATCATAGACCTTGTAAAAGTTTGTGAATAAAATCATGTTGTTTAGAAAAAGAAAAAAAATAAAATAAAATTGGGGCATGTTATTAGAGAAAAGATCACCCACCACCAAAAAGTAAAAAATGCGGATACACACACAAACTGATGTATTAGTGGATAATGGGTGAAATATAGCTACACGATACATAATCACACAATTATGGATGCTCATATTCATCTCACAAAGGTTCGATTTTGATCAATAAATATATATATCTCACTATATATATTTTGATCATTACAACATACAGTATATAATCCTTAGGTTTTATTTTAATTGTAACCAGTTACAATTAGTTAATTGATCCTTTAGGTAATTAGCTGAATTTAGGATTTATACCAAATTAGGGTTTAGGGTTATAAATTTGGGGGTTTTTGTTAAGTGAAAATATGCAATCTAGACGACATGAAGATGACTCGTCTTTCGATCGTAGCCGTAGAAATGCTGCGGATATTGGTCGGGACGGATATGTAATGATGTCGCCTGATATTATTAGGAAGAGGAGTTGGAGTCCTCGGAGAGTGCAAGGTCCGGGGTATTCGGAGCGGTTGTTGGCTAACCGTAGGAGTGTGTCGTTGGAGAGAAGGATAGGTGTTGTGGATGATGGAAGTAGGAGAGTAATGAGGTCTAGGTCGCCGCTCCCTTATATGGAGGCGAAACGAGAAAGAGGACGAGCGGTTTATGAGGACGATTGGGTTAGTGAGAGACCGTTGGGGACGCCGGAAAGGCGTTCGAGGTATGAGTTTTTGGAGCGTGTGGAGAGGAAACGTGAGGATGTTGATGAGTTTGGTTATGGTCGTGGTGGTTCATCAAGGACATCTATAATGGATGAGAGAGTTGAAAGTAGGAGGTTAGAGAGTGGGGTGCGGGAAATAACACGTCAGAAGTCGCCAGTTATGGGAATGTATAGGTTGTCGGGAGATGTGGGACCCACATCGAAAACTGAGAGTGGCGCGGATTTGTCCTCGGCATCATTGAATGTTGCTTTAGGTCAGCTTGGGAAAGAAAGAGTTCAGTATCCGGAAGTAGAAAGAGTTCAATATCCGGATGTCCGAGACTCGTTTGGTTTAGATAAATATACAGCAATGAAACAATATGGGGATCGTGAGGAAACTATGGCTAGTCTGAGAGATGCTCCTTATTCGAGTTTGATGGCATCTAGGTCTAAGGAATCTGTGGGTGCATCACATTATAAGGAGTATGAGGAATCCGTGGGTGCATCTCATTTCAAGGATTATGCAAGAACATCTCCACGAAAGTCAAGTGTTGATCATTTAGGTTATCGAGGTAGTATACCTATCCCTAGAGAGAATCATCCATTGGAGACAGTGAGGTTAACAGAGTCGTTGTCTCACTCGAGATATGAACAACGACAGCATTTGGACCATGTTCGTGACAGAGATCTCGATATCAATGAGGATGTGACTCGTTACCGACGAGAGATAATTAGTTCTCCAAGATCCGGACATGTTGAGTCATTACATCTTCAACCAAGAACACGAGAAAGAGATGAGTATTTGTATCCATCTGATGAAATGTATGAAAAGATGAAATTGCGTGAGAGAGTGGACTACAATGGTAGAGATGTATTAAGACCAAATATGTTGGAAACCTCTGATTATGCCACACGACGAGTAGAAACCTCTGATAATGCTACCCGACGAGCAGAAACTTTTGAATTTGCTCGTGAACATATGGGCCATAGAAGTTCATTGGACCATCTTTCTTTAGAAAAGCTAACAGCCTCAAATAACACTGGTTTGAGTCGCTCACTAGTTGAAATCAGAGAAAGTGGACAGTATCTTGATCACGTTAGTATTCATTCCCGTCTTGGGAGGAAAGTTTCAAGCGAACGAGAAATGCCATACATGGGTATGCCACAAGATCGTGAAACAGAGCATGTTCGAGTAGATTATCGTTATGAAAGGGATGTAGGGTCAGGATCTCAGAGGGAAAGAATCAGAAGCCCCCCTAGGTTTTTATATGACACAGAAAGGCTCGGGCTTTCTGAACGAGGACATAAGATGGAAAGGCGTGATATTTCCCCATATGATGACTCGTCTAGTAGGTATCTGAAAAGGAAATACACATTGGAAGATGAAGACGATAGGATTACATCTAGAACTATGATGAGTAGACCGGAGATTGTGAGTAGAAGACACAATCACGACTATCATGATGAGGAGCGGATAGACGAAGATGGTAGGAGTTTAATTTACTCAAAAAGAAGGGATCATCCGCATGGGTTCAGTAGAAAGGTAGACGATGTTTATGAAGACGAGTTCTTATATCATGATCGTGATGAGTTCATTTATGAACACCATCATGATCATCATCATGATTATGATCAAGATCATCGAATGAAATCGTATAAATACGAGGATAAGTATGCAAAAGATTATCCAAGATCCAGTGGTCGGGTTGGTGGGTATAATTCACACCATCCGATTAGAAGAAATGTTCATCCCAAATGGAAGAACGCGCCAATAAGACGCGAAATTGATGAGGATGACATGTACTCGGGTGATATTGAGCAGTATGAACCACATAGAGAAACTGAGGAGTTCAAGCAGCTGGTACATGAGCATTTCTTAACTTTCACCAAAAAGTTGAATGATCACCCGGGTGTGAGAAGAAGATACATGGAGCAAGGGCGGGCAGGTAGCTTATTCTGCATCGTTTGTGGCAGAAGGTCTGTCTTTCTCTTTACAATCTCTTGATAATGGTGGACACTTATATTCACTTACTGATGTAGGACTGTGATTCTCATATCTGCACATGATCATATAGTCACTATGATCATATAGTCACCATGATCATATAGTCACTGACTGTTTCACCTTGAAAGATTCCATGATTAGTTTCACAAATTTGGCATAGGGGGGCTTATTTGAATTAGCTTATCTACGCTTGTCGACTTATTTGAATTTGGAAAAGCTTATAAGCTTACTTTATTCGGCTTGTGAGCTTATCAGGGGTGTTTGTTTAAGCTTATATGTGGGCTTATGAGCTTATTTGATTTCGTCTTTATTTCATAAGCCTCAATTTTCCGGCTTATTTTGAGACTTATGGGCTTATATAAGTTTATCACATCATGATAAACTTATATAAGCCCTCAAGTCTCAAATAAGCCGAAAAAATTGGGGCTTATGAAATATAAGCTGAAACACAAATAAGCTCATAAGCCATATATAAGCCTAAACAAAAACCTCCAAGTTGCGCTTGTGAACTTACATAAGCCATAAGCTCATGTTGATTAGCTCATAAACCGAAATACGTGAGCTTATGAACTTTTCCTAATTCATATAAGCCCATAATCCGGCTAAATAAGCTAAACCAAACGCCCCATGATGTTTATTCATTTTCAAAGTTTTGTTTGGGTTGTGGGGGGCTTATGGTTAGTGAAGCCAAGTCATCTTCTGGATGGCTACTAGATTTTTGCAGGTATCCTTTAAGAGGATAGTTTGAAGCCAATAACATATTGATGGTACTAAAGAATTTGCTAAGGCATGGGAGGTGCACCGTGAATTGTGGATTGATAATAATCAATGCAGAAGGTGGATGGATAAGAATAATAAATTACATTTATATATGTGAACTATTTTGAAGTTCTCTACATCCAACCCAATCATGCATGTTTGGATTTACACTAGTTGCTTTCTGCTGCCCTTTTGGGGTATGTAAGTGAAAATATACATACGATGTTTGCTATACGAGGTGGCAAGTACACCTAAATCGGGGTATCTATCTTTCACTTGATGGATTTGTCAGCTTTTGTGAAGCAGGAACGAGGTAGATGATAGACCTGAGACACTGGGACCTTGCTGCACTTAATCGGATTCTGTGATTAAGAAATACAGATTGAGTTGCAATATCTAGTCTCTAAAACCACCCTCTTTGGGAGGCATGGTATGCCTCAAACTTTTGAGGACATGACTTCCCTAATTTGATACCCAATACCCTCAAATCAAACACGTGTCATTTCCATTCCCTTAATCCAAACATCCCCCTTCTTCATGTGATGACTTATTAGATCCCTATCGAGAAGAGCAATCTGCGAGGCCTAAACAGTTTGCCTGGGATATGACCTCTTAGAGGTTCTAGCAATTACAGTATTACATTGATGAGTGCTGAGAAGTACAAACTCCTGGAATTACAAGATTGGGGAGGTTTAGTGAGTTATAGTGGCTTGACCTAGACGTTTTGTGTTTTGTTCTGGGTTCTAAACAAGCTTATTTGTGTTTGTTTTGTTAACTAAAATAACTGAAACAGCCTGTGATTTTTTAAAAAGTTACTTTTTATATAAAACTTTTTGCTTTATGTAAATTGAGGGGAGCTTGCAGACCAATATGTTTCTTACTTATCATTAGCTTGTAGTATAGTTATATAATGTTTAAAATGCTTGTTTTTATGAAGTCATTCTCAGTTTCCTATCGTTTTATGCTGTTTCAGCCTCTCAAAGGAGTTCTTAGACACCCAACGTTTAGCAATGCATGCTTTTATGTCTCACAAGGGTGGATTGAGGGCTCAGCATTTAGGACTTCTCAAGGCTATATGTGTTATGTTAGGTTGGAACAGTGTTATTCCTCCAAAAGCCCTTAGATGGTTTCCAGAAATTCTTTCCACCTCTGAAACAATGGCTCAAAAGCAAGATCTTATAATCTGGCCTCCAGTTATCATAGTTCATAACACCTCTATCTCAAACGGCTCAGATGGCCAGGGACCGACAACCTTGGAGGCACTTGGGCATTATCTTCGAGGTATATCACTTTACTTATATTGAACAATTTAATTATTGGAAATTTTTTTAACTAGTCATCTATAATTAAAGAAATATATTTTAATTGATTAGACACTAAATGGTTACATTTGAAATCTCATGAAATTTTATTATGTAAATTTTAATGGTAAAAAAGTTTTAACTAGGGCTGAGCGTCGGTCCAAAACCGACCCGAACCGACAAAACCGAAAACGGAAAACCATAAAAAACCTAAACCGAAACCGAACCGAATATGGTCGGGTCGGTTCGGTTTAGTGTCGGGTCCGTCGGTTCGTTTCGGTTTACGTGTGTTTGTGCATGTTTTTGTCGGTTTTGGGTCGGACCGAACCGACCCGAAACCGAAAATCGTAAAAAACCAAAACCGAAACTGAACCGAAGGGTTGTCGGGTCGATTCGGTTTTTGTCGGTTTTGTCGGTCCGGTTCGGTTTTGAACCTTCCATGCTCGTAGTTTTAACACTATCATCCAGTCAGTTTTAAAACGCACATGTAAACACTATCCCAAGGCTGTCAAGATCGCGATCCTACGTGGGATCGTTTTTGCCTTTGCAAGATCGAGATCGTAAGATCGGATCGAGATCGTACGATCCTACCAATTTGTAATATTTTATAAACAAATGATACACGAGTCAAACAGTTTAATATTTCTACTCAACGTCAAATATAAATTCTTATAGTATCCTATTGAAAATACCAAAGTTCAAATTTCAAACATCAAAGTAATAGTTAAACACAAAAAAAAGTCAAGTTTCAATCGTTACATTAACGATTTAGCGGAATATGACTACATAACATGAGTCCTAAACGTGCCAAAAGATACGAGCCATAATACCAAAAGATTCCTAAATAAACCATCGCCATCAATCTATTATATGGAGCCGTGCATTAACTTCATTTTCGTCATGTAAATGAGAATTCGGTTCTTCATTTTCATCATCTCGACCTATAAATAGAACGATAGAAAAATATGCGTCATATGTATGAGACAGAACCAACATTTGAAATCTAAACTAACACAACAATAAACTGAAAAAAACAGTGTTATGAAATACTTAAAAAAAAAGTATTATGAAATACTTAAAGAAAGATATTAAAAAGACTAGAACTCACCGAATTGGCTTTTAAGAAAATCATTATTTGCACCAGTTTGAGTTGATTCTTCCTCAGTTATCCACTCATCATCAGATTCAACATTTTCAAAATCCAACGCCTCAAGTTGTTCGATTGCAGCGGTTGTCTCTTTCATTTTTTTTTCTTGTCTTTCCGTTAACTTTAAGTTATACATAACATAAACAAGATCATTCATTTTCTGTTGGTGTAGACAATTTCTTCGTTTAGAATGTACCTAACAAAATAGGGCAATAATTAAGAAATTAGAAATACAAAATTAAGATAAGTTGGAATGGGATCATTTCAAGTTACCATTTCAAAAGCACTCCAATTCCTCTCACAACCCGAGGATGAACACGTCAAGCTCAAAACTCGCATAGCAAATCTTTTCAGTTCTGGTGTATCATCACCAAATGAATCCCACCAATCAACCGGGCTTTTTTTATCAATATTGTGCCTTGCTATATTAAGATTAAAGAGATGCCCTTTTTTGTTCTTAAACATGTCAATCTGGCAATCAATCTCATTTGCAAGGTTTTCGTCACCACACATTTTTTGAATGCACATATACAAATTAACTTTAATAGAAGCAAGATCACCCTGGAAATCAGAACTATATTGCATCCTCGGATTTAAAAAATAACTAGCTACATGAAGAGGCCTATTAAGTTGATTATCCCATCTTTCATCAACGATATTGATAATAGGTTGATACCTAAAGAATAAAAGAAAAAGAACGGTAAACATTGGCTATTTTATACTAGCATACTTAGAAAGGACTGATAGTGCCTATTTTATACTATCTTTTTTGAACTATATTTTATACTATCACGATAGAATAATATAAGTTGCCATGAAAAAAAAATACCTTGATTGAACATCTTTGTAGTTTGATATGATCTCTCCCTTTGCTTTCTTCATAGCCTGATAAATGAAACCCATAGCTGGTGTCGAATCTGAATCCACCATTCGAAGAACCTTTATCAAGGGAATCGCAGCTAAAAGACAATTTGAAACTGATCCCAAAAAAATCCAAGTGTCAAGAACTATACTCTATGTTCTTTCCTATCTCTAACTTTGAAAAGTTACTACTCGTCCACTTTTCGACGCAAACATGAGATCAAGGCACCTTTCTCGCTCATACAAACGACCAAGTGTAAGATAAGAAGTTGCAAATCTAGTTGCTCCCTACCTAGAAGTTCCTTTCCTTAGTAAATTCCTTCAACATACGAGATAAGTCGTGTTCGGTTATATATGAAACTTGTAATTTTTCTTCCCTTTGCTATTGTTACTTTGTGTTCTGCAATTTTCTTTTCAAAGTCCTCCAACATCAAATCAATGCAATATGCAAGCACAAGGTGTCCGAATAGTTTCTTCCTTTGTTCATTAACATTTCACCAAAGATTTTATAATTGGCTGCATTATCAGTCACTACTTGAACAACATGTTCTTCTCCTATTTTCTCTACAAAATCATCTAACATAGCAAATACCTTTTCCTTTGTTTTACTAATTTCAGATGTGTCAATTGATGCTAAAAAGATAGTACCTTTAGGGCTGTTCACAAGAAAATTACATATTGATCGATTCTTTCGATCACTCCAACCATCACTCATTAGCGTGCAACCTGTTTTTTTCCACTCTTTCTTGTAGTCTTCAAGTAATGCCTTTGTATAATCAACTTCTTTTTTCAAATAAGTAACTCTGATCTCATGGTATGATGGTGGATCAAGACCTCTCCCAAAGTCACCAATCATTTGGACCATTTTTTTGAATTCAGGATTCTTTACGCAATTGAATGAAAGAGCACTTGTGTAAAAGAAACGGGCAATTTGTTGACAGACTTTATCTCGCTCGTCTTTTTTGTACATTTTATTCAATGTGCTCTGAACCTTAGCCTTTTTTGAAACAAAAGCATCCATTTGTTTTGGTCTATCATCACTTTCAAAAAACTGTTCTTCCTCATCAACTGAAAACAAACTTCGTTTTTTACATGCGGCCAACTCCATTTGTTCCACCACTTTCTGAAATTTGACGTTAATATCCTCGGGAACCATTGGACAAGCTGAAGCATCTTTATGTGATCGAGCTAAATGATGCTTAAACCTATAAATACCACCAGTGAACTCGCCATTACAAAATTTACACTTCACCCTTCTTTGACCTAAGTCAATCGCATGCTCCCAAGCAATATCAGTCCTAGCCCCAAGTGCATTCGCCCTTTTTGATTTTCGACTATTTGCAGACGAAGGCGTAGAACTAGATGAAGGTGCGGATGCTGAACTGCTATTCATCGCAATAAGAGAAATAATTCCGAACGGACCAAACCTATAGACATGAAGATAATAGACAAATGTAAGCAAAGACTTTGTAATATAAATGATTTTATTAACTTTAACGATAACAAAAAAATAACTTTTGCGAAAATCATATTGTTGTAATCGTGTGAAAATGTGTAAATCATAAATGATTTTATTGAATTGCCTTTGCATAACTGAAGTTAATATGCTTCAGTGCTTCACTACAATAAATATATAACTGCATTAAACTTGGTCTTCAATTCTTCATGACTAGTCAATAATGCTTCACTACAATAAATATATAACAGCAACAACAACTTATGACTCAAGTTAATATATTAAAGGTAACAAGACTAACAACTAACAACACATTACTAATTGCTTCACTACAATCAACTAATCAACTAATCAAGTGCTTCAAATTCAAACTTATGAAAAGGTATATATTATTAAAAGTTTAAAACTATTAAGAAAAATTAACAATTACCTGTAAACATATATCCCTTTGAGGCTTCGAGCAATTAGATTATTGTTAATGATTTGGGGAAAAGTAGATAATTCATAACTAGGTTTAATTTTATTGTTACTGATTTGGGGAAAACGTGAAAGTCAAAGTAAATTGACTTGTTATACAGATTTTTTTTCTTTATTGGGCCTTAGGAAAGTGATGGGCCTAAGGAAAGTTTAAAACATAAGAAAACCAAAATTTAGATAGTGGCTTATGTAGGATCGTAGCGGCAAGCGAGTTTACGATTTTACGAGCGAGTTTACGATCTTGATACGATCCCAACTAATATACGATTCTGTGGTGATCTTGCACGATTTTAGTAGGTAAACACGTAGGATCGTACGATCTTACGTGTTTACACGCGATCTTGACAGCCTTGCACTATCCTACTCTTAAATTTGTTTATTTTATATTTATATTCAGGGAAAGGTTTAAGTGGTGGGAAAGTTAAACTTGGGAATCATGCAAACTGTAGCATAATGCTGATAACGTTTCTTGGCACGTTTACTGCTTTACAAGCAGCAGAAAAGATACATAAATATTTTGCAAAGAACAAGCATGGAAGAAAAGATCTGGACAGAATTACTTCCAGCATGGATATAATCAACAATTCAGATGACGGTGAAAATAAAAATGAAGACAAAGAGGCAGAACGCGTGCTATTTGGGTACATGGGTATTGCAGAAGATTTGGATAAAATCGATTCTGATAGCAAAAGGAAGTGCTCAATCAAGAGTAAGAAGGAAATTCAAGACCTTGCTGACGGGCCTGTGAAACCCGAGTAAGAATGATCAAACCATGAGTTTTGATCTAGCTGAACAGAACATACAGTAGATCTCGTTTTGGTTTCACATTTGCTTAATTATATGATGGTCATCGGCTATCGGTTTATGTATTGTTGGTTTCTGCAAATCAAACTAATTTGCTGCTATGGTCAGAATGAAACTTATAAATTTGTTCCACAACTTCAATATAGCAAGTTACTATAGTATTCATGTTTTAGAATTGATGGTTTTTTCTTTCACCGTGAAGGAAATACTCCTGCACTCCAGCTTAGCATATTGCTGCATATAGCATTCGTCTATTAGAATTGCTGTTCTGACTTTTTTGTAACAAAAAAGGCAAAGCAATTTTTAACCAAATAATTGAAAACTAGTTCTTTCATATTAAGAGTAATGGCATTCTCTGCACTACACTAATGCAGAACTGCAGAAGAACCTATGTATTCACAACACAACAACAACAATACCCAATCGTGTCAGAGCGAGATATGGGGGAGGTGGACCTACCCTAGGGTCAGAGCGAGGTATGGGGTAAGGTGGACCTACCCTACGGTAAAGGGACTGCTTCTAGAACCTATGTATTCACATTCTCAATAAAAACTAGCGGGCAAATCACCTAGAAATGTAGTTAAGTTGCCACTTTTTCCCATTCTATGTAGCAATATTTTTTTTTTCTCATTCTGTCAATAAACTTCTATCGTTAGTCCTTTGTGTGTACCCGTTACCAACAAAACGCATCGTTAGTCCTTTATGCTAACGATCGTTAATAAATAACTTAAAATTTGGTTATCTTACGCTAAACTTACGTCGTTGGTCCTTTATAGTAACAATCGTTAAAAATAACTTAAAATTTGGTTTTCACGCTTCCGTCCGTTTTTCGCACGTTTTACAAGTTTCGCTCGCTTTAACACGCCCGCCCTTTTTCACGTTTTATTAGTTTTACACGTTATTCGTTTTACACATTGCCCCGCTTTTCACTTTTCTTCGCTTTTCCCGTTTCATTCGTTTTACACGCCATCCATTTTACATTTCGTCCATTTTGCATGTTTCGTTCGTTTTACATGTTTTCATCCGCTTTAACACGGTTTCGTCCGTTTAACACGATTCGCTATTTTTTCACGTGTTCATCTGTTTTACGCTTTCATCCGCTTTAACATGGTTTTGTCTGCTTTTTCACATTTCATATTATTTCACGTTTTCATCCGCTTTTGCGTGTTTTCGTATGTTTGTAGGTTTAGTATGTTTTACATTTCAGATAGTTTAACACGCCGTCTCGTTATTCACGCCATCCATTTTTTCACGTTTTCATCCGCTTTACATGTTTTCATCCGTTTTGCACGCCGTTCGTTGTTTCACGCCGCTCGCTGTTTCACGCCATCCGTTGTTTCACGTTTTCATCCGTTTTACGCTTTCATCCGTTGTTTCATGTTTTCGCTCGTGTTTGCACATTTTGTGTAAAACGGATGAAATCGTGAAAAAAAAACAGATTTAAAACGTAGACGATGAAAACGTGAAAAAGAAAAACGTGTTAAAACGAAAAATTGGGTTAAAACATACGAAATCGTGCAAAAACAGTCAAAAACGTGCAAAACGGATGTAAACGTAAAACGGATGAAAACGTTAAAAACTTACGAAGCATGTTAAACCGACCAAAACGTAAAGACGGAGGAAAACGTGAAAACGGACGAAACGTAAAATGGATGAAAAGTGTTAAAACAGATGAAAACGTGAAAACGGATGAAAACGCAAAACGGATGTAAACGTAAAACGGATGAAAACGTGAAAACCGATGAAAGCGTGTTAAACGGACCAAAACGTAAAGACGGACGAAAACGTGTAAAAACGGATGAAGACATGTAAAAGCGGATGGAAACGTGAAAAAACGGACGAAAACGTGTTAGAACGGACGAAAACGTAAAGAAGGGATGAAAGCGTGCATAAACGGACGAAAATGTGTTAAAACAGATGAAAACGTAAAACGCATGACAATATGAAAACTAAGAAAACGTAAAACGGATTAATACGTAAAAGCGAATGAAAATGTGCAAAACGGCGAAATGTGTAAAACGGATGAAAACATGTAAAACATATGAAAACGTGAAAAATGTATTAAAACGTAAAACGAATGAAAACGTAAAACGTGAAAAACGGACGAAAGCGTGTTAAAACGAACTAAAATGTGTAAAACGCATTTAAAACGTGAAAAAATGGACGGAAACGTAAGAAACCAAATTTTAAGTTATTTTTAACGATTGTTACTATAAATGACCAACGACGCAAGTTTAGCGAAGATAACCAAATTTTAAGTTATTTATTAACTGGTCGTTAACATAAAGGACTAACGATGCGGTGTTTTTGGTAACGGTACACACAAAGGACTAACGATAGAAGTTTATTGACGTAATGAGAAAAAAAAGAATGCTACATACAATGAGAAAAAGTGGCAAGTTAACTACATTTCTAGGTGATTTGCCCAAAACTAGCATACAATTCAGAAAAAAATGTAATTATTTCTAATAAATCTCTACACTCTATAAAGGAGCCAAAGATACCAAACCTCTACTACTAAAATTTTTTGTTAGTCGACTGTTAATTTCCTTGTCTTCTTATAGACTCATGGCAATTATCATGTATCAAATCTATACCACTAAACCAAAACTGATATTTTTGTTCGTAGCATTTGTCGTGTTGACCATGCTAGATACCTATCTTTGTTGAAAGTAAAGAAATTTGATACCGCAGGCAAACAATGGAGAACAGAACAGCCCAAGTAACATGAGCCATTGCAACATAGTGGAGAATACTCAATCCCATGCAACTCTTACTGAATTCTTTCACTGGAACAGAACCAGCTCCAGGAACTTCAACCAGGTTTTCGTTTTGACCTACTTGAGATGTAATAAGCCCGTATAACTTCCAAGCAATAGGAGAGCCCCAGTAATACCATCGCCACCATATTGGTATTTGCTGCTAATACCGTTTTAACTCTCAATTTTTTCTTTAAAGGGACAAGAAAATACTAAAAAGTGTAGGGTAAAAAGCGGCAAACATGTTCTGAGTGACTTACAGTTCTAGGGATAAGGAAGCCAGGAAACAAGTTCAAGCTCAAGTGGAAATGGTTAATCCGATGACCATGGTTTGTTTGGCGATTTCTTATGACTCAATGTAATTTATTTTATTTTTGGTCATAGGTTGAGCCAATTATTGTTAGTGGTTGTCTTTCGTTGCGATGGGAGTTTTGCTTTGTTATGTTAGCTTTTCCATCTATGTAACGAGCTAAGATGTGTGACTTCACTCACATCCTTTGTACTTAAACGTTTTTTGGAGTAATAAATTCACCGGGGAAACCCTTTACCAAAAAAAAACGAGAAAAAATGCATAGTAATGCCATCGATATGGTAGTTTGGAGTGAGTGCCACAAGCATCATCCAGTATACGGTGAAGTATATGAAGCACATACATCCAAAGAAACAACAACAGAAAATTGCTAGCTGCCACGCAAATCCGATCATGGAGTATAGTAGAAGGCTATAAATGAAAGTTTGAATGCAAACGTAAATCACCTCAATCGCTACCTATAAGTTAAAAAGGGATCAAATTTTGCTCGCTAAATCGTCTATGTGGTTTGCTGCAAGAACGGAAATCATCCTCATCGATATTGTTTGCAAGTGTCCTTAATTGCGCTGTTTTCTTTTAAATTTGGTCCATCGCCACTTACCCTTTAAGGACTAAAAGTGTAATTTATTACTTTAGAGATCAAAATTGAAGGCAAACAGCGTCGCTAAAGATCATTTATGCAGATAGTATCCAAGAGGGACCATGTCCATTTTTTTAAAATCAAGCCACAGGATATTTAAGTAATTTACCCAAAGAGTCGTGTACCTGAGCGAACACATATGGGAGTGGTGAATACATCCCTCCTGCTTTTTAGTGATAGAAAACTATCCTCTTTACTGAAACCACAGTCTGTACATAAGATGTATTTGTTCCTCCAAGAAACATGACAGCAGCATACATAGCACTAAGCATATTCATAAAGTCTTGTTGTTGACTCCTGTCAGTAAAAGTGCATCAAAATAAGCATACCAAACGAGCATTTGTGCTTAATAAATCTTACGTTTTTGGCCTTTGTCCCAGAAAATTATCCCAAAGATGATGCCAATCACTGTTGTCATCAAGAACCAAACAACATTATACTGTGGACGTAAAGTACTCAAATGCTTTTTCAAAACTAATGAAAATAAATTTTGAAATGTCCATGATGGGTGAACTCACGTTCTTCTTAGGACTACAAGTTCATCAATCACCCCATGGTATTTTCCTCAGTCAGTCCAAATATGCTCTTGAAATTTTGAAAAAATATGGTATGCAAACCAGTGACACCTATAGTACACCAATGGCACATACCAGTAAACTGGATGTTGATCTACATGGGAAACTGGTTGACCCTACCAAATACCGTAGTATTATTGGGTCTCTCATGTATCTAACAGCCAGTAGACCCGATATTGTATTTGATGTATATCTATGCTCCCGTTACCAGTCAAGACCCACTGAAAAACACCTCTCAGAGGCTAAAAGAATTCTCCGATACATCAAGGGAACCATTAACTTGGGATCCGTATCCAAGGATTCGGTTTTGAACTAATATCATTTTCGGATGCCGATCATGCGGTGGTGCTTAGATACACGTAAGAGTACTTCCGCGGTTTACAATTCCTTGGTGATAAACCGTGTCATGGCAATCGAAGAAGCAGGACTGTACATCGTTGTCGTCAACTGAAGCAGAATATGTAGCCATGTATGCGTGATGTGCTCAAGTCATTTGGATGAGAACACAACTCATGGGTTATGGTTATGTATTCGACAAGATTCCGGTGTACTGTGACAACAAAAGTGCTATTGCGATCTCGTGCAACACAGTTCAACACTCGAAGTCAAAGCACATTTCTCTTCGCTACCATTTCATCAAAGAGCATGTGGAGAAGGTATTTGTGGAATTATACTTTGTAGGTACAGAACATCAATTGGCGGACCTTTTCACCAAAGCCTTGCCTCCCGCAAGATTTGCTGACTTGGTTCACCGGATTCGCATGAGGTGTTTGACTCCAGAAGAACTGGATGAATTTTTAAAACTACCTTGAAAAGTCAAACACCAAAACCACTTTTGTAAATATTTTTCAAAAACAAAATACAAAAATTTAAAATTTTACAAAATCAAAAAATATTTTTCATTTCCATTTTTTATGAAAAACAAACATTAGTCTTTACGAATAATCCACGTGTTAACACAAACATAAAATTTCTGATTACAATTCATTTCAATCATCACTAAGAACACAAGAATTGGCATTTAAACATGTTTAACTTGCACAGAAACCTTATTCGTAAGATTTGCTTAAACCCTAAACCCTAAGTTTTCGAACAAGAAATATGTCCATTACATTCAAGAAATGTTTGTTTCTGGGAGTTCTCAAGGTGCATATGAGTGATTCTAAATAAGTTTTAACAATAATTGTCCACAGAATCAAAAGATTCATCCTGAACGAGCATATAAACCCTAATTCTTTGATTTTGATACAATTGAAGTTTCTGGGTTAATTAGTTGTTACAAAGAAGTTTAATATCATAATTTATCACTTTTATGTTCATAACCCTACATCAAAACGCAGCAGAATCAAAAACCCCAAATGGGTCGATATGAACCCTAATTTCCAAATGGTTCAATTGATGATTCTGGGTGAGTTTTGTTGATGAAAACATGTTTCAGATTCAATAGTAAACGTTTTAACACAATTATTTTTATCACAAACTCACGCAATCAAGAACGCCCAAATTTGTTCATATGAACGAATTTTCAAAAATCATTTGAGATAGTTTGAACCGTTGGACCAATGAGATTTCAAAAACCATTGTTTGAAATGAACATCAAAACATATTACCACTTACAGATCTATGAAAACGTGAACGGATTGAAGGATTTAATATGGGTCGTGGATCTTGGTTGTTGAGGAAGAGTTAATGCAAGTTTTATGCATTGAATGTGTAAGAATTTTTTAATTTTTTCTTTGGCTTTGAGGAGGATTTGGTTTCTTTGTTGTGGCGGGAGAGGTGGGTTGTTGTTGGGGCTCGGGATCTCTTCATCGTCACCACCAAAGGTATTCAAATGATCACCGGTTTTCTCGTGGATGGTGGTAACTCGTAGTCCCGAGGTTTATCAAAGATAACGTGGAGGAGATCGCCTCGGTTGGAGTCCTTTGGGTTGGTGGTGGCATAGGGGATTCACCGACTTCTTCTTGCGCTTTGATTCTTTGTCTTTATCCGCATCATCATCGCCTCTAGGACGCTTAGCCGCTTCACCGCCACTGCATCCCGCTTTAAGTTGGTAATCCAAAGAATGCTTCAAACAATTTACCTTCGCGTAAGTAAACGCTCCCGATCGCTTTGACATTTGGAGTACAAGCTTGGAAACCACCGCATCGAGAAAGTCAGAGGCTCACTGGGTTGATGGTAACATTAAGGGTGTTGATCCGATAGTTTGTTTGGCCAACCGCATGAGATTTGATAGAGTTGTCGGTGAACATCTCTTTGTCACTCCCGGATGACGTCGAGAAGAAACTTGTGAGTATATTCTCTAGCCGTCTTCTCCATTTCCCTTTGGAAATCTCCTTTGAGAAGCTTCTGGATATGCTCCCTTTCACTTAACATCTCATTTATCGCATCTTGTAGAAAATTGATCCTGCCAGCGAGTTGATTCAGCTTTTTGTTGGTCACGTCTTTCTTCCTGACTTGTCTGACAGCTTTGAAAATCTTTGTCTTAGCACGGGATATCCAAGAGTCGGTTGGTTTCTTTACTGACTTGGATGCGGATCTCGTTGTGCCTTTGGATGATAGAGGTGAAGAGTGAGAAGACGAGTCTGATGATGATGAGACTTGAGGAGACTCAGGGTCCTTTGGTGGCTCAGAAGTTAGTTCCTTGGAGCGTGCTGGACTATCTAGAAGAAAATCATCATAATCAATATCGTCATCTTTTCCAGATTTAGCCATTTCTTCACCTTAATCCGGCTTCTTCATCCGCTTGAGCTTGAGCTTCTTTTATGCATTTTCTTTAGCCGCAACCTCAAGATCTTCATCGAAATTTTCTCGACTTCTCCATTTCGGTTCCTCAAAGTCATATTTGATAGAATCCTCAAGTTGCCTTTGTTGTTGCTCGTGGGTGGTGGTACCGGTTTCCTTATCGGGTTGATTAACCGCATCGAAACCGTGTAGATAATGCACCACCACTGACCCTCCGGGCCACGATTTTGTTCACGGTAAATTCACGAGCAACATGTTGGAGTCTTAGATTCTTGACTTTTTCCTATAGTCTTTGTCCAATGTTCTTCATCCGAGCTCTCCTCTTCTGTGGCTCCATATCGGGTTTTACCTTTATCAGCTTTTGGACTTGGAGGTTTTGCTACTGTCAAGGTATCATCGATTGGAGTTTCTGAGTAGGTAACCTCTTCATCGGTGTCAATCTCCTCTGAGTCCTCGTCCTTCAGTTGTGGTTCAGGTTTGGGAATATGGATAGCATCCTTTGACGGAATTTCCTTTTGAGAACATGAGTTCT
This sequence comes from Chrysanthemum lavandulifolium, assembly GCA_022545495.1. NCBI lineage: Eukaryota > Viridiplantae > Streptophyta > Magnoliopsida > Asterales > Asteraceae > Chrysanthemum > Chrysanthemum lavandulifolium. Next base: position 130,377,338 of record CM040242.1, on the reverse strand, counting down.
CTTAGGATAGTTTCTCGTAGGTGTACCAGAGGACTTTTCATCAAGGAAACCTACTTTTCCTGCTTCAACTACTACCAGATATCGTTTGTACGAATAAAGTCCTTTGATAGCATCAGTAAGAAGATGATCTGGCAACACTGCACCTTATTTCTTTGTTGTTGAGTCCTTAAATCTGACAGCATTGAGTGTGGGCTCATACAACACGGAGTGTTGGTTGGGGTCATCAAGTCTCGCGGAATATCGGGATTATACCCTAGAGCTCTTTGGATCAACAGCTTGGTGTATCCGATATACGGATCTTGGTGCCGTGCTTTTTAAGGTAAGACATCATGTCGTCCCATATCGAGCTTCAACTTCTATGTGTTTCATGTTGACCATAGCCCAAAATATTTGTAGTTCCATGAGCTTGGGATGCTCATGACCACTATCACGTCCGGAAATGGATTTGGCAATCATTATGTGTAGGGTTCTCCATGGTCGGGAATGTTCTTAAGATCCATGAGATGAGTGCTTTGTGATTACCCAAGAACTTCATCATAGCCGATGTCGACCATGAACCGGAGAGAGCCTCTTCGGTTGTAGTAGCATTATATTCGAGAGGCTCGATGGATGAATAAGAAGAATAGCCTCAAAATCTTTGGTGTGATGGTGACTTGTTTGTTGTTAAGCGCCACCGCCACATCACTTTGACCTTTAACCTTTGTATTGTATTCCAAAATTGGTGAATGTAGATCTCCCAAGACACAAGAGCGTAATTTGAGAGCATGTTCGTAAGGGTGAGTCTTGAATATCCACTGCAATCTGACACGAAGACTCGGAACAAGTGAATTTATCAAAATCAACTCTGAGGTTATTCTTTCCAATCTTCATTGTGTAACTGTCAGGGAAGATGTCTTCAACAGTGAGAACATTTGGTGCATCCACATTTTGCATTTGAACGTCCATATCGTGATCTGAAGGATATTTAGCCAAAAGAACCAACATATCGAAAGACATTACGTTAGTCAACAGTTGATTTTATTGTCTATTTATTAAATGTGATATGTCAATGATTGTTACGAGTCCAATGTCACTTGTTGGTCCAATAGTCCACAGACGTCGTGATAAGTTTCGTGAGTAGATTAAATTGAGTTTTAAAGTCCAAGTTTTCACTTATTTTCACAATTTATTATCCATTTAAGCTTATTAATGACATTTTGGTTTCGTGACGTTATGATTTATTTATTTACAAGTTTGTACGCGTAACAATTCATAATTTTGGTTGATCTAAGGCTTAGGCGTAAAATTCCAAGCTTATGCGTAAACAGGAGTGGTTATACGCGTAAGCATAAGCTTATGCGTAGGGTCTTGACTTACGCGTAAGAAATGTTACGCGTAGGAAAAGAGAGCCTTAGGCATAGAGCTTACGCGTAAGCGTATGTGGAACCTTACGCGTAAGGCTTACTCGTAAGGCTTACTCGTAAGAGTGAACCTTATGCGTAAAGGTTACTGTTTACGCATATCCTTCACAAGATACGCGTAGTCCACTTTGTAGAACCTTACGCGTAAAGGTTACGCGTAAGATTTCTCTTACGCATAACATTCTACGCGTAAGGTGATCCTTATGCGTAGAAGCTCAATTAACCTTGATTATGAATTTTCACGCTTAATAATCCTGAAATAATTCATCATAACACTCTCAATTAACAACACATTCAATCCCTTTCAGTTCTAATATTAAGTCACAATTAAAAACAGTTATGCGTAGAAAACTGCATACGCGTAAAACTTAAAACCTAGGTTTCAAAGATTACGAGTAAGAGTTTTAACCATAGAATTTGCACCAAATCTTTTCTGGGTTATCTTAGAGGCCTAGTGAGTTGTCCTAAACAAGTTTTAACACAAAAAGACTTGTGAATCAAAAGTACCTAATTCTTATAAACATAAACCCTAAATCTTAGTTTACACAAGATTGATGTTTCTGGGTATGTTTTAAGCCTAGATACGATCAATTAAACATGTAACCAACAACACACAATGTTAGGAATTGGAAATTCCATAGTGAAGAGTCGGTCACCCCAAATATTTTCTAGCATGAGTTAGCTCGTAGACTTGTAGTTATTTACGTTATTATGTAGTTAATTAGTTAGTCAGTAGCGTAGAATAGTTTAGTGTAACACCGTGGAGGAAGGACGGGTCTTTACCCACTGTATGCCTGATCCACAGGCCGATAGGAGGTCGTGTATTGTAACTATAAATACCCCTTCCATCCATGGAAGGGGTGGAGCTTTTCTTTAATCTAACCTTACATTTGTTGAACCAAGTCTCTACCAAGAAACTCCCTCTCATCTACTTTCTCTCTCTAATGGCAAACATGTATTTTGATCATCCAAGACCACCTGAATCATGAACACAATAATATTTCGATCCTACAAATGGTATTAGAGCCAAGGTTGTTGTGTTTTTGTTGATTTGTGTGGTTTTGATATATCTTTTAAAATCTTTTTTTGCACTTTTATTGGTCGGAATATTTTTCCGTTTAGTATTTTTGGCAAACAGTTTTTGTTAACAAGTTGGTATCTTCTTTTTGGTCTCAAAAAGTGTCAAGTGGTATATCTTTCATAACATCTGTTTTGTATCTTTGTCCATACTGAGCCTAATATGTCTTGGTGGTCATCTGTTCTTTTCTTTGGTCAAACTGTTTTTCTGGGTAACTATGAAGTTGGTCGGAATAACGCCGGAAAAACTCAGAAATCTTGCTAGCGACTTGTGGTCATTCTTCCTAGCGACTTGTCACTCAGTCCAGATTCATTGAACCATCATAGCGACTTGTATTTACAAGTCGTAGCGACTTGTAATGAAGTTAGCAACCTGGACTCATGTAGCGAGTTGGAGTTTTGATTTTTGAGTCAAAAAGTCTTAGCAACTTGTTTGTTAACAAAATTAGCGACTTGAGCTAGCGACTTGAGCTAGCGACTTGGTGCTAGCGACTTGACTCTTGACTAAAAAGATATAGCGACTTGACTCCATAACACGGTAGCGACTTGACAGAGACAGAAATGAAGAATGAGAAGACTTGACCACACGACCACAAACCAATTACCAACAAGACTCAATATGACGTCAGGTTAAACCCATCATCTGTCCAGGTATATCAACAAGATTGAAATACAAATCTTAAGGAATGCAAAGGAGATGTATACCACAGCCACGATACCCAGTCCTACAACTCTGAACCCAACAACATCAAGACTCATTCTTAATAATAAAGACACAAGATCTCAGTCACATTCAACCTTATTCCAACCTTTATCTGATTTACAAGTTTGATTCACACATCACAGATCTTATGACATATTTCAAGACACGATATCAATGGTAAATGGTAAAAGATCTCAGATATTTTTCGTGGCACTTAATTGATACATCAAGACTGCCTAAAGTCTTATTCAAGAAAACTCATCATCATAGATCCTATTGTGATATTATTCGAAGACAAAGAAAGAGTATAACAACCATGTTATCTTTCTTTTATTTCGCTCATGAATGTAAATGAAAGAAAGATCCAAACTATGTTATTAGATCTCGCTTTTTCTTAACTCGTGGAACTCAAAGCTTCATCAAGACCAAAGGTCTAAAACACGAAGTTAGAAATCATCATTGATCCGCATCTTTCCAAGCATATTCGTTGTTAATATACGAATCATCAAGAAAAGAAATTATAACAATTGTGTTATTTTTCGTTTTCTTAAATTCGTTTTATTACACATGCAAATGATAAATGATTTACAACCTACCTGTGGTTCTTTGTGAATCGTGAAGCCTATTCATCCCAAGCCATCCCTGTGGCTAACTCGAATCATGTGCATCATGCCATCCCTGTGGCTTTGCTTGTGTTTCTAAGTTCGTCTTGATTCCAACTCGAAGAGTTTTAATAGCTGTTGTTATTGATGAAATGAAAAAGATTAAAAGTACTTGATGAGATTTGATTTTGATTCGAGGATAAAGAGGAGGCGTTTTTGGATGTGATTTATTAGGGTTGAGATGTGTTGGGAGAGGATATTAAAGGTGTAGGAGGGGCGGATATTCGAGAGTGTGTTAGGGTTTGTCAAAGTCTAATGTATTTTAGGTTTACGTTATATTGAGATGTAAGATTATAACAAGTTACCGAAAATCACATGGGTCGCAACAAATTCAAATAGAATAATGGGCTTCATTCGTGTTGGATACTTATTGGACTTTGGCTTCTCTTCGATTTGGGCTTCGTGAGTTACATCCGCTTATGGGCAATGATATTTAATCCTTCAATCATCAAGGTGTTACCGAGATACACTATGGAATGAAGGTTCATGATTTTAGACTCACATTAGGTTAAACCGAAAGTTATACTAAGATTTTTATATAACTTTTGGATAAAGAGTATATTTTGGTATGGTATATAATTTCAAGGAGGGATACAAATTCACGGCTTGAGCTAATATTAGATAAAATTGACTTCGAGTTTTTTTTACCAGTATTACTTTGGTAAATGAAGTGACGGTTCAAACAGTTTTATTTGAACATTGGACTTGGATGATTGGATTGATTTTCATAAACCGGGCCTTGATTTTTGCAAGTAACCAAGTTTGGGCCGTACACATGATTGGGTCGAAGGGGCTTCTCAAGAAATGGATGTTATGTGAGTTGATTTATGATGTGATTTGAGTCGTGCGTGGTATATATATTGTTCATGAGATTTGTTGAAGTGATTTGATGATGAGACTCAATGGGTTATGAGGTTTGGTACTTTGGTATATACTTTTTCACAGAGAACATTATGTCATGGCTTTAAATGATATTGGAAAATGTTGACTACGGGGTTGTCTGGACGGTATTTCTTATTTGGATTTGAAGTGAGGTTTTCCGGGCGCATTTGCTTATTTCATCTTCTTTCTTTCTACCCTTCCGCGAAGATGACTTGTTTGGGCGTTTATTGAGTGCGATAAAGACTTGGCTATTTAGTTACGTTTGTGATTCTTTCTCGCTTGACCCACAACGTTGCTATCACTTCGGTGTCTCACTCAGTTGAGAATGTCAAGAGGTTTTGTACATTGGGTACACCGTTTCTTCTTCACAAGGATGAGTACAAGTTTAAGCAACAATTCTGGGGAATTTTACTTCATGATTAAATTTGGTATATCGGGTTTACTTCAGCAGGAGGTCACAACATTAGCCGACAGAATGCGTGAATGATGTGTTTTCCAAAGTGCTTATTGGATGGTTGATGATTTTGTTGATGTTGGATAATGAACCGTTGATGTTAACCACTGCATGTTCCCCTAAAAACAGATATTCACTGAAACCAAAGTTGTCATAACACATTCAAGCTGATATTGTTTATGGTTTTGTCTTGATTTTGTAAAATCCCGCGAAAGAATTTATTTCTCGGTTTAAATCATAGACTTGTAAAATCCCGTGACAATGGAAATATCCTGGTATTAGTAAAGTGCATTTCCGGATCTATCTTACGGTTTATTCTTGGTCTTGTAAAATCCCTCGAAAGAAACTATTTCTCGGTTTAGACCATAGAATTGTAAAATCCCGTGATGATGGAACCATCCTGGAGAGAGGAAAGTGTATTTCTGGATCTTATCTGATGCTGGTGCTGCGGTTTCTACTTCAAAGAAGGGATAAAAGGGTGTACTTCATGAATTGGATGCGTGCTTGGAGTTTCGTCATGGCAGTTTGGTTATTACATGGTTTTACGAGGTGATGTGCTTTTAACCATGGTCAGGATGAAAACATTATCAAAGTTCATTTAAATGTCAAAGAAGGCTAGATTTGCGCGGTTAACCAGAAGATGTCACAACGGAGTTAATTCACTATTATTTATTTGAGGTTAAAGTGAATTATCACGGGCAAGTGTACTTAGTATCTGAAGGTATCGGGGATGGTTGGATGAAGATTCTTCATGATCCTTGTTTGAGAAAGACTTGGAAATCTAGTTATTGTTGGGTGTATTTTACCTTTTCTTTTTTCCACTTGGGGGAATTGGGCTCTTCTACCGTAAAATAACTATCACTTTAAGGAGTTACGTTGTAGTGCTCAAAGGTCACATTCAATTGTGGATTTTCAAGAGTCGATGTACGCCTTATACTTGATGGTTGGTTGGATGAAGACTATAGAGTACTTAGAGATTCAATGGAGGATGAAGTCTCGGCACCGCTCAATTTAAGTCACGAGTTCGGGTTGGTTTACTTCAGGGTCAAATTCATCATATTGGGTTTTCTCCATCAGTTGTCACAACAAAGAGCCTACTGAATGATAATGTGGTGATTACATGTTTTACCAAGAGAGCTAAAAAGGGAGAGATTATGACGTTTAAATACTTCAGTTCAAACCTCGTACTCTAAAGAAAATAAAAGTGTACGCTTCAGTGCGCTTTATCTTCGGAAGAAGAGAAATCTTCTTATTATGACTATTCTCATCAACATGCTTCATACTTTTTCCATGCGCTCACCATCAAGTGAACTGGCATCGTTGATTGTTTTCTTATTCCACTTGCTCAAATATAATGATGATGGCAACATCATGTGCTAATTTTGCGGGGGAGAAGTGTGAATAGAATACATTTAGAAGATAATCACTTGTTTAATCAAGAATGGCATCTCCGTATGCAATTCTTGAGGGGGAGAAGAAGTGTGAATTTTTTGCATGGTTGATTGATATTTGAGAATATATGGTCAAACGGCTCCTAACTCATGTAAGAACCGAGATTCTTCTTATCGGATCATCTTCACATGTAGTTTCTTCTAAGAGCCGTTGGTTGACATCTTCTCTGCATTGATGAGTTTATCGACAAAGTGCTTTCGGTTAATGCTTCACGACACATCTACATGATGATTCCGAACAATCTCCGTTCTTGTTTGATGTGATTGGTAGTTTGGTGTTACCATCTCGTGTTCGCCGCGGGTCGATTGTCGATTTCCTTGATGAACATCTTTCGTTCTTGTTTGATTGGGAGAGATTTTAGTTAAGGGATTTGCAAGATGTGTTAATTGGGATGCTTTTGGTGTGATGAAGATGTTAACTTTCTATTCCCCAATTGGACAATCTAGAAGAAGGTCGAGTCTGATCGGTTCTACATTTTCGCTACATGTTAGAAGACTAAAGACGAGTTGCATTTGATTATCTAAAGACTTCTTCTTATTCAAGCATTCATCATAAAGATTGTCGGTTTAGGGAGAGCACTAATTGGGAGAGTGAAATGTCAAATTTAATCCCTAATTATAGTTGCTCACTTTTCGGAGCAAGTTGATTCTCACAAAGATTAAAGATGTTCTTCTCATCGATTTCAAGTACTTGGGCTTATAATGTTTTGTTGATTCTCAAGTATCAAACCAAAGAAGGGGAAGGAGACAAGCACCTAAACGCGAGTAAACTTGATGAACTTAATTCTTCTAAGTGATCAAGATATCCCGGAAGACTAATGTCATTACCGCAGAGAAACTCAAGGTTTGACTCATGGCGCTTAGTGTTCTTATTTCAACCACGTGGGGAAGTGATGTTAGAGAAAGTTTCAAGATAAAAGTGGTACCCAAGTATGACATATTCAGGGGAGATAAATGTATAACATGAGGGAGGTGTTATCAGTTATTCTCTTGTTGGGAATGTGTGTACTTCAGATTCTTGAGCTTCATACACGATCATCAGGGACGAAAGATGTGAACATTGGGGAGGTGTTTTTCATTACCCTCATGATGTGTATTTGGGAGAGTTCTTGAGTATTGGTGTACTTCGGGTTCTTGAGCTTCATACACGATCATCAGGGACGTAAGATGTGAACATTAGGGAGGTGTTCTTCATTACCCTCATGATGTGTATTCGGGAGAGTTCTTGAGCATTATACAAAGAACTGACTGTATCAATTCAACTACTTGGGGGAATTGTTCTCTTGACACCTTTTTAGAATGGGTCGCTTCAGACGTCAGTAGAAAAGAAATATGAGAAGATTGTTTTATGGTGTGGGATGATACGTTGCTGTTCTATTGGATGATATAACCTCGAACGAAGAATCACGGTGATTATTCTTAAAAGGAGCAGCATGATCAATGATAATGGTGTGCTTCTTTGTGCACCTTGCTAAAGCAAGCTTGAAATAGAGCTTCGAATCTGCTCAACATAAGGATTTTCGGTTTGGGAGGAAGCTGCCAAAGTCTCTTTTTCTCAAAGGCTCATGTTCTATCTTCTATTCTGGAGCCTCAGAAGCTTTGGTGGTGGAAGTTTAAGAGATGGCGAATTCTATCTTCTACGACGTGCTGTTCAATATCCTTATTCTCGGTACTCGTATAATCATTCTCTTAAACTATATCATCTATTCTATCTCTGTAAATATTTATCTGAAAACAAAATAGAAAAATTTAAAACCAACAAAAAATCCATAAAAATCAGAAAAATTGAAAAAGACCAAAAATATGTTTTCTCAAGGCATGTCTTCTGGTATCGATAACATCTGCGGTCTTAGAAATGTCATTCAATAATAGCACGGGACCATAGATGAAGTTCGAGGGGAGGTGTAAATATTTCTTTTCAAAACATGTCACAAACTATGGCTTGCGCTATTACTTGATCAGAACCCGTGCTTAAACCATGGCTTGCTATTATTTCCGATAGCAACCCGCTCTTCAAGAAAGGAAAGTGTTGAACTAAACCTATTTTCAAAATATATCGCACTTATCCTAAAAACTATTTGAGGAAAGTATGTCAAGGATCATTGCTCCTACACAAATGTTTTTCCGTCTAAAATTCTTCAGAAAAATATTTGTTGTTTTCAAAAAGTGGTGGTAAATGAGTTGCTTGAAAATCAATCAGATTCAGAGTTTTTCATAATAATTGAAAACTCAATCAATGACTTCTATGCTTTTAAACTTTTCAGAAAATAAGTCATTGATTGAGGGGGAGAATGTTTTCAAATTTACATCATCTAACGGGCTTTCTTAATTATCCTATATGCTTAATTAAAAAACTCATGTTAACCTACGTTGAAGGACTAGGTGCCCAGGATATGATTGTTAGGATTAGATGATTAGAGTTTGATAAACACATTATTCCCATACATTTGAATGATCTGATTGATATGTTGAATTGACTTTTATTAGTCGATTGTCGTTTGGGTGATGTCGACCACCATATATCTCAGATGTGTGTTCACTAACGATGCGGTATTTTGGTATATAAGAATGTTCCCGATCCGGATCCCACAATTGATGATTAGATGCCGAAAGGAAAGGGTAACTATATCTTGGGTTGACAAATGAAGAAACGGAGCTTAATTGGACTTCTATGGAGTCCGGCATGGAAAAATGCAACGAAGAGGTCTCACCGCATCGCAGATGGTTTTCTTCTAAGTGATTGAAGAAACGGAGCTTAATTTGACCTCAGTTGGCATTAAAATGCAACGTAAGAAGTCTCACTGCATCAGCAGACGGTTTTTCTTCCAAGCCCTACAACAACAACATAAGCTTCTCAACCACCTAACGTATCTTTGTGCAGGGATAATAGTGATGATGCCATTTTTCTAAAAACTGTGAAATATTGTTTTGAAAATGGAAATATATTGTTTTGAAAATAAATCGAATTCAAAGTCTTGAAATCAACCGGACTTTATTTTGTCAAATCTTAAGTGATTTCATATTAAATATTTTCAAACGATATTTCATCAAAAAGTCCGTTTGTACGTTATAATAAGTGGTGATCTAAAGATTTAATGTTATGTCATGGTATGATTTTCTTCAAAGGTTAAAGGTCTTTCAAAATGAAATGTTTTCTATTCTTGTTTGATTGTGAAAATGTTTTATTTTACCTAAAAGATCTCTTAAAAAATTATCATACCTGACACTAACAATCTTTTAATGTCTAAATCTGTTCCACTATCAGAATTAAATTAATCTGAACAAAGTTTTCTCCCATGTTTTCTAAACCTATTTAAATCACTTGGGATCCAAAATCTCAAAGGATTTGATATTTTTGATCGGGGGAGAAAATGTGTAACACCCCCAAATTTGGCACAGCGGAAGCATTCGGGTCGTGGGGTGCTACTAATTGGTATCACAACACAACGTATAGAATGGTGTGGAGTATATTACCAAAAACCCTAAAAGTTCTCCTCCTTTGGCGATTTTCTTAAACCCTAACTGCCTAATCGTTTTTTCACCTAAATACACCCTAATCTTGTGTTTTCTGCAACGATTTGGTAAGTTTAATTGATTATCATTCGTGGTATTCATTATCTTGATCATTCTTGTTGCTTAAATCACTTTGATTTCTGGTTTTTTGGTGTTTATGTTTTAGGGTTTAGAAAATCGATTTTTCCCTAACCTATTATCAATCGCTTTTTCATCTATTGTTTCTTTAATTCTTGGAACGAATTGGATCTCCTAGTGATCTACCTTCGGTTATCATTGGTATATTCCATTCGCGCTTGTTTTTCGTGATTAAGGAAGTTATTGGATGAATCGTTTATGTTAGGGTTTAAATCGCTATTTATCTTGATCGCACCTTTGTTTCTTTAAATCTAAGTCGGTTTAGTACTATATAATTGGTCGATCATCCTTATTGCTGCACATTGACAACCAATTCGTTGGGTATTGCTTCCGGTATACGATCCTCTTATTAGGGTTTCGCTTATTTGGTTTGTGCGCAATTGGAATTTCGTACTCAAGGTTATATCTTATATTATTATTCTGGTGTGGTGTTGATTTTGGATCTTAACGTTATACTAAACTCGCTTAGGGTTTAGTTCTATTGGTCATTTGCACGTTATTGCATGTAACCCGGTTTAGGGTTTGTTTGTTATCCCACCGTTGTTGGTAGTATTATTGCAAGTCATTCTTCGTGTTCGTGGGTATAAGGGAGATGGAATCGGGGTTATTGAATGGTAAGAAGCCTTTGAAGGCTAGTGGGTTGGCTACTAAGGTTAGCAATATTGATGGCAAGGTCATTGTTAACGAAAAGCAGCCATTGAAATCTATACTGAAAGGTGCAGGTTTGGGAGGTAAGACGGGGAGTTTTGCTCTTCCTAATCATGGGTCTTGGTCGTTGAAACCAAGTGCTACTCCTGGTCTTGGTGCTACGGATCCTAACATTGCTACAAGTGGTAGTGTAAGTTCTCCTAGTCTACATTCGGATGATCATTTGCATACTAATGTTGAACCTAATTCGTGGGCTGCTATTGGTGGTGCATCTTTGGATTGTGGTGATAGATTAGAAGATGGGTGTAAGATTGGTGGTGCTAATGTTGTTATCCCCTTAGCCGTTGTTGATGTTATGCGTTCTAATTTTGATAATACGATATGCGGCTATTTCCTTGGGCAACGATTAGGTTTTCCTATTGTTGCTAATTATGTGAAGCATGCGTGGGGCAAGTTTGGTTTCGAGTGTGTAATGATGCGAAGTAATTTCTTCCTTTTTAAATTTAAGACTCAAGTGGGTATGAATAAGGTGCTTGAGGGTGGTCCTTGGTTTATTAAGTCGAATCCTATGTTCTTGAAGACTTGGGTTCCTAATACAAGGTTGGAGAGGGAGAAGATTACTAAGGTACCGGTATGGGTTGTTATTCATAATGTACCGCAATTGCGTGATTCGAAGCGGTGTTAGTTTGATTGCACTGTGACTTGGTCGTGTTATAAGAATGGATGAAGGTACTAGTGCTATGTGTCGTAATCCTTGGGGTCGTTATTCTTATGCACGGGTTCTAATTGAATTATCTCACGAAAAGGTGTTTTGGAGTCAATTGATGTTGCTATACCCTTGCCTATGGGTAAGGGTCATTATATGGAAGTTCTTGAAGTCGAATACGAATGGTGGCCATCTCGATGTTCTAAATGTAATGTCTTTAACCATGAGGATGATTCTTGCCCTCTTAGGAGAAGACATGTCACTGGTGGTTTGGGTTTGGCTAATCAGGATAGCGGGACTACTAGGGGAGTTCACTCGGATAAGGTTGGAAATAAGGATGTTAAAGCCAACCAAAGGCCTAGGTCTTTCAAACCAAAGCCTAGTGTTGTGTATAAACCTGTTTCTAAACCTGACACTAAGAAGAAGGCCATTGATACTTCGCGTAATTTGGAGACTGCTTCTTTTGATCAGCCTTCTAAAGGTGACTCGAATGGTATTTCTTCTAGTCTGTTTAAGGGTGATGATTGTCCAAGCATGGGGAAGGTACAGGTACCTAGTTTGGAGCAGATGGGTGATGTCGCTTCTAGTGATGTACCTGTGGAAAGTAGCAAGGGTAGTTTGTGGAAGCAATTTGCTGGTACTCATGGTATTTCTACACTTCAGGGGTGTTCATCCTTGGAGGATGATGATGAAGTTTGCATGCCCGAATATCTACCTGGTGCTGGATTTCTTGATGATTTGGAGTCTTATGATGGTTATGAGCACATGCCGTTTGGGCATGATGTCCGTCTCAAAGGTCGTCATAGGTAGTATGTTTTAATTATGTTAGTTATAAGAATGGCCTGTCATTCTTATATAGTTGGTTGGTTTATTGCTGTTTTAGCATGTAAGTGTCCTTATGGACTGAGATGTAGAGACTCACTCTCATCCTTTGTACTTCATTGTTTTTTGGCGTAATAATATTTACCGGGGAAACCCTTTACCCAAAAAAAACACACTCACTATGGGCGAATTTGGAGATTAGGGTTTCATACGTATTCTACTGTTCATCTCTACTCTTAAATCCATTTTAATTCCTTAAAATAAATCTTAATTCTTACATACGGTACTGTAGATCTTTGGCTTCTCTTTCATTAATAATCAATCCGCCTTTTTTGATTTGTTTTTCTGTTGAATAAACCGTTTCCATCGCTTAACGCTCATTTCCACTTTTCATTAATCCTTGAATCTATCATGGTTTTGCTTCATTAATCACCATGGCTGATTCAAATCATGATTCTCAACCTAATCCGCCCTCTAATAGGACGGATTCATCTTTGAAACCTAAAAAAACAACTAGAACTATGAACCCTTTGAGTAAATCTGCTATGAAACATGCTAATATGCTATCTAATACACCTCGAAACACTTTTCAGAAGGTGGATTCAAGGTCTATTTCAAAAAGGAATGGTGATGTGGTGGATATGGAGGATTTGGTGTATGAGGAAGGGCTTCGAGTCCGTGGAAGGGAGTGATGATTTGGGTGGAGCTTATTTGGGTATGGAGGATGGGGGTAGTGTTGGTAATGGTTTTGAAGCTGGTAAGGTTTTTGGTGTTAATAATAATATTTCTGGTAGTTGTGATGGTAGTCATAGTGATATTATTGATGAAATTGCTGCTAGTTTGAGTAGTGGTTCTGGGTATGTTAATTCTAAGTCTGATAGTGCTAATGTTAATGTCAATGTTGATGAGGTTAATGATTGTTTGCCTGAAATACCTGTTCCTGTGAATGATAACCCCATTTTGAATCCTCTAAATGGGTCTAATAAGCCTAAAAGTCCTTCTAAGGTTAGTTTTGGTGATGTTAGAGTTCCTGGAATGTTTAAGCTAAATGGAAATGCTAGTGGTTTAGCTAAAGGGGTTGGTTCTGTTAGTAATTTTGAAACTGGTGAGTCGAGTAATGCTAAAGATAGTGTGATGAATGATAATGGGTTTGAGAAGAGTAATAGATCCTTTGTTGATGCTGTAGCTAGAAGTTTTGGTGGGAATGGGAATAATAAGCTTCATTTTGTCCCTCCTTCTATTATTGGTGATGGTCGGGAAGTGGCTAGGATGGATCCAGTTTTGGAAGAAGGGTGTAAGAGATGGGGTAATACTATGGTTGGTTTTTTTGTCGTGTATCGTATGAATCACAGGGACTTGGTTTATCATTTGAAGCGTATGTGGAGGTTATATCAGTTGGAAGATGTGATTATGAACCAAAATGGTATGTGCTTTTTTAATTTTAAGTCCAAGGATGGTATGGAATTGGTTATTGATAATGGCCCTTGGTTAGTTGATAACAAGCCTCTCTTTGTGAAAAAGTGGGAGCCAGGGCTTTGTATGTCTAAACCAGAAGTGAATAAAGTTCCGGTTTGGGTTAAAATTCATGACATCCCTTTGGAGGCTTGGAATGTTGAAGGTATTAGCAGAATAGTTAGTAGACTAGGTGTCCCGATTATCATGGATAGAATGACAACTTCCATTTGTGAGAAGCCGTATGGTAGGGCATCCTTTGCTAGAGTTTTAGTTGAAATTGATGCTAGCAAGCCTTTGGTTGAATCTGTGGAACTCTGGTATGAAAATTTGGGTAAATTTCTTAACTTGTGGGTTGAGTATACTTGGGTCCCGCCACGGTGTGAGGAATGTAAAGTATTTGGGCATTATTTGAGTGATTGTGTTAAGAAGGTGAATATTGAAAGTGGGGTTAATAAGAAAGGAGAGCCTGCGAGGGCTGCTGATATGAACAATGGAAACAAAAGTGGTGGGGGTAATAATGGTGATGCTGAAGAAGGTTGGCAAATTGCTGGTAATCGGAGGAATTATAGAACTAATGGGGCTAACAATAGGCAGGGTAGTTTTGGTGGATATAATGCTAGAAGAGGAGCTAATGGTAACAAGGTGGGTTATAACAATTCTAACAATACTAGTGTAAGTAATGCGGGTACAAAAGTAGCTGATAAGAAGAAGGATCCTGTTGTTGGTGGTAATGTTGGAAAGGTGGATGAGAGTATGGTGATAAATGAGAATGGGGAATCTGTTAAGAAGGGCAAGGATAAGGTTGGTGAGGGTGTTAATAGTAATGAAGGCAATGGTAATATTGAAACTAAGAAGAATGGTCTGCATAAGAATCAGGGTACTAAGAATGGTAATAAGAATGCTAATGGTCGCAAAAGTGGTGATGGTAACAGTTCTAAAGATGGGTTGGGGGCTAAGAATGTTAGTACTAAGAATCGGTTTGATATTTTAAGTGATGATAATAGTAATGACAATTCTGAGTGGTGGAATGAGATGGAATCTCAAGTGGACAAAGCTTGTGAGTCTGGTGTCCCGGTTTTGGAGAGTGTTGTTAAGGGTTGGGTGATGATATGATCAAGTTTTACACGGAAAAATGGAATAATAGAGTTATGAAGGCGGGTTCTCTGAACAAAGATTTGGAATGGAAGTTAAGAAATCGTCCAATAAAATTATTCAAATTTTAACCGAACCTTAATAACAAGGCCAAAGTTAATCTTTGAAAAGTGTTGAAGAATTCTTTTGACTTCTCAAGATAATAGGGACGTTTCATTTAACAAGTTTTATGATGAAGCTTATCGGTGAATTAGCTAAAGTGGAGAGTTTGAATAAGGAGAGGAGTTTAACTAAAGTTGATTTGTTTATTTTATCTAACAAGCCTCTTGATAATGATCGTAAAGAAGCATGGGTGATGAAATGATGGAATATTATAGGAGTAGATGTGAAGAGATTAAAATGATCGTATTAATGGTCATGTCACCGAAATTTCGGCTTGTACTGTTGATGAAGTGGAAGAGGTCACCACCGACTCGCTTGTTTCATGACACAAAATGAGGTGACTAATGACATTGATTGCTCTATGGCGTGTTTCGGTGGTGGTTTGGCATCACACTCATCTAGTATTCAATGATGATGAAAATTGGTGCTTGGAATGTTCGTGGTTTGTCTCAAACAACCCGGCAAGATGAAGTGATTTCCTTAATAAGAGAGGAACGTCTTAGTATGTGTGTTGTGCTTGAGACACATCTTAGAAAAAAGTTTGTTAAGTCTGCTGCTGATTATCGTTTGGTAACTGGAATTGGTTGTCTAATGTTGGTGATTGCAGAAGTGTGTGCAGGATTATGGTTGGATGGGACTCTAATGTAGTTGGTGCTAATCTGATTTCCCATTTTGATCAAGCTATGCACTTCGAAGTCAATTTTGTTCATGATCACAGGAAACAGTTTGTGTCCTTTATTTATGCTAAAAACAAAGGGTGTGAAAGAAAGGCTTTATGGAAGAACTTGGTTAAGCATAGTATTCATGTTAAGGGTGAGCCGTGGGTCCTTGTGGGTGATTTCAATGTGGCGTTAAATATTGATGACTGCTCTGAGTCTACTGCTGCTAAAGATAATGATATTGAAGATTTCCGAACTTGTGTAGAGTGTTTGGAGATTGACGATATTTCCAGTAAAGGTATGTTCTATACTTGGATTCAAAAGCGTAAGGATCCTGGTACTGGTATTTTAAAGAAACTTGATAGAGCCTTGGGTAATGGCAACTTTATATCTACGTTTGATAATTGTTTTGCTGAGTTCCTTCCATTTGTTACTTCGGACCATTGTCCTGTTATTCTGGTGTACCCATTCACTAAAGTGTCTAAGCCTAGGTCTTTTCGTTTTGTTAATTTTCTTGCTGATAAGGACTCTTTTATTCCTCTTGTTGAGAAGTATTGGGGTATGGAAGTTCGTGGTTTTCGTATGTTTATTTTGGCTAAAAGGTTGAAAAACATGAAGAGACATTTGAGGAATATGAATAGGAGTAATGGTAATGTGTTTAGTAAGGTTAAAATGCTTAGAGTGGAGCTCAAGAGAGTCCAACAATGTTTAGATAAAGACCCTAACAATAGCAGCCTTCGGGAAGAGGAGATTCTTTACTGTAAAGCATATAAGGAGGCGGTGATGGATGAGGAAAGTCTTCTTAGGCAAAAAACGAAGATTCAGTGGTTGAAAGATGGGGATCAGAACACTTCTTATTTTCATAATTTGCTCAAAAGTAAGACTAACAAGTGCAGGATTCAAGTTGTGTGTGATGAACAGGGCAACAAGTTTTATGGTGATGAGGTTCCGGGGTGTTTTGTTAATCATTTTCAAAATTTCTTGGGTATGGAGGATGAAGTTTTTCCGATTGAGGATTTTGAGGATCTTTTCATCAAAAAGCTGGATCCAAGTGTTGCTGATAGCATGGTTAGGACTGTTACTGATACTGAAATAAAAGAGGCAATGTTTAGTATTGATGTTGACAAAACAGCTGGCCCGGATGGATATACTTCCAAGTTTTTCAAAGTGGCGTGGAGCATTGTAGGAAATGATGTTTGTGATGCAGTTAGAGAGTTTTTTAGTTCTGGGAAGTTGCTTGGGGAATTCAATGCAAATCTCATTTCTCTCATTCCTAAGATTGATGTTCCGTTGAAAGTTTCGGATTTTAGGCCAATTGCGTGTGGCAATGTAGTATACAAATGCATTAGTAAAGTTATCACTAATAGGATCAAGGAAGGGCTGAATAGTTTGATTGATAGCAACCAAAGCGCGTTTATTCCAGGAAGACAGATCAGCGATAATATTTTATTGGCTCAGGAGTTTATGAAGGGTTATAGCTGGAAACGTACTGTGAGTAAATGTGCGTTCAAGGTGGATATTCAAAAGGCTTACGATACTGTAAACTGGGATTTCTTGAAGACTGTTCTTATCCACTTTGGCTTTCACAGCTCCATGGTGCATTGGATAATGGTATGTCTTACATCTGCCTCTTTTTCTATTTGTGTAAATGGGGAATTACATGGGTTTTTTAAAAGTAAACGGGGTCTGAGGCAGGGTGACCCTATGTCGCCTTACCTTTTTACTATTGTGATGGAAGTTTTTAACTTGATGGTTAAGAGACAAATTAGGAGGGATGTTAGGTTTCGTTATCACTGGGGGTGTAAGAAGCTCATGTTGACCCACTTATGTTTTGCGGATGACCTTTTATTACTTTGTCATGGTGATGAAATCTCTGCTTGTATTTTGAGAAGGGCCTTAGATGAATTTACTATGTGTTCTGGTTTGTACCCTAGTTTACCTAAGAGCCGCTTTCTTGGAAGTGTTTCGATGTGGTTAAGGATAGAATTCTCATGGCCATGCCGCTTAGTATTGGACATCTTCCTATGAAATACTTAGGTGTTCCCTTATTGGTAAGAGAATTAGTAATGCCGATTGTAGAATTTTGATTGATAAAGTTAAAGTAGAATTTGAATCGGAGGAATAAGACTTTGTCTTTTTATGGTGAGCTCCACTTGTGTCCTCGCCTCATCTTCTCTTCATGTGTATTGGGCATCAATGTTTTTACTTCCTGTTCATGTTTGTGATAGCATCGATAAGGTCCTTAAGAAATTCTTGTGGTCTAGTGGTGATGATGGTAGTGGAATTGCTAGTGTTGCTTGGAAGGATGTGTGTAAGCCAAAAAATCAAGGTGGTCTTGGTCTTAAACCCCTTAGGCTTATGAATGAGGCGTTAATGACTAAGCATCTTTGGAATGTCATCAGTAAGAAAGATTCGTTGTGGGTTAAGTGGGTTCATTTGTATAGGATCAAAGATAGAAACATTTGGTTCAATGTCAGTTCTGAACATGGAGCATGGAGTTGGAATCAGATTTTAGAGCTTCGTGATAAGATTCGTGATTTTGTTGTTTATAAATTAGGTAATGGCAGGAGTTGTTCTATGTGGTTTGATAAGTGGCATACTAATGGTCCGTTATGTAAACTTATCACTCATAGTTTCTTAAATGAGCGTGGTATTGATGTTAATGATAAGGTTGCTGATTGGATAGATGTTAATGGGTGGAAATGGCCTCTGGAATGGAATACTCTATTTGGTGAAGTTTTGAATGTCCCGGTGCCTGTTTTATTAGATGACTGTGAGGATAAGGTTTTATGGATTAATAAGAAGAATAAGGATGTTTTATTCAGTGTCAAGGAAGCTTGGAAAGCGTTAAGGGTTGATAGTCCTAAAGTCATTTGGCATAAGCATGTCTGGTTTAGCCAATGCATTCCTAGGCATGCTTTTGTTCTTTGGATGGCAATGAGAGGTAGGCTTAAAACCACTGACAGGATTTCCAAATGGTTTAATGTTTCTAGCACCTTATGCCCTTTGTGTAAAAATGATGATGAGAGTCATAATCACTTGTTTTTCAAATGTCAGTTTTCTAAGTTAGTTTGGGAAAACCTTAAACAGTTATGCAAACTGGATGATGTTTCTTGTATTTGGGCTGAGATTGTTTCGGGAATATCGGTTAGAGTTGCTAATAGTTCTATTTGGAGTGTGGTTCAGAGGTTAGTTTTTGGGGCTGCGGTTTATTTTATATGGCAAGAAAGAAACATTAGGATATTCCAGAATGATTTTAGAACTGATGAGACTGTGTTTAAGATCATTGTTGATACTGTTAGACATAAACTTATGGGGTTGAAGATTAAGCGTTCTTTAGAAGTGGAGAATGTTGCTAGAATTTGGAAGATCCGGTGAAAGGTATTCTAAATGGTGTTAGTATGGGTCAAAATGGTGATGCTAATGGTGTTACGTAGTCTGGTTTTGTCCTTATTCGCATGTGTTGTTATCTTGTTGGGTGCGTAATATATTGTGTTGGTGTTTCGGTTTTGATGATTATTGGATTATATGCAACTGGCTATGCACTACAGACTATAAGTTTAAGCTCTGCGCTGGTCTGCTATTTGGAGGTAAGTGGTTGGGTAGACTATGCACTACAGAGTTTAAGCTTCTTTTCTGCGCTGGCCTTTTGTTTTTTGGAGGTGTTCTTTGTGGGTATAATGTTCTGGATGTGGCATCTTTTTGGATTAGTTTGGTCAGTCACACAAGATTGGTCTTTATTCAAAGTCAAGAGCAGATCTATTGGGCTGATCAGGGTACTTGGTATTGTGTTTGGAACCCTCGTAGCAATTATTATTGTGCTGATGCAGTTTACCATGTGTTCTTTTGCATGCTGGTTGATCTTCATCATTGGGTTTGCTGGTTTTGTTTGGGCACTGGATTTTGGAGCAGTAACCAAATTTTTGACCGTGGTGATGATATTTTAATCAATTCTGTGTTCTCTATTTACAGGCTATGCACTTCAGGTGAAAGCGGGAGCTTTGGGATGTTTTCTTATTATGTATTTGGTGTAGTTGAAGTTCCAGGTATGTTAAGTAAGCGCTTTCTTTGGTTCTTTGCAATTAGCCTGTGCCGGTCTGGTTTTATTGGCATTAGATGGTGGTTTTGCAATTGGCTATGCACTACAGATAGTATGATTAAATTCTGCGCTGGCCTGCTATTTGGAGGTTTGAGGTTAAGTAGGCTATGCACTACAGAATTGAGTCTTACTATCTGCGCTGGCCTCTTGTCATGGGTGGATAATTGGATGGCTAACAAGATTATGGTCAAATGTCATCCATGGACTTGGTTCTATTTTTGTACTAATGAGGGCCTGTTGAGGACTATTAGTTATATGAATATTATCAAGTTCCATGGTTTTGACATTTTTGACTATTTTCCTCTGTGGTTTCCCTTTTGTTGGTGTAATGAACTGGTTGTGGTTTCTCTCAAACAGTTTCTTATGAGTTTAATGATTAGTGAGACTGTTTTAAGTTTCTGCACCAGGTCTGTTATGTGGTTTGGATATGTTGGTCTTTTCATTGTTAGATTTTGTTTGGTTTCTGTGTTGGGGTATGGGGTTGTTTGGAACAGTTGGAGTTGGGGCTTTTTTGACTATGTTACTTACTACTCTAACGCAAACATATCTTGTACTCTTTTTCCTTGTTCAAAGTTTTCCCACAGGGTTTTTATTTGGCAAGGTTTTTTAATGAGACAAGGTATTTGGGTGATTGATTGCTATGATGATTCATCCTATCTCTTGGCTGCTATCAGAAGTATAGGCTACTCAAGATCTAGATGGTTGATGGTTTTTTGCTGCATGTCTTCTGCTAATCAGTGCTGTTTCTCTTGAATATCAGCTTTTGCATCTTGGCTTTCTTAAGTTATCTCATATGGTGATGTTTGGATATGCTTTGGTTGGTCCCTTAGTATACTCCATGATTCAGAGTATGATGGTATCTCTTGATCAAGCTTGTTATTGTTTGTAATGGCTGGTGTTTGGGGGTTGCTTGTTTTTGGTGTCATTTCTTTAGTTGGTTATCTTGTTATTTTGTCATTAGCAGCTTTGTTTATTGTTTTGTGTTGTTGTCCATTTTTATTTCCTAGGCAAGAAAAGATCTACTTAGGGGTTGTCCTTGTAGTATCTTTTTCTTGTGCTATTCCTTGTACATAACTTTTTCCATTTTATTTAATGTATTTTACCTTTAAAAAAAAAAAAAAAAAAAAAGAGTGCGGATCGAGATAGAGCTAGAACTGGAATAAACCCAACAAGGTTCTAGTTATGAAATCTCGTAAGTAATCAAGAGGTTGAAGAATGAAAAGAATTTAATGTGAAAAGGGTGAAAAGAAATAGCCCTCCAATAATTCAACATTCGGGCAATGTAGGGTTCAATACATATGCTCTTGGTGTTTACTAAGGTAACATCGGTATTGAAGACAAGACGTCATGGAGTGACGACCGCACTACAACTTCCCAAACCACTCAAGTTCCTCTAAAAGGGCTTGTTTCATTCTCACGGGAACCGACATTATCTATCGACTTTCTCTTAGAGATTGTTGATATTGAAGAAGGAGACCCTCTCCTAGTCTCCAAGATAGGAACCAAAAATGTGCACTATTGAGTCTAGAGCCAAGAGATCATCCATAATATCTCATTAGGACACAAAGTTAATGAAGACTTGTTTGTTTCACACAATGTGGAAAGTAAGTATATAATTAAGAGTCCCACGATTATCCTTGTGGTATTGCCGTAACATCCGAGTGATATGTAAAAGTATTCACGATGAAGATGGAAATCCTTCTAGAGCTAACATCAAACAAGCTCTTGGTGGGTGACATGTGAGATCTTCTCGTAAGATCAAACTTGTGACAACCGGATAGAAACGATGGGAGATTCAATCTTGAATCAACCTTGGTCCAAGAATGGAATTGACGAATACTTTTGGAAAACCGTTCGATGTGCAAATCTTCTTTCTCTAGCACATCGAATGTATGTTTTCAAACACAAAAGTATCTCGATTGAAAAAATACTTTTGGAAAAACCGCTCGATGTGCGAATCTCTTCTTTTATCTAGCACATCGAATGTGTACTCTTTTCAAATATAAAAGTATTTATGATTGAAAATTGATCTTTCTCATAAAACCTTCGTCGATTGCAAAACTCTTTCTTCTAAGCAATACGCGATTGTTTTTCAAATCATTTTCATCAATCGGTGAATCTCAATTACCGGTTCACTCACTCCGTGTTGTCTTCTTTGAGACGTTCGGTTTGAGAACAACTAGAACATTGCGAAACCCCGTCAAGGAGATTCTTAGGAATACTACCGATCACAGCAAGATTTGTATCGATCAACGGGAACCGTGGGCGTGTACCTCAATTCAACGAAGTGATCAAAGACACTTTGTGTGTTTTATTGCTAATCTGTTGTTTGCGGTACATTTGGACGGTTGCGGTGATCGAATTGAGACATCAATCCAAAGCCGCATGCTCACAAAGATCCACACTTAATTGAAGAAATCATGGTGGTGCATATCTACATAACCCGGTTCGATATTTTATACTATGCTTCGCTACGTCGCAAATATCATGAACCAGTAAAGCTTCCGCTACTCTGATGGAAAGATGTCATGATTCAAAAGTGTGAGCATGTCGGTCCGAAAGTCACAACTTCACATGATGGCAACACA
Organism: Chrysanthemum lavandulifolium; assembly: GCA_022545495.1. NCBI lineage: Eukaryota > Viridiplantae > Streptophyta > Magnoliopsida > Asterales > Asteraceae > Chrysanthemum > Chrysanthemum lavandulifolium. The sequence continues at coordinate 130,354,827 of CM040242.1, read as the reverse complement.
ATAAAGGGTGATCCAGAGATTTAATGTGGCTGATGATCTCAATGAAAGCTCGAAGATCATCAAAGATGTGGATCAGTTCAAAGGCCTCCACTGAAAGTACAAAGTAATCGGACTTTGAAGAATCGCTACAAAAGCACAAAGATTTAGATGTTGAAGAATTTAAGTCTACGAGCTCAAGACTCAAGATTATATAGAATGCTAGGATTCAAAATGTAAAACATGGGGTGACCTCCCTTAGGGGGAGATTGTTAGGAATTGGAAATTCCATAGTGAAGAGTCGGTCACCCCAAATATTGTCTAGCATGAGTTAGCTCGTAGACTTGTAGTTATTTACGTTATTATGTAGTTAATTAGTTAGTCAGTAGCGTAGAATAGTTTAGTGTAACACCGTGGAGGAAGGACGGGTCTTTACCCACTGTATGCCTGATCCACAGGCCGATAGGAGGTCGTGTATTGTGTAACTATAAATACCCCTTCCATCCATGGAAGGGGTGGAGCTTTTCTTTAATCTAACCTTACATTTGTTGAACCAAGTCTCTACGAAGAAACTCCCTCTCATCTACTTTCTCTCTCTAATGGCAAACATGTATTTTGATCATCCAAGACCACCCGAATCATCAACACAATAATATTTCGATCCTACACACAACCATCTTTTTAGCCAGAAACTCACCCAAATGAAAAACACCAAATTACGCTTAAGAACCCTAATTTAGAAAATAGTCAATTCGTGTTTCTGGGTGGATTTGTTTGATCGAAATGGTTAAGATATGATTATTAAAACATTTTAACACCACTTTTAACATCTCAAACACACAAGTGATGATCTTGTGTTCATACGCTTATGCGTAGAATACAAGAATCATCCAAACTCAATAATAAGCCGTTGGATTTTCAAATAAATCAAAACCAATGTTTGCTTTACCACAAAGATCATGAACACACTTACAAATTCGAGATCAAACACACGGTTTTGAGGATTGAAACTTAGTCGTAGGATTTGGTGGTTGAGGATAATAAATGTTAAAGTAAATGTGTTTTGAAATTAGGTGGAGAGTTTTATTAAAAATTAGTTTAAGCTTTTGACACTTTCAGTCCCTCCACCTTAACCATTTTTGTCCATAGCACTTAACTTCCATTTTGGTTACGAAAAACATGATTTTTTGGAAAGAAACTTGATGACACTCCCCCTTTACTTAAGAAATAATGAAATTTTATAAATTTGAGCCCGGGAAGTGTCAGTAAACCAGAAATGTGACCACCATTATCAAAGAAACAACCGGGATGAGGTAACATGCAAGTACAAGGTTTTATGAAATGAAAAATATTTACTTTCTCCCCCTCAACACTTGACCAAGAAAATACTAAATTTTGAAAGAGTAAAGTGTTGAAGGAAGAATTGTACTTGCCATGTTAAAAGAATTTTGGATAGAAGAATATTTTTGAATTTTATCAGATTTTATATTTTTGTATTTTGTTTTTGAGAAATATTTACAAAAGAGGTTTTGGTGTTTGACTGGTTTTAAGAATGTTTTAAAAGTTCATCCAGTTCCTCTGGAGTCAAACACCGCATACCAATCCGGTGGACCAACTCATTAAACCTAGCAGGGGCTAAGGCTTTGGTGAGAAGATCTGCCAGTTGGTATTCAAGACCACAAAGTATAATTCAACGGTACCATTTTCCACGTGCTCCTTGATGAAATGATATCAAGATCGATGTGCTTTGATTTTGAATGTTGAACGAGTTGCACGAGATTGCAATAGCACTTCGATTATCGCAAAGACATCGGGATTCTCATCAAATCACGTAACCATAGTATTTGAGTTGTGTTCTCATCCAAATGACTTGAGCACAACACGCCGACATGGCTACATATTCGCTCGCTGAGGACATCAATGTACAATCCGCTTCTTCGATTGCCATGATACCGCTTTATCACCAAGAAATTGTAGAGCTCACGAAGTGCTTTTACGAGAATCCAAGCAACCTGCGTGATCGTCGTCTGAAAAATCTATTAGTTCAAAACCGTAATCCTTCGGATACCGGATCCCCAAGTTAATGGTTCCCTTGATGTATCGGAGGATTCTTTTAGCCTCGAGAGGTAGGTTTCAGATTGGTCGCGATCGATAACGGAGCAAAGATATACAAAGAATACAATGTCGCCTCTCGGTGTTACATACATGAGAGACCCAATGATACTTCGGTATTTGGTAAGGTCAACCAATTTCCCATGCAAATCAGCATCCAGTTTCTTGGTATGTGCCATTGGTGTGGCATAGGTATCATAGGTTTGCATTCCATGTTTGTTTAAAATTTCAAGGACATATTTGGACTGACTTAGAAAAATACCACGGGGTGATTGATGAACTTGAAGTCCGAGAAAGAACGTAAGTTCACCCATGATGGACATTTCAAAATGTTTTTTCATAAGTTTTGAAAAAGCGTTTGAGTATTTTAGATGTGTTGACCCAAAAATGATGTCATCCACATAAATTTGAACGATTAAAATGTGTGCCCCGTGATATTGTATGAAAAGTGTAAGGTCAACCGAACCTTTGACGAACTTATTGGCGAGAAGAAAGGATGATAACTTATCGTACCACGCCCAAGGAGCTTGTTTGAGTCCGTAGAGAGCCTTGTTCAGTTTGTAAACGTGGTTCGAAAACTCTGGATCAACGAATCCTTCCGGTGGTCGACATAGACCGCTTTTCGTTTTCCATTCGAAAGGCTTTGACGTCCAACCGATAAACGGTGATGTTCATGTGAGCCGCAAAGCCGTAAAAATCCGTGACAACCTCAAGTCGAGCAACCGGAGCGAAGGATTCCTCAAATCAATCCTTCTTCTTGTCTATAACCCTTAGCCACCGACGTGACTTATTTTCGATAACCGCATCGTCAAGATCTAACTTGTTTTTCCAAATCCATTTCAGACCAATAACATAGACCCCGGTTGGTTTTTGAACCAATTCCCATACTTCAAGACGTTTAAACTGATTAAGTTCTTCTTGCATGGATTCAATCCATTTGTCATAAGTCATTGCTTCTTTAATGTTTTTGGGTTCAGATTGGCAAATGATAAGTGCATAAATGCAGTGTTCACCGTCAGTCTGAAGGCGTTGTCTAGTTACGACTGGTTGATTAGGTTTCCAATTATGTTCACTAGAGGATGGTCTTTTGTCCAACGATGTGTGGAAGGTTGATGTTGATATACATTCTGCAGATTAGGAGGATTCAAATGACTTGTAGATGATTCCGCAACATCAGAAGTAGTAGAAGCATTTGCAAAAGGGTTGAAGAACGCATTTGGATCATAATCTGCAGTGGGGTACATCATTGTTCGAAGATCATTAGGCGGTTCAACGTCGTTGGATGCGGTTTGTTCAACTGTTGTTGTAGAATCAATCGGTGGTGCTTCCTCAACGAGTAGTTGTTGTAGCAGTGTATCGGTATTGGATTTTGATCGTGTTGAGCATCGGAAACATTTGATACACCGGTGCACGTTCATCAATATCATCACTAAACAGAGGAGCAAATAGCTATTCCATTTGATGTCAAGTTAGTTGTAAACTAGGTTCAGCTGATGATGGGGTTTGAGGGAAGTTTAAACGGTTATGACCGGGTTCCAAGATGTTATGCTCAGAAGCCATCGTTGTTGTACCTACATAGAAAAATAGGAGGGGCGAGATAGAAGAAAAAATATGGATCCCCAAGTGTAACTGGGTTCCAGATGTTAGAAGCATAAAGATGTAGTGTCAATTATCTTCTTGACACCTGAACATGCTATTTTGATGATTTTCTTTCCTACTTCAGGGATGGATGTTGTTGGTTTCACACTTGTGTTGGTGCAACTACTTAGAATCTTGCCTGTAGGAATCCACCTAAGACCAACAGTTTTGAAAACTCTACCCGTTGGTATCCATCTAAGGTTAGATCTAAGGGATGTTGAAACTTCTTTTGGGAAGAGTCTGCGTCCTATATTGAACCACCTATTAGGTTTATGAAATTTTACTTTTAGATCATCGGGTTTATTTCTAACTGTTTGTTGAGTTAACTTAGGTTTTGGTTTGCTACTACAAGCAGTGTTCAATAATACACTCGAAGGGGATACACCAGGTCGTGAACCTAAGATTCCATCCTTTTGGAGTAGTGCCCTTTTCCTAGCCTTTTCTAGATCATAGTTCTTGTGCAAGTCATTTGTATCATATGAATATTGAATTTTGATGGTTGGTTTAGACATTGTTTTTGAACTAATCCTAGACTGGCCAGATGCAACTACTTGTTGAGGTTTAACATAAACAGTATAATGTAAAACAGTTTAACGAAACATGTTTAATGTAAATGAAGCATTATTCTTTGGCCCGAAATGTGGAGTGACTGGTTTTGACAAATGATTATTCTCAACAACTTGGGAGGTAAACCGTGGTTTTGAAGATTTTGAACGTTCAGATTTAAAAGCAGTTGGTTGTCTAACTACTGATTGGTTTCTGATTGTTTTTAGAGACGATTTCAAGAAAAAAAGACACACTAAGATAATGAGAGTGTTAAACCAATTAGTAACCGATAATTAAGATAGAAAGTTACTATTATTTTGAACATATTGATTATTAGGGTAAACTTACTGTTAAACATATTGATTTTGAACATATTGGTTTTGGTATTATTGTAATAGTAAGTGGTTTCTCATATTGATTTTGGTAACATATTGAACATATTGATTTTGGTATTATTGTAATAGTAAGTGGTTTCTGGTTGTAGTGTAGTATTAAGGTAAGCCTCGGGATTGATATCGTTCTCTAGGGGAATAGGAATGCCAGTGAGAAATTACTACGCTAAGGTTCGGGTTGAGGAAGATTATTTTTTATCTTTTTTATATTTTTTAGAAAATTGAAAGGTACGATCTCGGGGTATTGGATTTGGGGGGTGGTACTTCTACCGATTACTCTACTATCTATTTATCTAATTAACTAAGCTAAAGGGTAGTCTATGTCTATTGATGTGTTCTCGTATGATGATTAAAAATGTGTCTACCTAGATGTTATTACTCCCTAGTTATCTTTTATTGATGGTTGAATTGTCACGTCCTTATTCTTAACGCGTCGTGTCTTCTAAGGTCGTAGGGTATGCTTTTCTCCCTAACTCTTTGAGAATACCTTAAGGTTATTGCCTACAAAATCTCTAGGATTCATAAACTAACTCTAAGTTTATCTTTGGATTTTTAGCCTACAATAACTCTAGGCGATTATAAACTAATGTTCACAAAGATTACTCAAGCATTAAAAATACAATGATGGCCTATTGCAATCCTAAGCCAATTACAATTAAGATAAGAGACAACCAATCAATAATTAATAACTAGGTTTCATAGATCTAAGCAAACACACAAGTAAATTAGCCGGACATGGTGAACATGCAAGCATACACACATACAATAGGGTATGAAAACCCTAAGATATTGCCCTAGACAAACCAAAATCGTTTTAGGTTTTTACTCCATAATTCTACCTCTCTTAAAGTCTGAAAATTCAAATTCTATATACAGAGTTACAATTGCGATGGTGTCACTTTTTAATTGTGACGACGTCAGATCACCGCCATTAGGGTTTCCTCTTGGCCAAGTTAACTTGGGGACGGCGTCACGTTGTGGTTGTGACGTCGCCTTTTTTCCGACGCCGTCGAGTTTTTGGGTAAAGGGTTTACCCGGTAAATATATAGCCAAAAATAATGTGAAGTACAAATAGAATGTGGTCAAGTACCACATTAACCTCAAGCGAAGAGCTTGATAAAACTAGTGTTTATGACATGCCATAAACACAAAAACCTAGCTATATTACATCAACAAACTAGGCATAAACAAGTAAAAAACTTGTAACAAGCGAGCATCCGCATCCACCACTCCACTAAGGGAGCAAATTAACCTGTGAAGTTTGCCTCCTTAAAACCCTTTCCAAGATAAACCCAAAGGGAAAACCTTGGAGTAGGGAAAAGAGTACAACCCTTACCCTAGCACTCCTTCGTGTATACATATACTTGGAATCTTCCATTTATCCAAAATCAATTGAGACCTCGAGGTTAGCTTCTTGAACTTGAAAGTAACCAGCTTCAACCGAATAGTAGAGACAATGGTGCTAACCACTTCAGTAACAGAAGACTTCTTACGCTTTAACAGCCTAGAATTGCGTTCCATCCAAACGAAGTAAGTAGTAGCAGCAAGCAATAATCTAGAAATGATACTACTAACCGACCGCCCCTTAGATAAAGGAATAAGAACTGTAACAACACTCTCCAACGAAGGTGGGACCGCATCCATACCAGATAAAATCCGCACCTGAAACCAAACCTGCATAGAAAATTGGCACTCAAAAAATAAATGAGGATGAGAATCCGGAACCAATTCACAAAGCGGGCATCTAAGCAAGGCCAAATCAACGTCAGGACCAACATCCCATTGGCGCATCCTATCCTGAGTCTTTAGCTTCTGTTTAATAGCGAGCCACAGATGTATAGCATGCCTTGGAATACAATGAGAGAACCAAGGAACATTACACCATTCAACCAAATCAGCCCTAAGACGCAGAGAGTCCCATGCACCCGAGACTGAAAAACAACTAAAATTACCATCCAAGTTGCGCCATAATAATCCATCATCAATATCATTTAGAGTAGAACCGGGAGAGCATCTAACAATGGAAATCGAGATAACCAATCCAACGGCCATCACCAACCATCAGATTCAATAAGATCATAAACCGAGTCAGATAAATTAAACCCCGCTCGTGCAATATCTCTAGCAGTAACTAAATTACGAATCGAGCTTAACTGACACCACATATCAAACCAAACCGAAGTGTCCTTCCCATTATTGATCTTATGCCAAATAAAAGGACGAACCTTGGGTCTAATGGCGAAGCTTGCGCCAACCCCGCCTAACATCCCCAAACAAGGACATCCCAAAACTTCTCCCACGAAGTTTATACGAATGGATCCATTGCACCCATAACGACTCTTTATGTGTCAAAATTCTCCAAATGTGAGTAGTCATAAGAGCAATGTTAAAATCCTCCAAACGACGAATACCAAGGCCACCTTCTTTCTTTGGCTTACAAACAGATTCCCAAGCAACCTTAGCCTTTCCCCTTTTCATTTCTCCTTGACACCAAAGGAAACCCCTCATAAGCTGCTCAAGCTCATGGATAATACTGAGTAGGAAGGATAAAAACGAAGCCCAAGATAAATGCATCAAGATAAGATGATCTCACCAATTGAAGCCTACCCGCATGAGATAAGAACTTATTGCGCCAATCATTCACACGACCTTCCGGTTTTCAACAAGCACCTTGCAATCCCTATAAAAAGTCTTGATGATATAAGGGGACACCAAGGTACCTAACAGGAGAGAACCTTCATAAACGGCATAGACCGGAGAATAGCGACTTTAATAGCATTTGGAACATTACAAAGAAAGTCAGACTTTTAGGATACTTGGGACAAGACCGAAAAGTTCTTGAAATCCTCCAAGGCTCATAATGACATAAAAAAAACTCGATGGCCTCTAGCAAACAAGAAAAGGTCATCGCAAAACAAAGGTTAATAATTATTGTTGCTCACACAAATGATGAAACCGAAAGTCAACCACATTCAAACCTTTTTCGCAATATAAGAGTTAGCACTTCCATAACCAACAGAACAAGTATGGAGATAACGGGTCACCTTGTCTAAGGCCCCGCTTACCTTTAAACCAGCCATGAAGATCACCATTAACACATATGGAATAAGACGTAGATGAGACACAAACCATGATCCAATCAACCATTTTGGAGTTAAAACCAAAACCAATCAGAATAGCCCTAAGAAAATTCCAATCAACCGTATCATAGGCCTTCTGAATATCAACCTTAAACGCACATCTAGGAGGACCTCTTCCTCTATGATAATTCCGCATAAGCTCTTGGGTAAGTAATATATTATCGGATACGACGACTGTGAACAAATGCCGATTGATTAATACTAACCAACCGACTAAGGCCTTCTTTAATACGATTAGCAAGGATTTTGCTAATGCATTTATACATGACATTACAAAGAAGAAATAGGCCGATAATCATTAATCTTAGACGGGTAGACACTTTAGGAATCAAAGATATAATGGTATGATTAATCTCCTGAGAAGCTTACCATTAATGAAAAAGTCACGCATGCCAGATCCTTACCTCATCACCCATTAATATCCCATGCTTTCTTAAAGAAAGTACTGTAACCATCGGGACCGTGAGCTTTATCATCCCCTATAGAAAATATAGCATCCTTAATCTCCGCATCCGTAACATGACGAACCATCGAGCCACCCAATTGATGAGGAAGAACATTAGAGAATATACCATAATCATCAAATAGAGTACAATTTCCTTCCATACCAAGAAACTGCTCATAGTGAGCAACAAAAGCACCGCAACTCGATTACCCTCGACAAGACATTGTTTGCATCTCTAACCAATTCAATTCGATTACGGGCACATTTGCTTTTAACAATATTGTGAAAATAGGCCGTATTAGAATCACCTACATGAAGCCATTGAACTTTAGATTTCTGCTTTAAAAACCGTTCTTCATCTAACGTAGCCTCCTTATATGCAAGAAGATAGTGAGCATATTCATCCCGTAATTCAGAATTAGACGGATCTGTATCAATAGCCTTTTGGACGTCATCTAACTCCTGCCGAATCCTAACTACCCGCTCATGAAGATTACCTTGATCGTGCAAAAGCTACGAAAAGGAGATTTCAGCCCTTTAAGCGTTGAACAACACGATACATAGCACAACCATGAACATTAAGATTCCATCCCGCAAAGAATCGTATCACTAAACCCATCTTTATGAACCAAGAAGTTAGAGAATTTAAACGGTTTAGGCTTAGGCTTAGTAACTCGAGAAATACGCAGAACACACGGAGAATGATCGAAATACGATAAGGTTGAAATATGGCAAACGAACTCGAAACAAGTCAAGAAATTTCGATTGCCCATCACCCGATCAATTTTCTTCAATGTACCAAAGGAACCTCTTGGTTTCGATTCCAAGTAAAATGAAGACCAAGACTATTAATATCCTCAACCTCCATTTTCGAACACAATCTTTGAATTCACGATAACAATGTCGAGCATAACTACCACATGAATGATCCTCCAACTTTAGAGCCGCATTAAAATCCCCAACAAAACCCATGGCCTAGTACGCATAAATCCAAAGATGGCAAACAAGATTAGACCAAAGGGCACGCCGATGAACATAATAATTATCTCGCATATACAAAAGAACGAAAAAAGTTTTGTCGTCCGCCTGAGTATTACCTCGAACATGCATAACCCGTTAGTTTGAGATATAATCATAACATCAACAATATCATCATTCCAACCAAGTATAATACGGAACCCTTATCACATGTGACTACCATTTGACGTCCACTTCCACCGACGACAAACTTTACGACATGTATCATACACCACCAAGCCTCAACATGAGATTCCAAGATAGCACATACACTAAGATTATTATCATTGACCACTGCTTAACCTCTTTTGTTTAGGGAATGGTTCAAACCCTTATATTCTAAGAGGCGATACTAAACATCGGGACATTCGTAATGTGAGTGCTTGCCTCGATTTGTCAAATAAATTACCGTTTCATCATAAATATTCTCAATCACATCATCCTCATCTAACTCATTATTATCATCCGCATCGTCATCAAGAGCTGAGAACCAAACGGGTTAGATGTAGTCACATTAGCGCCTAAATTTGGGTTATTAGTTTTAGGTGTAGGATAGTTAGTACTAGAAATAACTTTGGGAGCGATTGGTTATCCTTATTCACCTCAACATCTTTAACAGTAGGAGAAGTATTATGTGAAGTAGAAGGACCTACCGGGTTAGATGTAGCCACTTTAGGATTAGGGGGCTGATCCGCACTAGTACTAGCACTTCCTTGAACCGGATTGCTAGTAGAAGGTGTGGAGACATATTTAGGCCTATACTGCATATTTTTACCAACAGGGACCCCATTAAATACAGTTCCGGTTCTATTATCCCTAGCATTCTTTTTAGCTTTACCCTTTTTCCCAACAACTTGAAATCCATCCTGGTTTACCTCCACAACCGGTGTAGTCACAACTTTCTTAGGACAAGTATCACAAGAATGACCAAATATCAAACAAACATCACATCTAGGAGGTTTCCACTCATATTCCACCCTAATAGTTTCAGAAGAGAAGCCAAGACTATCCATGTATAGGACCCCCACAGTAATAGATTCCTTAAGAGGAGCATGAGAATCAATTTCAATTAAACACCGAGCAAAACTACTCCTACCCCAAGAATCAGTACACATAGAACTAGTATATGAATCAAGTGAAGTTCTCTCTGGTGTAAAAGGCGACACATAAGATCCCTAACAACCCTAAATCGTTTTTTTCTAAAAATCACTCTTTGATCTCTTGTTTTCTGATTCCTCTTATTAATCTTATGATTTACAGTCGTGTTTATCATTGATTAATATTGTTGGGTGAGTTAATCTTGAGTTCTTGGGTCGATTTGGTGATTAATTCGATTTAGGGTTGTATTCTTTTCAATCGATTTTCATATAATCTGCTCTAATTCTTTTCTTCTTGGATCGAATTGATTATTCTTGTGATTAAACATTACGCTTATCATTGGTTTAGCTCAATTCGTTTCTTGGATCTAAGGTTTTGGTTCATATTTTTGAAATCGCTTTTTAGGTTGTTAGCTGCCATTGGGGTTTTTTTAATCGTTCCTTATTATTCTTCATTCCATAGTCGGTTTATTGATCGATTATACATATATAAGGTCGATTATGTTCTTTTGCTGCACATTCCTTTAATTCTATTCGATTCCCTTCTTAGGGTTTAGTTAATCTCTTGTGCACAAGTGGTTTCGTGCTATATTATCTACTAAACTCGCCTAGGGTTTGGTTATCTTCTCATTGCAAGTAACCCGCTTTAGGGTTTTGGATATTACGTGTGCATCTTTTTTGGTGCTATAAGTCATTCGTGTTTCAAGTGGGATTGAGAGAGATGAAAGTCACCTTTCGTTATTAGAAGTTAAGTTTTATTGGTTTCTTATGCAAAAACTTTTGCTATCATTGTTGGAAGTTTGGGTCTAACCCCAATGTATGTATAAGTCCGTTTGCCTACACAAGTTTGGTTCGTATGGGTGAGTTACTTGCATGTTCGGACTTGAAGCTTATGGATTTTGTGATGTTGTTGGCGATTTATGCTTGAAGTTAAGTTTGTTAGAGTTCTTATTCAAAACTCTTTGGATCGATTGGTGGTGACCGATTTTGGTGCACATTCGATCTACTATTTGGGTTTAATCACCCTTGTTTCGTTGCATGGTCCTCTTTCGACTACTTGGTCGTTTTGAAAGGGATAATGGCATGAAGGTTGAGATATGTTGAAGAATGCTTGGATGTTCATACATGGATTCTTCATGGATGTTAAAGTGGACCACAATAGTGATATTGAAGGCTCAAATAATTCTTTTGAGTAGTAGTGTAATTTTATGTACTTTGTCATTATTGGTATGTTCACTTTATTGTAAGTTATAGGAATGTCGTGTCATTCTTATATTCGAGTCTGTAAGTGTCCTATGGGACCTGAGATGATGGATACACCTCATCCTTTGTACTTCAATGTTTTTGGCGTAATAAATTCTGGGGTGAATTAACCCTTTTACCCAAAAAAAAAAAAAAAGTATATGAATCAAGCATAATCGGCTTACCAATGTGTGTTGCAATAATACTAATACCATCCTCAGAGAAAACCTGCAATGGAACATCATGTAGCTTAACCCATACCGGGATACGGGTTAATTCCTCTTTCGTCAAACTAGTACTCATGGTCCACTTCTTTAGAATAATAGGGCTGTTTTTGATCATCCACGGACCACCTTCTAAAACATTCTCCAAGCCAACCTGTGAGTCAAACTTAAAGAAAAAGAAGCCTTGTGCATTCATCATAATCCGCTTAAGACCATACTTAGCCCAATTGTTGCGAACAAAGTACTCAACCACCGGAATGCAATACGCTTGCCAATGAAATATCCATACAAGGTGTTATCAAATTTAGTGCTAATATTTTCTACCACCTTACGAGGAATGGACACGTCAACACCATTAAAACATTATCAACTTTGAGTTCACGAAGTTAGACTTACCTTTGACAGATTAGCTTGAGTACCTTGAGTATGAGTCATTTGAGAACCACTAGCAACTCCCACATATGTCGTTGATCTTGAATTTCGCTTGTTTGAACAATCGGGCTCTCATTGGTAATAGTATTATTCGACACAAGACTTTTAACTTGCCAACAAGATTACCCACACGAATACCATCACCTTTAGGAAAAGTATCTTCATCTTGAGTAACCACCGATCACCACTTTTGCAACCCCAATAGCCTCCCTGCGAAGGAAAATCGATTGAGTATAGCGATTAGTAGCATTACCGTCTCACCCCAAAACAACGAATCATGCACATTAGTATTATCATTCAAATCATTTTTACCTCACGATATTGCAAACTAATGTCATGGTTCAAACAGCAAAAGAAACGAACTCCCGAAGCTAGATTCGAATCAAAATCGATGTGCAAAAATGTAAAATAGCGAACCCTAATAAAACCCTAAAAACGATAATCACAAGAATCAAGGAATATCAAACTTTCCAATTCGTTGGCCTTAGAGCAGCTAAGGCATGAGATGAAGCACAAATTAACTAACCAAAATCCTCCATGATAAGCACAAGGAATGGAAAAACCGACTACAAAAAATCGAAACCCTAAAAGTTCGACAAACACAAAACTAAAAAACTCCTAGCAATCACTAAAAGCTGGACATGATTATGTAATAGACAAGAGTAATCACATAATAGGAACAAATTATAGCAATAGAAAAGAGATTTAAGCTTGCATATTGTCGATCAAGAGAGTTAGGGATGAAGGGGATCGACTTTTCTTTTTTTCTCCAGAGCAAATCGAAGTTAGACGACGCCGTCTGAGTTTGGATCTAGGCCGTATGGGTTGAGAAATCTTCGTGACACCGTCGGTACATAATAGCAATTTCACTCCGAGCCGTCGCAATTAGAGGGGGTGCACTTCCAAAGACTTGAGTGTCATGATCTTGACTTTAGCCATTTTCTTCACATATTCACGCCTTTTCGTCCAAATAAGCGTCATTCCAGCATTTTGCCATCAAGAGACCTAAAAAGTGAATAGAAACGAAATTAAGTAGTAACAGATATAAAAGTGGGCGATTAAGGGCTTAAATGACCCCTCAAAAGTGTACCTTTTAAATCCTTATCAAATATCCCTACACTTGGTATTTGCTTGTCCTCAAGCAAATGTGCTTTTGGCCAATCAATTTATAAGTTAGGGGGCATGAAGCATTGGTTTAGAACAATTCAAAACAAGTATAAGCCCCGCAAAAGTCATAACAAGCACGAAAATTACATACTAGTACCTCACAAGTGGTGTTTGGATACTCTCATCTCTCGGGTGTATATGAAATATATCAAATTGGAAATGGAAGATAAACACTCATTAACCGATCCTAGTACATAGATTACCATAGGCTTGAGACTAGATCAAACCTTCACTGCTTTGGCATAAGCACCTAGGAAAAACTATCTAAGAGGTCTTTTAAAGGGTTGTAACGTTAGGCTTACGGTAGGGAAAACAAAGGGTTTGGTTGGATATGCGATTTAGTGGTGGCAAGTCAAAAATCTTTATGTTACAAGCATGAGAAGAATGGCGTTGCTAAGCCAAGACTCGACACTCTAAACTCTAGATAAATTTAAAACAAACAAACATAAATATAAAGGTAGATGTAGGATGGTAGCCCGTATGCTTTTTTTTTTCGACACTCTTTTTTTTCAATTTTTTTCCATACACTTTTACTCTACTACCCTCTACGATAACATCAAAATATAAGGATTTATAGGCACATCCCTACACTTCAGTTTTCATTACTCTAACACTAATTTGACCCGAATTGAAAAGATCAAAACACTTGGAGTACATTATTACGTAAATAAAGGGAATTTGAATTTAACGTTCTTTCCCGTCACTCCATAAAATTTAACTTTACCCATGAGTCCCAATCGTCCCAAAACTGTGTACAAAGGATATGACTCGACTTAGCAACTTATGCAAGTAACTAGATAATTGAACTAAGGGTTTAGTATAATAACAATAATGCACTAAAAGTGAGTGCATACAAGGTAGGCTAAGGCGATTTGGGTGTACATTTGGGGGTGGATTGTAAACAATGCTCTTCATTGATATTCCGGAAAACCGAAACATCACGAGAACCGCGAAAAGGATAGGCTCTAAGGGGTTAACTAGGGGTCGTGCACTAAAGATGAGTACATCGCAAGGGTGTGGGGGAATTACTCAACCGATGTGGAAGAAGTAATTATAATATGAGTATCAAATAAGGGTCAACCTAATGCCTCTTATCATTTAGTTATTCCTAACTACACAAGTGTAGTCTCACTAGCGATCTCGGGATGCATCACAAAACAAGTTCTAGAATCTATTATACTACCGGTACACTCTCGAAGCATTAAAGGTGAATGCTTTAATTCCTACAAAGCTAGGGGCGAACCTCACATTTTTGGGGTGGAATTTGAGTGGTAAAGAGTTTTGTGCTAGTCATATAACTTCCTATCCATGAGACGCTTTATTAAGACTAATGGCCCACTCCTACATGTCATGAAAAATTTTAAATTTGGTGCCAAAATTACCCTAACCGATATTTCTCATGGTTTATTACACAAATGAAATTGGACAAGACAAATACTCAAGGATAAGCATATTTTCAAAGTTTCCGATTATTCTCCCTCCCTACACTTAAATTGAACATTGTCCCCAATGTTCCCCGAAAGTATCATAGTTATGATAATGGAAGGTATTTAAAAGAGAAAGAAACTAATACTCCCCTGATTAGCTCAGTAGGATCCATGTGATATTGGTTAAATTCTTCATCAAGAAGAATGTATGCGTGAAAAGCTCCATCCAAAACTATGTTTCTTCTTCTTGATAAATAAAACCTGCACACTTAAGAAAATAGACGAAACCTTCACGTAAAATTGGTGGTAAAACTATATATGACTCAACTAAACTGGGATATAATGCTTGTGGAATGGATGTTTAAGTTTTACGGAAAATTAAGACACGAGAAATTCCAAAATTTATAAGTATGAAAACGAGAAAGCTAGATAAGTTGTTTCGCTCCTCCCGACGCCGTCAGTTGCAATCTTGACGCGTCGATTATCCCGATAAACCGGTCTGCTGCGTTTTTCTGGAAAAATTCTAGAAAAATTACATCTTTAGAATCGGGAAAAATTCCTGCAAAACATCCATTATGACTCGATACAAGCATTTGACTCTAACAAACACACATATATGTCTTTTCAATAATCGTAACTCTCATGTTCACGTTCTTTTAAAAACGTGTGTAATCTTCCCTACACTTATCCTTTTTGTAAAATACCTTTATATGTAATTAAGACGAGGTTTAAGACAAAATAAAGCATTTTCATAAATTCAAACATGAGAATAAACAATCAATGAAAAGATATATGACACACAAACAAGCAAATAATTAAGCATGGGTTGCCTCCCACGAAGCGATTTTCTTTATTTATGAGTCTTGTAGCTAGACTCGAATTCGTGCCCCTATGATAACATCAAATAGTCCTGAATATTAAGTGTCAATTTCCCCCGATAATGCTCGTTATTTATATCATTTATATGGATTTACGCTTGTTTTCTATTGTTTTCCACTTTCAGGTAAATTACGAGCATTGGAGCTAAAGAGACGCGGAAATGGAAATATTACTAAAGATTTATCACAGTATGCTTATTTTGAAGAAGTTACGGCGTAACCCATCTCTCACATTACGCCGTAACTATTGAAGAGTACGGCGTAACCACTTATAAGGTTACGCCGTAACTAGCAGATCTAGTGCATTTACGGAGAAATAGAAGGTTACTGCGTAACTCCTCTTTTGGTTACGCCGTAACCCAGACCTGGCCTATAAATACCCCACGAATTCCAACATTTTAAAGCATCCCATTCCACACACAACACTCTTAGAACGTGGGAAAAAGCTCAAGCGAGGTCTAGGGAAGCATACTGAGATGTTTCCAAGGGAGAAGTCACACCATTACGATAAGCTTTAGCGTTTATTATTTCTTTTACTTTCAATTCATGCATTTCGTACCTTTGAATATTGAATTGATTTGCATGATTAATATGAGCGGCTAAGCACCCTTTGGTGCTAGCCTAGTTATGATTCCTTAATTGTTTTGTTTGCGTTTACCTTTACTTCCATACAATTATTTCTAAGTGTATGCATGCATAGTTCTTTGGTAGTCACCCTTGGTTCGGTAGTTTTGAATGGCGATAGAGGCCAATTGCCCAGGAGATATGACCAACTGACCTTAGGTGAGCGGACTGAGACGGGAAGGGTAAGATATGACCAACTGACGACCCTTTCTACTTGTGCGATTTGACCAACTGATCACCTATCGTTTGGATGAACTTAAGAATTGGGGGGTGTAGTGTCTAAGTTCCTAACGGCCGGGCACTCACTATTTAGAATCTAGCATGTAGCGGTACTTAATGACTCGGCTTAGGGGACCAGGAACAACATGACTTATGACGGTGCGCCTGATTTCTCCTGTGGTGGCATCTTTCCCGATAGGTTAGGGCGAATTGACCAAATGTTGTCCTCTCGAATTTGACCCCACCTGAAGTAATTGGAAGTAGGTAGATGTAGAAATTGCTAGCTAGGAGGATTAACTAGGTTAGAACCACTATTCCTCTATTGATTTCCCTTCACACATTTATTTGCTTTTATTCTATTCTGCATTAGTAGTTTAATTAATTAAATCCCTATCAAAACCATTAATATTCTGTGACAATTAGACTTAGTAATTATCCGACACACATAGCTCTTGGGACGACCTCGGCTTTACCATTTACTACACTACACACGACCGGGTACACTGCCCGTTAGTGCATTAGGGTAGACCATAGGTATAGCGAGACACTATAAATATTAAGACACAGTCAAGAAACACGCATCAAGTTTTTAGCGCCGTTGCCGGGGAGTTATATTAGGATTAATATTAAGTCTTTCATTTCAATTTTTAACTTTTCTCACGATCATATTTCAAGTTTTCAGGTACCATGGAAGTTGTTAACATCGATGACCTCACTCTTGAGGAATACTTGGCGTTGACTAGAGCAGATCAAGGGCCGGGTCTCGTAAGACCGGCAATCGGAGCGGATGTTCGTTTCGAGATTAAAGACCAATTTATGAGGGAGCTTCGCGCTAACCCTTTTCGTGAAATAGGACGAAGACGCATATGAGCACATTGAAAATGTCCTATACATCGCTAGCCTTTTCAACATTTGGGCGTGTCTCATGATGTGTTATGCTCGTGGTCTTCCCAATGACTCTCACCGAGCGCCGTAAGATGGATCAAAGATTGCCCATTGGGCGATTAATACTTGGGCGCTACTAAAGAAACACTTTATTCAAAGATATTGCCCGCCATCAAAGATTTCTAATCAACTCTTGAGATCCACAATTTCAAACAAGAAGCCGATTTAAACTCAGATCAAGCTTGGGACAGATACAACGATCTTCTTTATAAGTGTCCTACCAATGATCTAAATAACCAGCAGAAGGTCAATATTTTCTATAAAGGAATAAATGTAACTACAAGACAGATGTTGGACTATCAAGGACCTATCCCGAACATGACTCCTACTACTGCAATTGAAGCCATTCAAAAAATGGCGGACCATTCTCAAAAATGGCACGACGGTGGAAGTAAAAGAAACCAAGGCGGAAGTTTCGACGGAATTGCAGCAATCGCTAGTAAAATTGAAAGTCTCAGTCAAGATATGCTGAAGGTCAGAGAAACCGTTCATGCCATCCAAGTGGGTTGTGAAAACTGTGGAGGAGGACATCTTGCAAAGAATTGTCCTCATATGGACGAAGAGGGTATTGAAGAGGCTAAGTATGGAGAAAATTGACCATTTTACGGTGATAATCGAAATAGTAATGGTTATCGTGGAAATTACAACTGTGGGCCTTATGGAGAAAGAAAGCCCAGTCTTGAAGAAACAATTAATAAATTTTTGGAAAATTCAGCCCAAAGACAAAAGGAGCAAGATGAGTGGTTGAAGGAATTCCAGGAAAACACTGACAGAAACATTTCCAAACACGACGCAACTCTGAAAAACCTTGAATCCATGGTGATAAAGCTCAGTGAAAAAGTAAGGAGAAATAACGATAAACACGAAGGATCTAAACCAGCTATGGAATGTAAGGTAATTTTCTCGATGATAACTCAAGGTTCGTGCCGGTGATACGGGTTTGGGGACAATTTAGTCATCAGATCGAGTTACGCCGTAACATGCCTAATGAGTTACTGGCGTAACCCGTGTTTGATAGCGACAACGGGTTATGAAGAACACCGAGGAAAGTAACTCTAATGAATTACGCCAGTAATTAAGAATCTCGATTCTGGCGAATCGGGATACATGGGCGTAAAAATTCCTCGACATGGACGAGTCGAAAAACTCGAGGAATTCTCCTCGACGATGAAGAAGAGCCACTTATCACTCACCGGTGTACTCCTCGTCACATCGATGAAGAAACCACAAGGGCATGGCCTACATGCAGCCCTTCCACGAGTCTTGCAATGGAGGAGACAATGAAAGAAAGGAAGAATGGACATGCCCTCATGAGCGTGAAAGACATAGTATTAAATTCGGTAATTTGGCCTTTAAAGATTGGTACTCAATTCAATTTGGGATGCCAAGATCAATCCAAATCTTCTTATGAAGCTAAAAATTGATTACGCGGAGCACATTCAGAAGGAAGAAACTAATAAAGATATACTCTGCACGGATGAGCATTTAAGTGAAACTGACAACAAGGAACTACGCAGTCACTGGTGCGAAAAAGTAAAATCTCCTGGGGAAATTTTCTGGGCGTCATGCAACCCGTATGACGATATGTGTAATGGTGGAAGCAACTCTGGAAGATCAGGAAAAGATGAATTCTTTTGGTCCTCAACCAATGATGAGGAGAGAATGAGTTTACCTTGGATGGACAACCTGGGGTTCGATAGTTGGGTAAAAATTAAGTATGGGCATGTGGACACATTAACAAAAGATAAGATTTGGAAGGAATACATGGATCAAGAAGATTCGAATGACAAAAGTCTCAAGAACACGAGTAAAATAACAATTGACGATGACATAGAGCGGGAGAGTAATGATAAAGAAGAATGCAAGCGCGTTCTAGTGGAGAATTTGCTCGATGAAGAATGGTTCAAGGGCACCGCTCGATGACGATGATATCGAAGGGATGCTAGATTACCTTGAGTTGCAAGGAAATGAGGAGTTCACCGATCCCGATGACGAAGCTTACGAACAAAGGAGGTGCAAACTCACGGGATACCCTACAAAAGACCACCTCCAATTATAGTCGAAAATATGAATTCACTCACTACCACCTAGGTCCTAAGAGAAATTTTGTAAAGTCCAAAAATCGAAACCATTGAATACCTTGAAGCGCCTCAAATGTTGCATGGATGAGACATAATTTGATGAAGGATATTGAAGAAGTAGGGCAAGCTCAGAGGCCCCATAAGAGCCCATGCGGCTCGAGTCTAACTTAAAGACTCGTTAATAAAGAAAAGTGCTCTTTCGGAGACAACCCGAATTATCCCTTTCTTTTGTTTTTATCTCCTTTCGTTGGGTTTTGTGTTTTCTAACCATTTTGCAGGAGACAAAGAAGTAATTATGCTGCAGATTGTCGATTCGAACAGAGTTACGGCAGTAACTCATCTTGGTGATTACGCCGTAACCAACATTTTAGCAGCAATTCTTGACGATTACCAATTACGGCGTAATACCATCTCATTGGTTACGCCATAACTATTCGCTTCATAATTTATACCAGTTTTGCCGCCACGGCGTAACTCTCTCATAGGAGTTACGACGTAACTCTCCTCTACTTTAATTCTTTCATTTTAAAACACAGTAACCTTGTATTAGTTTTTAAATGAACTTTGTGGGTGTGTTCCCTGTAAACCCTCACGAGACTTCACTCGTCCACTTGGGAAACCAAGTGGTTTAAAAAGCTTGTTGCATTCACTAAATGCAACTGTGATTCCTACGAAAGTGAGTTAGGTTTGTTTTTCGTTTTATTTTTTCTTTTTAGAATTATGCTTGTCGGTATTGTGATTTCAGGGATTGAAGTTTGTTCATGACGCTTAAACGATGGCACGATCCTTTCTCGTGGGCCTCCTTCTTTTTGGAGCAAATTTCAGGGAAGTTCTCGCTCTAATTCTACCTTTCTCTTCACCTTTATTTTAATGCCTAGTACAAAAGGGACTTTGTACAATTCAAGTGGGGGGACGGGAGTAGAATTATCTCTTGAACTTTATTTCGCCCTCATTTTTCTAGTTTATTTTCAAAAACTATGCCATTTTTAAAAATTTTGACATGTTTTTCCGAACCTAACTAGATTAGACCTTAGCCGAGCACATACAACCCTTGACATTACATGGTGAGATTAGCCTTATGAGTGTGCCGGTAGCTTGTAAACTTTAGAACTTGGCCTTTGCATCATTTCGAGACCATAGACGAGGTATGTTGAGTTAGCTCGATGTATTTGGACTTTTCAGTTTAGAAGGCAGTATTATAGGATTATCACCCAAACAGCCTACCATTGTGAGTCTATCGATTAGTCACCTCGACTTTTCGACCCCCATGTGCAAGATACCCCTAGATACACCCTTCTGAGCCATTCCTTTCATTTTGTCAACCCAATATATTGTTTCGTTACACCCTTACACCTTAGCCTACCCTGTAGTCTTTATTTGTAATTGGGAAGTCATCATTTGCCTAAGTTCAAGGTTCGAGTGGAAAGGTTTGGAAATCACGCTTTCATCGACAACAATTATGAAGATCATTGAAGACCCCCCGAATTCCCATTGTTCATCTCAAGTGGGAGGATGTTATGTTATTAAGTTATGATTCAAAAAAAAAAAAAAGTTGATTGAGTTATGATATTGTAAAGTGCGATGTTATAAGCACTATAGTATGAGCTTTATTGAGTATCGAGGAGGCCACCTCGGTCACATTAGAAGATTGGAGTTGGAGTTATACCAACTGAAAAAGAAAAGGTAGTGTGCCCATCACGACGTCCTCTAATGACACATCTACCTTGCATTTCATGATCCGGTCTCTAGACTTCTAAGCTTGAACTTTGGGCGGACGGTAAGTGGTGATAACTTAGTTATAGATTTAGACTACCTGGTTGTTTTCCATTTTACACAAATTATATATCCCATGTCTTATCCTACCCTTTAGTCATGAAGCGTGTCTAGGTGATGCAGCGAGCAATCTTTGGTG
The DNA here is from genome assembly GCA_022545495.1 of Chrysanthemum lavandulifolium. Classification (NCBI taxonomy): domain Eukaryota; kingdom Viridiplantae; phylum Streptophyta; class Magnoliopsida; order Asterales; family Asteraceae; genus Chrysanthemum; species Chrysanthemum lavandulifolium. The sequence continues at coordinate 130,333,313 of CM040242.1, read as the reverse complement.
TCATGGCCATGGATTTGGTCATGTATCATTGATTTTGTCCACTTCGCCGTGACATGTTAGTAATGACGAGTCACCCCTTAACCTTTGTCGTGTCTACCCATATTGCCTTCGAGAATTGTTTAGCCCTTAACTCCAGTGGTGGAGATTTGTGTAACCGCCAAGCTTATGATAGAATACATGCTATGACTGTGCGATTTAGTGATCACCCGAAATTGAAACTTAGAATAGTTGAGAGATTTGAGTGTTTGTTCCCTTCGTAAGGTGTTCGACTTTGTTTTATTCTAGCATAAGGGATTTGTAAACTCATATTTTCCGTGTTTTGGGAGATATCTTTTAGGAATCTATCTAATAAGGTCTACTTGAGGGCAAGTAGAGTTCAGTGGGGGATATTTGATAACATCAAATAGTCCCGAATATTAAGTGTCAATTTCCCGATAATGCTCGTTATTTATATCATTTATATGGATTTACGCTTGTTTTCCATTGTTTTCCACTTTCGGGTAAATTACAAGCATTGGAGCTAAAGAGACGCGGAAATGGAAACATTACTAAAGATTTATCACAAGATGCTTATTTTGAAGAAGTTACAACATAACTCATCTCTCACATTACGCCATAACTATTGCGTGACCCAGAAGTCCAACTTATCAAGAGGTTACGGCGTAACTCTTCCCAAAGGTTACGACGTAACTCCATTAGGTCAAAAGAGGTTCCACGCCGCTGATACTTACGCCATAACTACTGCATCACTTACGACGTAACCGGGTTTATTGAATACTATGTTGTAACCACTTATAAGGTTACGCCGTAACTAGCAGATCTAGTGCATTTACAGAGAAATAGAAGGTTACGGCGTAACTTCTCTTTTGGTTACGCCGTAACACAGACCTGACCTATAAATACCCCACGAATTCCAGCATTTCAAAGCATCCCATTCCACACACAACACTCTTAGAACGTGGGAAAAATCTCAAGGGAGGTCTAGGGAAGCATACGGAGCTGTTTCCAAGGGAGAAGTCACACCATTACGATAAGCTGTTTATTATTTATTTTACTTTCAATTCATGTATTTCGTACCTTTGAATATTGAATTGATTTGCATGATTAATATGTGCGGTTAAGCACCCACCCTTTGGTGCTAGCCTAGTTATGATTCCTTAATTGTTTTGTTTGTGTTTACCTTTACATCGGTACAATTATTTCTAAGTGTATGCATGCATAGTTTTTTGGTAGTCACCCTTGGTTCGGTAGTTTTGAATGGCGATAGAGGCCAATTGCCTAGGAGATATGACCAACTGACCCTAGGTGAGCGGACTGAGAAGGGAAGGGTAAGATATGACCAACTGGCGAACCTTTCTACTTGTGCGATTTGAACAACTGATCACCTATCGTTTGGATGAACTTAAGAATTGGGGGGGTGTAGTGTCTAAGTTCCTAACGACCGGGCACTCACTATTTAGAATCTAGCATGTAGCGGTACTTAATGACTCGGCTTAGGGGACCAGGAACAACAGGACTTATGACGGTGCGCCTGATTTCTCCTGTGGTGGCATCTTTGCTGATAGGTTAGGGCGAATTGACCAAATGTTGTCCTCTCGAATTTGACCCCACCTGAAGTAATTGGAAGTAGGTAGACGTAGACATTACTAGCTAGGAGGATTAACTAGGTTAGCACCACTATTCCTCTATTGACTTCCCTTTACACATTTATTTGCTTTTATTCTATTCTGCATTAGTAGTTTAATTAATTAAATCCCTATCAAAACCATTAATATTCTGTGACAATTAGACTTAGTAATTATCCGACACACATAGCTCTTGGGACGACCTCGGCTTTACCATTTACTAGACTACACACGACCGGGTACACTGCCTGTTAGTGCATTAGGGTAGACCATAGGTATAGCGAGACACTATAAATATTAAGACCTGGTCAGTAAAACCTGCATCACCCTACGTACCTATGTAAGAAAGCTTATCATCAAGAATGTCATAGGGATCAAACTTATCATTTAAGTTCCTAGTGGTACGCTTAGTTCGGTATGCCTTTTCAAACTTTTTTCCATCGGGGTCATAGATTGTCATCCTAATGTGCCATTCTCCATTACCATCACTAGGTGGTCTATCCCAATTCCACTTATGCTTAGGTTTCTCACTCTCAACTTTCCACTTATTCATGACAAGATTAACGAGCAAGCTTCCTAGGAACTCGGTCATCTTCCTAAATACAAAGGCGCCCTCGAACAGGTTCACTTCTATATCCTTAGCCAATTCTTGGTCATAGAAAGTTGAATTACTAGCAAAGGCCTCTTCTAGATTGAAAATATTTATTAATCCAATGCCCATATCTAGATGGCGTTCTATCTAACATGATCTCGTAGGGAATTTCTTCCTCTTTGTAGTAGATATGCTTCTTGACATCGTAAATTGACCTAGCACTCCCTTCTCCTACCACTATTTTAGACATCTTACAACCAATGATGGCACTAGCGGTAGCTAAGAATCCCTTTCCTACTAACAACGGGCATGTCGGGTCCTTGTTCATGTCTAGCACATGGAAATCCGCCAAAAGAGTCAATTCACCTACGTGCACTACCATGTCTTTTATTATCCCTACCGGATATGCAATACTACCGTCCGCTAGACCTAAGATAATTTCCGTTGGCTCTATCTTACCTAGGTTAAGGCTTCTATGGTGTGACAACGGAAGAAGATTGATGCTCGATCCTAAGTCGGCTAAAGTGTCGAAAGGTTTGGAGTTTCCAAGCCTACAAGGAAGAATGAATTGCCCGGGATCATGTAACTTCTTAGGTAACTTCTTTTGCATGAATGCGGACCCACGTTCTCCTAGTTTTAGTTCTCAATCATATTTTTCTTTTAAAGCATTGTAATAAGGTGCATGAGCCAAGACTTCAAGAATCGGTTTTTCTTGGTGGATTTCCTTGTACTCCTCCTCGAGATTAGGTTTGGGTTCTTGGTTGACGGGTTTCTCAAGAGTTGGTTGGACCAATGGTTTGGGTCCTTGGTACTTCATGAGGGATCGTTTGGAACCCGTGTTGATGGCGTTAACCGGATGAACTTTCGGGTGTGAAGGGCATGGATAATCACTTTCCCAAGGTGAGCAAGAACATGAAGTCGATGAAATCAAATTCACTTTTAGGTTCTTTATAGTGTCACTTGGTAGTGCTCCAATTTCCCGGTCATTGAAGGCTTTTAAGAGGGCGTCGAGCTTGTTTGTCATCTCGCCTTGTCGGTGCTTGAAATCGGCTTCAAGCTTAGTCAATCGAGTTTCTTGAGATGACATGAATCTAGACACAACTGCCTCAAGACTAGCAGAGTTCCCGGTGTTTGGAGGGTTGAACCTATTAGGTTGACTAGATGAGCTTTGAGGTGGGTTTGAATTTTGGTTCCACTTAAGGTTAGGGTGATTCCTCCATGAGGGGTTGTAGGAGTTTCCTAAGTTGTTTTGTTCGGGCTTGAAAGTGTACCACTTCTCTCCCGCTCCGTCGGTACGCGTGGAGGCGTATTCCGCAAAAGCTTGTTCGGGGAGTCTTGTGAAATCACGAGTGTCGTGGGGACCACTACATAACTCACAAGGTAGAGTGATTTTGTTCACTTGATGCGAAGACTTAGGATTTTTGTAAGAGCTCATTAGGAATTTGACTTGATATTCAAGCTCGAGCATCCTACGGTCGGAAGGTTGTGAGTCAATGGGAGGCAAGGAGATTGCCTTTACGGTTTTGGGCAACTCACGGGGGTCATTCCAACTTTCGTTGTCATAGAGAGCAAGGTCCTCTATTGTACCATACGATTCTTCCGCGGTGAGATCACTAAGTTTGCCACCGGCCGCTTGGTCGATGGATTGCTTAGTTGAGAGGTTGACATAATCATAAAAGATTTGTACTTGAAGCCAAAGATCAATGCCATGATGAGGGACTTTATGGAGTAAGTCCTTGAATCGAGTCCATGCTTCGTAGAGAGATTCACCTTGACGCTGTTGGAACATCAAGATTTCATTCCTAAGCTTAGTAGTTCTCCCCGGTGGGAAAAATTGGGCAAGGAAACGAGTGGTGAGATCATCCCAACTTGAGATGGAGCCAGCAGGAAGTCGCTCAAGACAATTACTAGCTTGGTCCCATAGAGATAATTGGAAGAGACGCAAGCAAGTGGTCTCCCGAGTAGTAGCATCGAGGTCGATGGAATCGATGATTTTAAGGAAATCCTTAAGATGCTGATCAGGATCTTCAGAACGAAGTCCATGGAATGCACATTCGTTTTGCACCAATCGGATGGTGTCGGATCGAAGGGCCATAGTTTGAGGTTGATCGGGAAGCTCAATGGAGTTCCTATAGCCTAGGTGGCTTGGTCTTGAGTATTCACTAAGAGTGCGGCCTCTTGGCGGGTCATTTGGTGGTGGGTTGATAAGGGGTGGTTGATTATCACTTTCCATGATGAAAAGTGATAGGATTACGAACAAAGGTAACGAAGAAGGGGGATAGACTACGAGAAAGCTAAAATTGAGAAAAAATCTTACTTGATAGGAATCAAGCAAGGGAACCTAAACGAGATAGAGATCAAACTAGCTATTCTATTCCCCGGCAGCAGCGCCAAAAACTTGATACGCGTACAACGCGCGTTCGGGGTCAAAGGAAACTTCCTTTTCTTCGAGCAAGTTTTTCAACCACCTAGGCAGTGAACCTAATAGTTGTAGTGTAGTATTAGGGTAAGCCTCGGGATTGATATCTTTTTAGAAAATTGAAAGGTACGATCTCGGGGTATTGGATTTGGGGGGTGGTTCTTCTACCGATTACTCTACTATCTATTTATCTAATTAACTAAGCTAAGGGGTAGTCTATGTCTATTGATGTGTGCTCGTATGATGATTAAAAATGTGTCTACCTAGATGCTATTACTCCCTAGTTATCTTTTATTGATGGTTGAATTGTCACGTCCTTATTTTTAACGCGTCGTGTCTTCTAAGGTCGTAGGGTATGCTTTTATCCCTAAATCTTTGAGAATACCTTAAGGTTATTGCCTACAAAATCTCTACGGATTCATAAACTAACACTAAGGTTATCTTTGGATTTTTAGCCTACAATAACTCTAGGCGATTACAAACTAATGTTCACAAAGATTACTTAAGCATTAAAAACACAACGATGGCCTATTGTAATCCTAAGCCAATTACAATTAAGATAAGAGACAACCAATCAATAATTAATAATTTGGTTTCATAGATATAAGCAAACACACAAGTAAATTAGCCGGACATGGTGAACATGCAAGCATACACACATACAATCGAAGACATAATGAAATCAATGAAGTAGATTACTTATCTTGATGTAAAATAGGGTATGAAAACCCTAAGATAATGCCCAAGACAAACCAAAATCGTTTTAGGTTTTTACTCCACAATTCTACCCCTCTTAAAGTATGAAAATTCGAATTCTATATATAGAGTTACAACTGCGACGGCATTACTTTTTAATAGTGATGCCGTCAGATCGCAGCCATTAGGGTTTCATCTTGGCCAAGTCAACTTGGGGACAGCGTCACATTGTGGTTGTGACGCCGTCAGCTTTAGCTTCTGACGCCGTCTGAGTTTGGATCTAGGCCGTCTGGGGTGAGAAATCTTTGTGACGCCCTACTCTTTAAAGCCTAACGCCGTCAGGTGCAAAATAGCAATTTCATTCCTGAGCCGTCGCAATTAGAGGGATGGCGTCGCCCTTTGTCTGTGACGCCGTCGGGTGCACTTCCAGCAGCTTGAGTGTCATGATCTTAACTTTAGCCATTTTCTTCACATATTCACGCCTTTTCGTCCATATAAGCGTCATTCCAGCATTTTGCCTTCAAGAGACCTAAAAAGGGAAAAGGAACAAAATTAAGTAGTAACGGATATAAAAGTGGGCGATTAAGGGCTTAAATGACCCCTCAAAAGTGTACCTTTTAAATCCTTATCAATTGCATCACCTCATCTCATCTTAGCCTTAGGATCAGAATTCTACGCATCCTCAGCCAATTACAGTTGCTGGGATTGCTATCATGGCATTCCCTAGCCATGTCAGAAGATGCTAAGTACTATGCTGGAGAGGGGTACAGTGGGTATTCTAGGTGGGGAAGAAAGGTGAATATTGGACGTTTAGTTTGGGCGGGTAAGGGGTATTTGGGGTTTTAATATTATTTGTTTGACTGGATTAGTTGACTTGGGCTGTGGGCTTGGGGAAAGCCGGGTAAGATTATTTTGGTGATTGGGCTTGGGGTAGTTATGGGCTAGGTGTAGGATTGGATTAAGGATTTGGATTTATTATTGAGTTTGTATACGGATTGTTAAGGATAGAATACCATAAGGACTAAATTTACCATTTTGTGATATTTTAAGGACCAAAGGTGTAATTGAAACTTTTCTCTCCCTCTAGGGGCGATTTTTTCAGCCTCCTCTACCCCTAACATTCCGGCCAAAATAATCCATCAATCCGCCTCTCTATCATTTTCCTGAATAATATGCAATCGGTATTTATGGTTTATAATCACTGGGTAGAGGAGGGTAACATCTGAAATCGTCATTATCATTTTTTTGGCGAATTATTTAACCCTAACTTTTCTTTATTGATTCTGATTCGTTTTTAGGGTTTTAATTCGCATCATGTTTCTCTAATCGCACCTTTTATTGGATTATTATAGGTCGGTTTTAATCGACTACACTTATAATAAAGGGCGATCTGGTTTTTCGAAACCCTAATATTTGCTTGCGATCTGTAGTAAGGGTTCCTTTTTGTTGAAATCGTCCCTCTTATCCTTTATTATGTCAGTTTTATTGATTATATATATATATATATATATATATATATATATATATATATATATATATATATATATATATATATATATATATATAAGGGATCGATTTGATGCTGGTGTGTACTGAACGATTAAAAACCTTTTGGTTTTTACCTTATTTGATGGTTCTTCTTGGACGTAAACCCTCGTTAGGGTTTTGTTTCTTTGGCTCGTTAACCTGGTAAGGTTATGATTGTTCCTATATGTGGGTTTATGAGGGAGATGTACGCTGCTATTAGCTAGGGTTTGGGTACCCTATTGGTCGATTTAATGGATCTGCTGTTCATGATATATTATATACAGATCTTGTTCTATTCGGCTATGGAAGTCTAATATGTGTTCTTTACAGCGTTGGTTATTGAATCCATCAAGGTTCTCTTGTTTTTGTCTTGACAGCTGTGTAGAGTGCATGTTGGTGATCGACCTGGTTGTTCTCTGTGTAATTTAGGGTTTCGAGACCTGCTATCATTTATTGGTATTGTTTGATGCTAATGTTGTTGTTGCAATAGTGTTTGTCATGGTAATATAAGGTTCGTTTACCCTATGTGTGGCTCTATGGACATGCATTCATCGATATTGGTGGTGATTCTGGATTTGTGTGATAATGGGTTGCGCTTTATGTTGATTGCATGTGGTTGGAGCTAATGTTTTTTGCATGTGGATTGGGAGTGCTTGTATACACTGATATTATTTGATCGTTTCGGATCAGCATGCATAATACGTATACGTGGGTTTATGATTCAACCAATCATGGAATTTTCTTTGTCCTTAGAATTCACAGTCTCCGGATGTAATGGGTGTATTTGAGCTTGTTGGGTTTATGATTCAACCAATCATGTGGTTTGGATTGTTATATCAATAATATGGGACATGAGTGTTTCTTGTCGTTTGATTGATGGTTGATTCATGATTGGATATAATGCTGGAAGGTTGGGTCGATTAGACCATGTTTTTGCTTCAAAGTCAATTTGCTACGGTATTCACTATTATTAGGTTATTAGATTATGCATTGCATAATACTAATAGAAGACGCAATTGGTTGAAGCTGGACGTTTGAACTACTATGACGATTTGAAGATTTAAGGATTTGTCTACTTGAATTGCATTTTATTTTTTTATATATAGTCGTTGTAGTTTGTGTTCAATGTTTGCTATAAGCGTGGTTTGTCACATTTATATGAGTGTCTGTAAGTGTCCTAAGGGACTGAGGCAAGGGAATCACCCTCGCCTTTTGTACTAAAAACGTTTGGTTAATAATATTTGACCAGGGTGCAGGATTACTCCCCTTTACCCTAAGGACCAAAGGTGTAACTTAGGTAACATGAGAGTGTAAAGGGTAATTATAGTAAAGTGAGGGTGTGATTTGTAATTTAGGTAAAGATAAGGGTGTGATGTGAAAAGTTGAGCAATCAAGATCCAAAATCTGTAAAAATGAATCCCCGGCTTTGGCTTTCACTCTCTTTTCTTACTTGTGCTCGTTCATGACGGTTTTTCCTTGATTTTTTTCCTTTTCATAATATCAGTACCTGTACATGCATAAACAAAAAACACAATATATTTGGCATATTTGATCAGTTTTTGGTCTAATAAGTCCGTTTTATAAGGTAAAAGGTATGTGTAATTTAAAACATACCAAGCTTATATGAGCTTTTAAGAGGGCTGATAAGAAGGCCTGCTGGCTTTTTTGTGTGATTTTCTGTTTTTGAAAACTTTTAAGGTACTGATTTTAAAGCTAGATTTAAGCTAGCAAATTGTCTTGAAACACTATAAAAACTTAAAACAGATTAATTTGGACTCATAAAGAACTAGAAAACCAACTCTTGTGGATTTTGAAATTAAAATAAGCTGAGAAAAATGCTTATAGAATGAGCATTGATGACTCAGTGCCTGTTTTGGTATTGAGAAAACAAGCTGATGGGCTACTTTTAAGGACCAATTTAAGCTACTTAATGAAAAAACTAAATGTCAAAATGTCCAAAACAGATTAAGATTAGCAGATAATGAACTTATAAAATTACTTTTTGAAAATTTTGAAAAAGGTTTAGACTATAAAAATAAGCTGAAAAAATGGTTACTAAGACTGTTTTTAGTCTTTTTGGATTTATTTTTTTACTTAAAGCTTGAAAACACAGATTTAAGACACAAACCCTTTAGATACTAAATCAAAACTTGAAAACTCACCTATTTGACTATATTAGACACTAAAACGCCAACAAAACAAGACCTTTTTATAATTTTTAATTATAAATTGATAAAGGTAATTTTGAAACTAGAAATTTTGAAAATTAACTTAAAACTATGAAACTTGAAAACTAATGACTAAAAACGGTTTGGGACTACTTATAAGACCAATTTAAAGCTTAATAAGTTTAATCAAATGACCCAAACAGTTTTGAACCAAAATTGATCTACTATTCCAAACACCCGTTTAAGGGATTGTTTTGCATTTTTTAACTAGAACAATATGTTTTAAACCAAGGTTTTTGAATACAAGAGTTAAAACAAGCTTAAAAACACTTAATAAGCATATGTCAATCCCTGAATAAGCAGTTTGAATAAGCAAACAAGCATAAGCATATTAAAAGCTAAATGGACATAAATTAACTTAAATTAAGCTAGAGGCTACAAACTAAAAATAAACACAGATAAGCTAACTAAAACTATGCTAAGCAATAAAAAGAAACATAATAAGAAAATAATAAGCTAAAGGAAAATAAGCATTTGAACAGATAAGCAAAAAATGGAAAATGAATTACAAGGCCCTTTGCTCAAAACAAGGGCACATAAAATGTCTACAAGCTCTAGCTTATCAGAGATAAGCTAGTAAAAGCCCATGAGCCCATCCAAGTTTGGCTCATCATCCACATAGTTATTTTTGTGAATGTTTTTAAAAAAATTACTTAAACTTTTACAAGCTATGGAAAAGCTTAAAAGGTCAAGTGAGAAGCTTCTGAGAAGCTATTAATAGTTTATTTATTTTATTTATTTATTTTTTTAACTTTTTAACAACTATTTGAACTTGAATGTAAAAACAGAATCTTAAAACATAAAATGGAATTTTATTAAAACTTCAAAAGAAATTACAAGACTTCAAAAATACACTTTAAAACTTAAAATTAAAAGGCAGAAAGCAATAAAACTTAAAAACTAAAACTTAACTACTACTCTCCTGCCTTTTAAGGCTACAAACAAGGATCCTATTTATACTAAGAAGTCTAGGGTTTCTTCTGAGTCTTTGTGTGCTTGTCCACTGAGAGGAATGAGCATGTTGACATCTTTGTGCTTCTTCAGCTTGGTTTTAAGCCATCAGATTGGCTTGGAGACCACTTCTCAAATCTCAGCCATTCATCTCTCTCTTCAAGTCTTTAACCAATGAGAGTTGCTGGGATTGCCAAGCTGGAATGGGAATGAACATGTGACTTAGAGTTGCCCTCTTCTGTGTTGAAAGTGATAGGGGAGGAAGATAGGGATTTGGTGGGTTTTTTGTTTTTGACGGGGTAAAAGTAAAACGGGTTAAGATGGTGTTGTTCCCGTATCACAAATAGTAAAAACAGTAATTAACACTAAGTGTGATCCATGACAGAAGTAAAGTAGTTAAAATCAGTTTTAACAAGATAAAAAAACAAGGGATTTTTCAACGTTTATATTCTTTATTAAAACGAATCAAAAAGAATATATTCCCCAAGTGCTTATGGAACAGGACTTGGGATTGAATGACAAGTATGGGTATGCACTCCTCACTAAGCTTAGGATAAGTCTAAGCACAACTATCAGGAACCACTGAGCTATCTCAGGGACATAGTAGAATTTGGAGGAATGAAAGTTGCTTGTGTGTGTTTTTCACAATTAATGCACAAGCTTGACTTTCACCCTACCTTATGGCTATTTATACAAGTATGATTTTTGACTCTATCCTAGAGGATAAACTGACATGGTTACAGAAGACAAAATACTTATGTATTTTATCTATGTTTACAAAGACTATATTGGGTAAGATACAAAGTTACTTTCAGCTTGTCAGTGATGACACTGATCCTGGTTGTTAGCCTTTCAGGGAAATTTTGACTTTAGGTTGATAAGGACTTCTTCTTATCTATTCAAACTTAGCCCGCCTTGTCCCGCCCAATATTCAGTCTTCATGGTCTTCAGTCTTGATCTTTAGTCTTTGTCTTTAGTGATTATAGTTGGTGAGGAGTTTTGGGATTCAGTGAGTTATTTTCATCACTCACTGAATCCATTATCTTCTTCTTGACTCATTCTTCACCCCTTGAGTTTCGTCTCACTGAGTGGAGAGACTTTTCTTCTTCATCTCTTACTAAGCATCCTGAAGATGACTTCACTGAGTGGCTATGTGCTCAGTGACATGTTAGTGTTTAAGGTTATAAACACTTAGGGTATTTTCTATTCAAATCCTAGAATTAAGAGGTTTGGGTATTCACTGAACCCAACAGTCTCCCCCTATTTGGATTTACAAATAGCATAAGTGTTTTGATCATTGTAAGTGAGCAAGAGGCTTCTTCTTACACTGAATGTACTAGCAAGCATAATAAGGAACACTGATCTAACAAAAATACATCATTTATTCATAGTCATTACATGTTCCTAACAACTAGTGCAAAAGATAAAATGATAGATATTGTAGTGATGTCATTAAAAATGGATACCCAGTGCTTCTAGCTTTGGATTCTTTTCAAGGAGAGTTTCTTTGTTAGGATGGTCTTTTATCTTTGCATTCCGATCAGTGCAGAACCTGATGTTTTCAGGGGACTTGATTTGAGATGCCACCGTCAAGTAAATTACCATTGTAGCAACACTAGCCAGGTCAATGTCGCTCCATCTTTGAAATGCAGGGTTTCCATAGACATCAATGAAGAAGATTCCTCTTTCAGGCTCTTCGATAACCATGTTGTTCACAAACCTTACTCCTTAAGGAAGCTCTCTGTTGCAATCGAATCCAGGGACCTTGGTTTCAGGCTCAGATTCTATTCTCTTTCTTTTTCCATGAGATGATTGGGGTTGAGTACCTTAAGCTTTAGGGAGAGCAGATTGTATTCCAAGCTCAGTTGGCACATTCCTCAGTCTTTCATATATTCTGCTCAAGGATTTCATCAGGTCTTTGACAACCACATTTTTCTTCTTTTCTATGATAGGACCAAGTTCATCTAATTCAGTGATCCCAAAGTCAGTGAATTTTTTAGGATCATGAACCTTAAAGTCCCTCTTATCCACTCCCTTGTAGACGTTCATTGCAACTAGCTTGGAGTTGGGAATGATCTTAACATCAGTGATAGGCTTAGGGGCTCTTCTACTAGACATAGTCTATTTGTAGTGATCCGCCATTTCTTTTCTTAACTCAGCAGCTTTACTATTCTTCTCATCCCTTCTCTTCCTTAGAGCTATCATTTCAGCATCCTGAGTTGCTTTGAATTTTAGGTCGTCTTATCCACTTTCCAGCTTCTTAGGATCGATCCCTAACTTCTCAGCCTCTTCATAAACTACCTTGACCAGGGCATCTCTTCTTTTCCTTTCTTCCTCAGCCTATTTCTTGATTCTATCTTGCTTCTCTAGATAGGAGCTCAACTGGTCTGGAGTCAGTAAGTACTTTTGGCCACCAATTTCAAAGGGGATCTTGACAGGCTTCATTGTTATCATGATGCTTTTGCCCTTGTCCTGAGGAGGGACTGATGAAGATGTTGTTGTTGTTGTGACTGGTGGAGTTGTTGTTACTACTGGTGGAGTTGTTGTTGTTGTTGTTACTGATGGAGTTGTTGGTGGGATTTGGGAGATAGGCATTACTTGAGTTGGCTCCCCTCATGTGAGAAGGAGTTTCTTCAGTTGTTCTCCCCCCTCAAATGTTGCTTGAGCGTCAGTGATAGCAAGAGTTGATGGAGGCACTAAGGGTGAGGGGGCTGCTTGACCCTTGAAAGCCTGATAAATTTTAGAAACCATGGACTTGATCTATGAAGTGTCTTGTTGAAGGCCAGTGACTTTCTCCCCAAGATTGGCCTGAGATAATTCCACTGCAGTCATTCTAGGCCTAAGATTCCAGGCCATAGAAGATGAAGACTTGGCCAGATCAGCAACTTGTTTATCCAAAGAGCACAAAGAGGACTGAATTGCCTCCATTGAAGAGTTGAGACGCTGAACATTTGAATTGTTGAGCATGGTGATCAGTTCAGTTAGGCTTGAAGAGTTCTGCACATACGACTCCGTAGCCTCTAGCATCTTTTTGTTGAGTGCAGGGTCTTCCTTAACCGCCTCTTTGATTTTCGTCAAGTTGGGTTTCAGCATGCTGAAAAGCTTTAAGGAACTTCCTCAGATGATCATCTAGGGTATCAAGAGACTGGTACATAATTTCCCTATGTTCACTATTATCCTCAAAGTTTGCAACTTCTTGAGCTTTGAGATCTGTATAACTTGCAGCAGCGTCCACATGCTTATCCCATAGATCTTCAGTGACACCAGCATATAGCTTTTGAATAGCTTTCCTCAGGAACTTCACAAATTATCTTTCCGTGAGGGGAAGAACATTATCAAACTTCTTTAAATCTTCAGGGCAGGAAGATGCTGAAGAGTCTGAAGAGGCAGAAGAGTCATCGTCAGGCTGAAAGGGTGACTCTTCAGGCTCTTTTACATCAGGATGATGTTCTTGTTCAAGGGGTTGAACAGAACATCAGCGCCCATTTCTTCACCAGCGGCAAATTCTTCCTCCTCACTTTCATAATCAAGTTCTTCTTTAGACATCAGTAAGTCATGAATATCAACAACACTAAGAAGGCCAGATGGGGCTATGGGTTTCGTATCAGCGGGTGGTTTTTGTCTCTTTGAGTCTTTGTCCCCCCAGGACCCTTCAAACACTGATGGGTGTTTCCTAGTGCCTTCACTAGGTTCAGGATTGTTGGAATCACTCCTAAAATATATTTCAAGTGTTAGTGATTCATATGTAATAGTTAGCTTAATATGGCTTTTATGTTAGTAATCAAGGCTAGACTTATGTAGAAAGCCCATAAGCCTAGGAAAGCCCAATAAGTAAAAGGATGGAAACTTGGTGTGTTGCCCTAGTTCCCTCCTATAAATACTCTTGTATAACCCTCACTTGAGGGTTGGTTGTTCAATGCATACATTTTCCTACACATAACTCTTCTCATATCATACGTGTTTGTGTGTGTCTTGTTCATCCGATCCTTTCTCTTCTCTATTTTTTATATTGATGCTTGTGTTACTAATATGGTGACCTAACAGTGGTATCAGAGCCAAATAGTTGGGTGAACATATTTTGTTTTTGAAGTTTTGTGGTTTACGCGTAAAAACAGTTTCCTACTTTGTTACGCTTAAAAACGTTTTTTTTACACTTTTCAATCCAAGATTCTTGTACTTTCAACGTTTTAAGGTGTTAAAATATCTGTTTTTTGCAAAACGTTTCAAACTTTACGTGTGGATCATTGTTTTTAAGCTTGGTTTTCTACGTGTGTTCATCTTTACGCGTAAGGTGTTTTGAAGTTTTGGATCATCAAGTTTCACACTTTTGTGTTATTTTGGTGATATTGAAGCTGTTTCATCACAAAAATCTTGTTTAGAAACATCTTTGGGCAGAAAATCAATTTTGGTTGCTTTCACGCGCGAAGAAAACCCTATTCTTACGCGTAACTCATCCTTGGATCGATCTTCGATTTTGTGGTTTACTCGGTGTTTTCTTGCTTGGATAAGCACGAAAACACTTCGACTTTGGATATCCTTTGCACTGTGATAGTGTAAAAGATCTTTTGGGCAAAACCCTAATCTTACGCATAAGCTCAAACTTATGCGTAGAACTCATTACGCATAAGATTATTCTTACGCCTAAGCTCTGTCTTTCGCATAAGCTAATCCTACGCCTAAGTTTTCTACCTCTTAATTTTCAGTTTACGCATAACTTTAGTGTTTCTCAATTCTTACGCGTAAGCTAATCCTACGCGTAACTATCACGTTTACGCGTAAGTTTGGTGTTTTTACGCTTAAGTGTTACTTTGCCTACAATTGGTTTCTACGCCTAAGGATACTTCATCAACAATGTTTCATTCGACTACAAAGATCCATTTAACAACACAAGTTTTCAACATGTCACAACCACCATACTCTAGCTATTTTCCTTACACTTATCATCATCAACAACAACAACAACTAAGTCCACAACATCAACAACAAATTTATCAACAACAATTTAATCAACAACATACTCCACAACTTGGAGCAATTCCACCACTACAAATGGTTCAACCACCACCTAGTCTTCAAGTACAACCTTACACAAACTTCTACAATCAACATCCATCCAAGAGTACTATGAAGGAACCAACATGGTTTGGCAAGATGTGTGAAGCCTTAAGTAGCCAACAATCAATTCATGAAGTTGGCTCACTTGATAGACCTCCAATGCTCACTCCCGGAAATTATGATCAATGGGTGATAAGCTTCTTTAGGTTTTGTGATCTAAAGAAGCCACATGGAAAGTTCTTAAAGAAGGTCATTATGGAAGGTCCATTTCAGATGCCTACTGTTGTCACACCCGCAGATCCAGATGCCAATCCACCAAGAGATCTTGTCACCAACATTGCAACTATCTCGGACCTCACACCGATGAACTTATACACTTTGAAGCCGATGAACTAGCAATGCAATACATCCTTTTAGGATTACCCAATCCAATCCTTCAAGTGTTGATGCTCAAAAGGCGCAAAAGCAATGTGGGAACATATTCATCTTCTTATGGAAGGCACAACACTCAATCGGAAGACATGGAATCCAAAATCTACTTGGCTTATGAACACTTCATGATTGAACCGGAGAGACATTAGAGTCATATCATCATCGTTTTCGATATCATTAATGATTTGGACAAACACAACATCATCATGCCACAATTGCTATCAACACTAAGTTCCTAAGTAGTCTTGGTCCGGAATGGGAGAAGTATGTCATTTTTCTCCGTCAAGCTAAGAATCTTCATCATGCTACATACGGATTGTTGTACGACTATTTGAAGCCTCACCAAAAAGAAGTTGACAAAGAAAGGACTATCCGTGGACTCCCGACTTCACAGTCAATTCCTGATAATCAACAACTTGCTTTGTGGGCTCAAACTAGTCTTCCTCCTCAAACAACTCCTCAACCCGCTCCTCAACCAACTGCAACCATCACACCATATGATCAGTCACAACAACAACCTCAACAAACTCAATTGGTTCCATACAACAACAACAATGCTCAAGCACTTTACAGTGAAGCGGATGAGGACTCTGCTGCTTTCGATGAATTGCATCAAGGATTTGTCATGATTGCTAAAGCCTTCGGTCGGTATACAAACAAATCCAACAATCGCATTCGTTCCTCATCCAACACAAGGAATCAAGCTGTTGTGAATAATGGACGCGTTGAAGTTCAGAACCGTGGTTATGGTCGTCAGATGGGAGGTGGTCAAGGGTTTAATGCTATTGGAAGGAATAACATGGGTGCTCCGCAACAACAAAGGGGTCAAGTGGTTGAGCAGGGAATGCTCGAATGGGGTTAATGGTCTTCGTTGTTATAAGCGCAATGAGAAGGGTCACTGGCTAATGCATGTCCTAAGCCGAGGACAAGAGGCGTGCTTATCACAAAGAGGCGTTGCTCTTGGCTCTTAAGGATGAAGTGGTGGAACTATTACCAACAAGGAGCGAGCTTTATGGCGGATGCGATTCGATGATGATATGGAGGACTTGCGAGGCTAATGCAAGCGGTGATGTTGATGGCACAAATGCAAGCTCTACACATGAGTGATCAGCCAGTGTATGACATCGATGGCTTGTCTCGTGTACTGAACAAAATATACTCATCATTGATCTGATATCTCCTCTAATTTCTCCATCCGACAAGGATCAGAGTGTTCAGCATGAGCAATCCACATCTCATTCCGATGATTATCAAATAGATCCCGTAGTTATATTTGACGATAAAGATAACCTTATGGTTAATATTGATAATCAAGTTTACTCCGTGATTATATTTGAGAATCTAAATAATGATCATGTTGAGACTCACGTTGAACAAGATGAGCTTTTGTCTAATAGAGAATTTGAACTCCTGACCTTAATTAAAGACCAAGAATCTCGTTTGGAAATGTGCAAACAATTAAAAGATAAAAATGCACTGTTAATTAGGGATAATGAATGCTTAATTAGACAAATCAACGTTTTTAAAACTCAAGAAAAACGTGAACATGGTTTTGAAGTCGCTTTTGCTAAATCTCATCAAAACGAAAAATCATTAGAACGACAGATCGTGATCTAGCCGCATCCAAGAATGCTTTGTTGTCTCAAATAGAACAACGAAACATGAACATAAACAACAACTTAACGCTCTTACTTTGAAACTCAAAAGCCAAGGTCGAGTTGTTAAATTGTCAAAAATAGTTCTCTCGAGTACAAACGACATTCCGTGAAACGAATAGATAACTATCTTGATGAAATTGTCGACTTACAACACAAAATCAAAGAGTTTCAAAATGTTGTTTATAAACATGGTGAGTCAATCACAACTATTCAAAAGTTTACTTTTAAACCAAATCCAAATGGATATGGACCAATTCTTGCCGATTACAAACCTAAGTTATCAAGCGAGCATTCAAACCAAATCACAAGTTTACTGATGCAGAACATAGAATTGATGATTCAATTATATTGTTGTTGAATATAATCGCATGGAGGAATTAGATGCAGATGACGAGAGTCGGTCAAAAATGGAAAATGTCATTTATAACAAACCATTTAACTATTCAAAAGCCGTAACTTTTGTCACACAACAAGATACTTCTAACAAACCTTTTGTTATCACACCAGTTTCTGAAGTTAGTCCCATACACAATGGTGCACAAATTAATGGTCCTTTACCTTCACTTAGTGAAGTTAAAACAAAAGCCGAAAGTTGTCGAGTTATAAAATACTTTGAAACTTTCTTATCTGACCTTAAAATTTTGGAACGTGAGATTGAATTTCATTCTGAAATAAAAGTTGAACATTTTCAATCGCCAATGGCGCGAGAACAAAGAGATATTCTTCAGAAAAGAATTTTACCCCATGTCAAAAATTTGAAAACTTGTGCACTATATTGGGAAAGGGATTTTCACAAGGAACTTGGTCTCATGAAAACAGTTTTCGAGAAAACAGAAACATCGATTTCAAATACTAAGCGTAAAAAGAAATTGTTGAGAAAAGATGTTGATCGACTCTTGGAAAATGTTATCTGTGTTGATATCAATAATCTCGTGTTATTACAATCTGTTGCATATGCATCTGATCATATCCCTGCTGATTCTGTTAATTCTGTTGATACTGTTGAGAATATTGATAATGTGCATCAGATCGAGTCTTTAAAAGTTGATAATGAACGACTGTTAAACAAACTTTCAAATTCAAAACCGTCTTCAATGGTGTCAAAAAGATTGTCAAAATCGTGAACTTGCTTTGCAAAACAAAATCTACCAGTTGCAATCACAAACGTTTAATCCTAAAATTGAGCAATTGGATGATCAAAACGTGTCTTTGAAATGTCAAATCTCAAAATATGAACAAGAACTTGCAAAAGTTAAAAAGGAATATGGTGTCATATTTGATTTACTCAAACAGACTCGTAATGAAGCATCAAACGAACTTGATCATTATCTTGCACACACTAAAGAAGTCATGAATTTTTCTGGAAATCTTCGTTCTGAAAATCAAGATTTGGTGCACACTATCATTAAGTTAAGGAAATGTTAGGAAAGTATGAACAAGTTCACCTAGCATCATTAAGAAAATTGCACTGTAACACTTAGCAAACGTGAACCCAGTTGCCTACCGACAAAACACAAGATACTAATGTGTTTCCCTCATTGAAACAGAATAGTTGCCTCTTTTCCAAACGCGTCGCACTTCACGACCTAGGAGCAATACAAGGAAGAATAGGAAGTTGCGACCTAAGAAAAGATCAATAAAGAATGTTGAAGTAGAAGAACACCCTAGGACTTTGAATAAGACTCAAGTTGCACCCACTTTAGATATTGCGTCGACAAATGTAATGGAAAAAGTGTTGTAACGAATGCTAAACCTTTAAGTACTTTTGATATTGATCGATGCTTCTTGTGTTATTTGTCGTAAAAGTATGCTTTCTGATTGTCATGACAAATGTGTTGCTAGAGCTATCTTGTCTCGTTTAAGGAATCCTAAGAATCGGAATACCTCTAGGCCCATTAATGCTTCTAAGTCTGTGCTTGGTAAACTGCCCTCTTTCGATTCTAAGAAACGCATTGATGTCTCTGTAGTTCCAGTATCACCTCCAAGGAATGTAGTACCACCTAGTGCATTCACTAAGACTAAAGCTAAGACTAGTTGGAGATGGCAGAAATGGTTACATAATACACTAGGATTTAAATGGATGCCTAAAATCATTGATGTGTCTATTTCTACTATAACTGCTTCGGAACCCTCTAACACTTCGGGTTCCACATCTACTTCTATTCCATCTGTGTCGTCTGTGTGTAATGCAGGTTGTTAATACAAATAAGCCGTAAAAACGTTTATTTATATTTTACGATCTTCTAATGTTTTGTCGATAACAAACGTAAAATCATTTTAACGAAACAAATAAAATACGTAAATGGTTTGAATTAATAGTTTCTAACATATTCACATTTTCACATAAAACACTAAAACAAGTATAAGTGATTTTATGATTTAATATTACATATGTACAACAACTAGTGTTTACATATTTGGGTAAAATATACACATAACTAGTATGTAGTATATTGGGTAATATAAATAGGTAGAAACTTAAGTATCATAACCCATTGGGCAAATACATTGAATGTAGTTGGGTACAACCCAATGCCCATGACCCATGGAGCTTGACCCATAACCCATTGCATGACATCATGCTTATATCATATATGGATAATATCCATAACCCATGGTATTGACCCATACCCAATGTTCTAGATACATTGAACCCTTGGTGAGCACTCAAGAGATACATTGTATCTAGCTAAAGAAAACCATGGATCAACCCATAACCCATGACCCATGACCCATAACCAAAAATACCCATGGGTAAAGAGGGCGTTCCACGGATCCACGGCTTTGTGTTAGCGGATCCCAGTGGAAGGATCCGTGGGATCCGGAAACAAGCAGAGAAATTTTCTCTATAAATAGAGAGCCATTTATTCCTTTCTATTCATCACTTCACACACATACTTCCTCTAGTATTCTAACCTCTAACCTCGGATCCAAGTGATCTATGTAGTTTGTCTTTTGTTTTGTGTGATCTTCTAGGTTCCTCTTAGGAAAGATCACCACTTCTTTGCAACCTCAAGTCCATGAGTTGCCATGCTTCGTTATCATCAAGACAACGAAGGTTCTCTTGTTGATAGATCTACTTTTCTCCATAGATGTTGGGTTGAAGGCATTAGTGAAGAATGCCGAAAGTGTCAAGATGAAAGCATTAGTGAAAGGTGCTCATCATCCGTGTAAAAGCATTAGTGAAGAATGCTAAAGGTGTCAAGACGAAGGCATTAGTGAAGGGTGCCAAGCGTTGTGTCAAAGGCATTAGTGAAGGATGCCTAAGAATCAAATCAAGTGGCATTTGGGAAGAATGCCTAGGTTGTATAATCGATGTCCTTGTAGCCGAACCACTATAAATACTTGTGTCGTGGTGATGTGCTTCTTACTCTTTATCTTTCATTACACGTTTATATATCTATCTATCAACGTCCAACATAAACAACCAAATAGATTGACATAAGTCGATCTAAATATTTAAAAAGAAGTTTTAAATTGGTAAAACTATTCAACCCCCTTCTAGTTTTCCACAATTGGCATCAGAGCATCGTTACCAAGTTTTTTGTATATTGTACTTTGAAAACTTGATACGATCCGTATGTTTGAAAACTACAAAGAAGGGAATTTCTTAAAACAAAGGAACTGAATTTGTTAACCAAACTCTTCGAGAATTTTATAAGAAATTGGGAATTGAGCATCAGACATCTATTGCACGTACACCAGAACAAAACGGAGTTGTTGAAAGACGAAACCGTATGTTAGTGGAAGCCGCAAGAACAATGTTAATCAATGCTAAACTTCCGGATTACTTGTGGGCGAAGTTGTATCAATCGCATGCTATACTCAAAATCGTTCAATGATTACAAAGCGCCACAACAAAACACCTTTTGAGCTTATCCACAACCATAAACCGAATCTCACACACTTTCATGTATTTGGATCCCTTTGCTATCCGAATAATGATCGTGATGACTTTAGTAAGCTCAAAGCCAAAGTCGACATTGAGTCTTTATAGGATATTGTGAAAATTCTAAGGGTTTCGGATCCGGAATCATCGTACAAAGCGAGGTTATGGAAAGCGATTCATGCTAATTTTGATGAGGTTACTGAAATGGCTTTCGAGCATATGACTTAGAACCCGGTCACAACCGTTTAAACTTCCTCAAACCCCATCATCGGTGAACTAAGCCCCGACTTACTCGTCAACAAATGGAAAAGCTATTTGTTCCATTGTTTAGTGATGATATTGATGAGCGTGCTCGGTGTATCCATTGTTTCATTGCTCAACGATCATACTCTTATACCGATACACTGCTACAACAACTCTTGTTGAAGAAGCACCACCAATTGACTCTACAAAACAATTGAACAAGCGATTCCAACGACGCCGAACCATTTCGATGTTCTTAATGAAGTACCCCACCGCAGATTTTGATCCAAATCGTTCTTTAACCCGTTTGCCAATGAAGCTGTTGCACACGATGTCGCGGAATCATCAACAAACCATTTGAATCCTCAAAATCGCACAATGTATACCAACATCAACCTCTACACATCGTTGGACAAAAGACCATCCTCTAGAGAATACTATTGGTAACCCGAATCAACTGTCGTTACAAGACAACGTCTTCACACGAGATGGTGAACACGCATTTATGCACTCACCGTCGCCAATCTAAGCCTAAAAACATTAAAGACGCAATGACAAAAGACAACTGGATTGAATCCATGCAAGAAGAACTTAACCAATTCAAGCGTCTTGAAGTATGGGAGCGGTTGAAAGACCAACAGGGTCTACGTCATTGGTCTCAAATGGATTTGGAAGAACAAATTGGATCTTTGAAGGGCGAATCGAAACAAGTCACGTCGGTGGCTAAGGGTTATAAACGGGAAGAGGTATTGACTTTGAAGAATCATTCGCTCCGGTTGCTCGTCTTGAGGTCGTTCGGATCTTTCTCGTCGGCTCATATGAATATAACGGTCTTTCGGATGGACGTCAAAGCGCTTTTCGAATGGGCAGCGAAAAAGCGGTTTATGTCGACCGACCGGAAGGATTCGTTGATCCCGAGTTCCCGAACCATGTCTACAAACTGAACAAAGCTCTGTATGGTCTCAAACAAGCTCCTCGGGCGTGGTACGATAAGTTATCATCCTTCCTCATTGCCAATAAATTCACCAAAGGTTCGGTCGAACCCACACTTTTCATACAATATCACAGGGCTCACATCTTAATCGTTCAAATCTATGTGGATGACATCATTTTTGGGTTAACACATTTAAAATACTCAAATGCTTTTGCAAAATTAATGACAAAACATTTTGAAATGTCAATGATGGGTGAACTCACATTCTTTCTTGGAATGCAAGTTCATCAATCACCCCGTGGTATTTTCTTGAGTCAGTCCAAATATGCCCTTGAATTGTTAAACAAATTTGGAATGCAAAACTGTGACACCTATGCCACACCAATGGCTCATACCAAGAAGCTAGAGCGATTTACATGGGAAATTGGTGGACCCTACCAAATACCGTAGTATTATTGGGTCTCTCATGTATCTAACGACTAGCATGCACGATATTGTGTTTGTCGTATATCTTTGCTCCGTTATCGGTCGAGACCAATGAAACCCACCTCTCGAGGCTAAAAGAATCCTCCGATACATCAAAGGAACCATTAACTTGGGGATCCGGTATCAGAAGGATTCGGTTTTGAACTAATAGCTTTTTCAGACGATGATCACGCAGGATGCTTAGATTCACGGAAAAGTACTTGAGAGCACTACAATTTCTTGGTGATAAAGCGGTGTCATGGCAATCGAAGAAGCGAGGATTGTACATCGCTCTCCTCATGTAAGTAGAATATGTAGCCATGCCGGCGTGTTGTGCTCAAGTCATTTGGATGAGAACACAACTCAAAGACTATGGTTACGTGTTTGACAAAATCCCGATGTCTGCGACAATCGAGTGCTATTGCGATCTCGTGCAACTCAAGACAACATTCAAATCAAAGCACATCGATCTTGATATCATTTCATCAAGGACCACGTTGAGCAGTGCAGTTGAATTATACTTTGTGGGTGCAGAATACCAATTGGCGGATCTTCTCACCAAAGCCTTAGCTCTGCTAGGTTTAATGAGTTGGTCCACCGGATTGGTATGCGGTGTTTGACTCAAGAGGAACTGGATGAACTCTTAAAACATTCTTAAACCAGTCAAACACCAAAACCTCTTTTGTAAACAATACAAAATTATAAAATCATATAAAACAAAAAAATATTCTTCTATCTATATCTCTTTTAACATGGCAAGTACAAATCTTCCGTCAACACTCAAATCTTTCAAAATTCAGTATTTTTTTTCCGATCAAGTGCTGAGGGGGAGAAAGCTTATATTTTTCAGTTTCATAAAAACCTTGTACTTGCATGTTACCTTATCCAGGTTGTTTCTTTAAATGGTGGTCACTTTTCTGGTTTACTGACACTCCTCGGACTAAAATTTATAAAACTTTATTATTTCTTAAGTCGAGGGGGAGTGTCGTCAAAATTTCTTTCCAAATATCCTTCGTTTGGTAACCAAAATGGAAGTTATGGAAAATGGATGTAAATGGAAAAGGTGGAAGGGCTAAAATTGTCAAAAGCTCAAAGTTATTCCTAATAAAACTTCCACCTAATGCCTTAACTCTTCTCATTTAATATCACACCTACCAAATCCTACGCCTAACAATCAATCTCCAAATCCGTGTTACTGATCATCATTTTGTAAGTGGTTTTATAATCTTAACATGTTTTTTAAACAATGGTTTTGATTTATACGCAAATTGATTCGCTCGGGAAACCAATTATAGAAGTGTGTAGTATTAGGCAACTCAAACGTATTAGGTTTGAGCACCGAGATCGTTCCAAACGAGGGTTGAATGGAATTTTCAACTCACGTCGCGTTTCAAGTGATTTGAATGGGAAATGGGGATAATAAGATGTTTTCTAAACTATGGTGCAAGGGAAGGTAAAGGGAAGCAATTAAAGGCACTAAATCTATAATGCAAATGAGAAATAACGACTAATAATGCAAAGTTAAGCTAAAAAGCAAATTACGATTTAAATGAAACGCGAATTAAAAGCAAACTAATCCAAATTAATCCCGAAAAGTGATCTAAAAATATTCTAAAATGGAAAATGCAATTAAAAGTTATCTAAGATTTAAAACTAATTTTTAGGATTTTTCTTGAATTTATTGGAATTAAAAAATATTTTCTAATTTTAAAAATAAAACTAAATTACCAAAAATTATGAAAATGAGAGGGAAAATTATGAAACTATTTTTAAAAAATCTAAAATAACTCAAAAGACTTTTCAAAACTGGATTTTGTATTTTTCTGAACTTTTTCAAATTTCTATGAATTAAAAAACTATTAAAACTAATTAAATTGCTAAAAATTATAATTTGAACTAGGAAAATTATGGAAAAATATTTTTTTGGCTTTTTATATTTTTCTTAATCTAGGAAAAATGAAAACTTATTTTTTGAAGCTTTTCTGATTTATTTGCAATGAAAGCTAATTAAAAAGTATTAAAAACTAGATTTAATAGAGAAAAATAGCAAACAGTACTGAAAAATTATGAAAAATTCAGGAATAATCTAAATTAATATTCTAAACCTAGGTAAAATCAGAAAACTTATGCTAGTGTGCACGAAAAAGGGGCTGTAGTGAAAAGTGCTTATAAATAAGCACTTAAAATAAGCTAATGGCCTCAAAAGTACACCAAATGATCACAGCAGCTTAATTATGCTAAAACTACTTAAAACCAACCTATTTCAACTATTATAAACCTGGTAGATGCAAACTACAATGATTTGACTCAATTGATTTTTAAAATGAAAACAGCTTATCCTACCTACTTTAAGCTAAATTATAAGCTAATCTAGTGAACCAAACTGAAAACCAGAAATGAGGTACTCAATATCACCAACCAATGAACAACTAGACCAATTTTTAGATCCTAACAAGCTAATATGAAACCTGTGCAAGGTCTGCAAGAAGCCTGCTCACACTTAGTAAAAGCTGAGTGTGAACAGGGCATATGAGGGCTGTTTGAACAGCTGATTAAGTGCTTAAAAGTACTTCCAAAAATTTCACAAAAATCTGTTTTGAAAACTTGACCAACTGAAGTTGTTTATCCCAAAATTTCAACAATTTTGAACCAGAATTGAATCCATGAAAAATCAACAAAGTTTTGCAAAAATCACTTTTTCCACTTTTGACTTTTTGTGACAGATTTGAGATTTTGACCAAAATGAATTTTGAACTCAATTTGTTTAATGCTAATGATGTTTTAAGCTAAATTAAGCTACTCCAATGATTGCTAAACCTATATCCAGCTTTTACTAATCTGATGTGAAGATTATAATCAGATTCAACCTGCTTTTGACTTAATGAGTGTGCAGACGCAATATATGATTTATATGAGTTCTATAAGACTAAATTAGACTAATCAAATTCTAAACACTGAGAAGCTTTAAAACTCTAAATGACAGCTTATGCCAAACAGCCTTTAATGAAACTAAAATGCAATTAAAACTATCTAAATCTTAACACTAGTCCATGACAGCTATAATCTATGATCTAACAACTATATATGAATGCAAATTTAACAATAAACACCAACAGATTAAAACTATACTACTTATGCAGATTATAATAGATATGAGTACTTACATATGTCCTAGCCACAATGGTTTGCCAAACAACACAAGTAACCACTACCCTAAATGCTTTTCAACCCGCCCACCTCGGTTTCAACCCAATTCCACCATATCAAGAACCGTAATCAAATGAGCTCTTTTATTTGCAGTTGACTTTTGTTGTTGATGAGAACTTTTGTTGTGAATTGAATTCCAAACAAGATAAACCTTCAAAAAGCTATATAGAGCTTATAAAGGCTTATATAAACAGTAGCTAAGATTATAATAACTAACAAAGTAGAATTAAAATATATATATTTTTTTTAGTTATTTTTCCGATTTTTTTTTTTTTTTTTTTTTTTTTTTTTTTGATAAAGGATAAGAACAAGCTGAGATTAAAACAAATAAAATAAGCTAGAATGGATTAAAACAACTCTAATAAGCTGAGATTAGAAACATTAAAACTTAAACAATGACTTAAAAGAAAAACATAATTTCATTAAAACTTAAAAGCTGAGATTACAATTGGATTACAAAAGCTAAATATTACTTGAAAACATAAAAAATTAAATGAAAACTACAATAGCTACTGAAAAGAAAGATGAATACAACTGTGAATGAGGGGTCTATTTATAGGAGAGCCTGAGCTTGGAAGGGTTGCTGCTAGGGTTTGTGAAGCTCCCAGAAGCTCTAATCTTGGCCATTGATCTTTGCTTGGTCATCAATCCATCAATTCTCTGCCCTTGATTGCTTGGTGAGGCGTCACACCCACTAAGGAGGCTCCATCTGTCATTCTTGAGCTGTCACCTTGCCATGTCAGATTCTACAATGTCCCAAGATGCTTAGTACGAGGTTTGGGTGCTGGGTAAATTGTTGGAGCAGGGTAATTCTTGGAGGAAGATTATAAAACAGTAAAGGGAGGGTAAAAAGAGGGGTTGACCTGGGTATACCGGGTAAGGGATAAATGGTTGGACCGGGTAAGGATATTGGACTTGGGTTTGTGGTATATTGGGCCTAAAGGTGTATTAATGGATTTGGACTTAGGATTAAATAAGGATCCAAGTGTTATTACAAGGGCCAAATGTGTACAAGCTGAATTTCAAGGGACCAAACTTGTAAATTTGAAAATGTAATCCAAGGGCTAATCTTGCCTTTCTTCAAATAACCAAGGACTGAATTTGACAATTCTGATTTTCAAGGGTATTTTCTGCCAATTTATGAAAGTTGAGGGACTGATTCTGACACTTCTCCAAAGTTGATCATATCTTTCAGAAATCATCTTCTCAGCATGAAATTCTTCACAAATGCTTAATTCTGATCTTCCGGCTCAGCTTTAGCACTCTTTATCTCTCGTGCTCGGGTTTTTGTCTGATTTGGCTATCTTTTGTGTGTTTTGACATATCCGTACCTGCACATGCATAAACTCAAGAAACCATTAGATATTAGCAATAAACGGCTCTTTCTTGGTTAGTTTGGGTCTGATTTGATAAGGAAATGATATGTGTTTTAGCACATATCACAAATCCAACGGTCAAATGATGTGTTTGAGAGTGATTTGTGTTCTACGCGTAAGCAATGAACACAAATCCTTCATTCATGTGTTTTTGTTAATGAAAATGGCTTTAAAATGTTTAAACAATCATACATTAACTGTTTTCATCAATCCAATCCACCCGGAATCACGAATTAAATGATTTTTTGAAAACTAGGGTTTATGCGTAAATTTGGGGGTTCTCATATATGAACGTTCTTAGTTAAAAAGATTGTTGTGTGATGTTGTTTACAAGTTTAATTGATCATATCTAGGCTCAGAATCAACCCAGAAACATTAATTGCTAGTTTATTAAGAATTAGGGTTTATGTTCTTGAAATTTGGGTATCTGTGATTCGCTTAGAATTTGATGTTATAACTTGGATAGAACAACTCAATTAGCTTACCAGACATCCCATAATCATTTTGGTGCAATTCCTATGGCTAGATAACTTACTCGTAAAAATTGAGCCTTAGGGTTTAGGTTTACACATAAGTCTTCTTACGCATAACTGTTTTATGAGTAATTCATGCTTTGTTCTGATAAAGATTGAATGTATGAGTTAAGATTGGTATTATGATGGACTTATTTCAGGTTTACTACACGTGAAAATTCAGAATCAAGGTTACTTGCCATCTACGCATAAGGATCACCTTACGCGTAGTATGTTATGCGTAAGAGAAATCTTACGCGTAAGGTTCTACATAAGGGACTACGCGTATCCTGTGAAGGATATTCGTAAACAGTGACCTCTACACATAAGGTTGACTCTTACGAGTAAGCCCTTTTTTTTGGGTAAAAGGGTTAATTCACCCCGGTAAAATTCATTACACCAAAAAACATTGAAGTACAAAGGATGAGGTGATTTCATCTCTCGGTCCTAGGACACTTACGAGACTCTCATATAAGAATGACAAATCATTCCTATAACTTAACAAAATGAAACTACCAATAATGACATAAGTACATAATACATTACAATAATGCTCAAGTAAAAGCACTTGAGTCTTCGAAATCATTATGGCGGTCCACATTTACTTCCGCGAAGAATTCACGTATAATATGGCATGAAAGAGCACCCAAAGATAAACCACAAACCCATATCATATGAATCCAACAACTAACCACAAGTCTAAGTATCCAGCCTTTAAGCTTAGACATCCAAGGACTCGTACCAACACTAATCATAAGTGCCACCAAGCAAAACATCCAAACGCAATATGTGTATACCTGAACCAATGGAAAATATCCACAAACATATTCTTGATCAATTAGGAGCAATGTATACCAATGCGTACCGATATAAACGTATACAAGCATAAATATCACCAAATGCATAATAATAGAGTCCATAAGAAGACGGTCAACAAAAGAGAACACATATGCATCAAGGTGACCAAACGCTCACTCGAACAAAAAGTGATGAATGACCAGCAATCAAAGCGACCTAGTCAAAACCAATGTATAAGGATAATAACCTGATCCGAAACCAACAAATCTCGAATACTTAACATTAAGCCACTAATCCGAAATACAACTTCCACATGTGTTCAAGCCACCACATTAAATGACCAAACAAAATTGTTACAGAGCGTAGCAGTAGAACAGCCCCATTAGTACAATGTGTATCAAACATCAAAAGACCTAAATCACCATAGTATCTCAGCGAAGATCATTAGCGTATGAAACCCCAACAACCATAGCGATCATACACATGATAAGAATGTAGAACAGCATGTCAGGTCACTCAAAAGAAGATAATAGGGTTCACCATAAGAACCCAAACGTCCCAACAAAAACAATTCTCAAGACAACCAAATAGAAAATCACCTTAAAGACCAAATCTGAGAAAGATACAAACCCCGAATACCAATTATATCTAGAGGAATAATGATGCCCAACTGCACGAAACAAGCATGACAGCCATAAACCATAGCAACGCCCAGCCAACCAAGCAATCAATTAAAATAACAAACATATGCTATCAAGAAACCATCAGTACAACAAGGCGTTAAAACATTGTGTACCCTTCATCATACAGATCTGAATAGCAACGAACCCATATCTTAATAGCCAAAACAACTATGCATAGATAAAACATGATCCAAGGACCAGCAACTTATCCAACATAGTACTACCCGTCGTCTACATGCCAACCGAATAGACGAACAGCCAAGGTAATAAACATATGCTATCACCAAACACCATTAGTACAACGCAACAATCGGACACTTAAAAAGAAACCTTATAAGAACAAAACCCCATTACAACGCGTACCAAATTGCCATCATAATTCTAGTAGTCGACCCTAAATCACAGCACTCGAACATAGCCAAAGATCACCAGGTCTGAAATACTACTAATCAATAAATCAACAAAATAGGACTGACACACCCTAACTTCCAGCAACAACAATCAAGACCAAATATTGTAAGGATACGCACATGTCAATGAGATCGAAACAAAGGTTTTTGAACAAGAGTACCTTAAAACTTGACTTCCATCTCTCAAAACCCACGTAACGAAACACTTCAATCAGTAGGAGCAGATCACACATCACCCACCATCAAGAAAATAGGAAACCCTCAAATGAAGGATCCAATAAACGTTGAATAACCATGGTAAAAAATTGAGGCTGAGAACAAATTAATATAAACGAATAGATGCAATTAACCTCACCGACCCCATGATAAAATATCACCAATAAAGTGACCGACCCACAAAGCAAACAATTTGTGAGAAGGAATCTTATATAATAGGTGGTGAATGTAAGCAATTTATTTAACCCAAAAAATAGCAAACACAAATAAAGTGTTCGACGGATTATGGCTAAAAAAATTGTTGGCGTTTTTAACCAGTAAGAAAATAACAGCAGCGATTTTGATAAGATAAACAAGGAATAATCGACCCCCACAACCCAAACAAACCTTTTTCTTAAATGTTAAATCATTAATCCAAAGATTAGATTAAAGAAGGAACAAATTGAAAGAAAGAAGTGGATCAGATTTGTATGAGTTGTGGAGGCCACAAATCGCCCTCCTAGAGAGAGAGAATAAGTTGACTAGGGTTTTTTATGGATTTGAATCTTCCTTATTGGTTTAGTAAGCCTTACGCGTAAGGTTCCATATACGCTTACGCGTAAGCTCTACGCATAAGGCCCTCTTTTCCTTCGCGTAATATTTCTTACGCGTAAGTCAAGAACCTACGCATAAGCTTATGCTTACGCGTATACCACTCTGTTTACGCATAAGCTTGCCATTTCTACGCCTAAGCCTAGTTTTAACCTTAATTATGAATTGTTACGCGTGCAAACTTGTAAATAAATAAATCATAACGTCACGAAACCAATAATGTCACTAATAAGCTTAAACGTTTAATATGTTGTGAAAAAAAATAAAAAATAAAAAATAAGTGAAAACATGAACTTTAAAACTTAAAGTTAATCAACTCACGAAACTTATCACGACGTCATTGGACTATTGGACAAAAAAGTGACTTTGGACTCGTAACAATCATCGACATATCACATTCAATAATTAGACAATAAGACCATCTGTTGACTAACATAATGTCTTTCGATATGTTGGTTCTTTTGGCTAAATATCTTTCAGATCACGACATGGACGCTCAAATGTAGAATGTGGAAGCACCAAATGTTCTCACCATTGCTGATATCTTCCCTAATGGCTATCCGATGAAGATTGGAAAGAACAACCTTTGTGTTGATTTTGATACCCTCACCTGCTTAGAGTCTTCTTTCTTAATTGTTGTGGATATTTCAAGAATCATCCTTACCGAACATGCTCACCAATTACGCTACGATGTCGGAGATCTACATTCACCAGTGCTGGCATACAATGCAAAAGATCAAAGGTCAAAATGCTGTGACGGTGACACTCAACCACAAACAAGTCACCATCACACCAGTGGATTTAAGGGTTGTTCTTCTCATTCCTGTCATCGAGCCAACCGAATACAATGCCACACCGACTGAAGAGACCGTTCTGCAATTCATGATCGACATTGGTTATGACGAAGCTACAGGAGTAATCACTAAGCATTCATACGTGGATCTTAAGAATACTCCTCAGCCATGGAGAACCCTCTACATCATCATCACCAAATCTGTTTCTGGACGTGATAGTGGTTACGAGCATCCCAAGCTCGTGGAACTACAGATCTTTTGGGCTTTGATCAACATAAAACACATTGAAGTTGAAGCTCGATATGGGACGACATGATGTCATTCCTTAAAAGCTTGGCACCAAAATCCGTATATCAAATATACCAAACTGTTGATCCAACGAGCTCTAGGGTATAATCTCGATATTCCTCGAGACTCGATGACCCCAAACAACACTCCATGTTGTATGAGCCCACACTCTCATCGGATATAAGGACTCTACAACAAAGAAACAAGGTGCGGTGCTGCCAAATCACCTTATAACCGATGATATCAAACAAGCTGTACTGCATAAATGATATCGTAGCAGTTGAAGAAGGCAAAGTAGGTTTTCTCGATGAAAAGTCCGTTGGTACACCTACAAGGAAAACCGTAAGAAGCGGTGCAGAAGTGTTACAAGCACCGAGAGTCAAAGAAAGTTCCCAAAGAGGAAACCTCCACTCAAAAGGACATTTCCTCTAAGGAAGTTGTTCCTATTCCCATTCCCAAGTCTCGAACCGCAAAGAAAGCTAGTGGATGAAAGCTCGATGAAACCGAATCGACGAAGAGGTCACCTACTTTGAAACCGCAACCGATGTCACTCCAACAGTAGCTAAACCTCCAAGTCCAATAGTGACCAAGGCAAATGGAAGACTCAAGATGGTGAGCATGAAGAAGAAAGCTCAAATGAAGAGCCACCGGATATCGACGGGAAGAAGTTCAAAATCATTAGACTCCAACACGTGGCAAAAGAGTTTGAACAAAGAACAAATGCGTGGCCCGAAGGGTCAAGTGGTGGTGTCCAATCTACACCAATTCCTCGATGCGGTTAATCAACCCGATAAGGGAACCTGGTGCCACCACTCTTGAGCAACAACAAAAGCGCTTGGAGGACTCTATTGATTATGACATTGAGGAACCCGAAAAGGAAAAGTCCGAGAAAGAAAAAGGCGATGAAGAGCCTGCGGCTCAAGCCAAAGCGAGATGAAGAGGCCCGCACTCAGTCAAGTAAAGGCTAAATCTGGACAAGATGACCAAGTGAATTATGATGATTATCTTCTTGACAGTCCTACTCGCTCTAAGGAGGAAACTTCTGAACCTCCTAAAGACCCTGAAAAACCTCACGACTCTTCATCATCAGATTCGTCTTCTCACTCTTCACCTCCACCATCCAAAGGAACAACCATATCCACATCCAAATCTGTGAAGAAAACAACCGAAACTTGGATATCTCGGGCAAAGACAAGGATTGTTAAAGCTGTCAAGCAGGTCAAGAAGAAAGATGTGACCAATAAAAAGTTAGATATACTCGCTGACAACATCAAACATCTTTATGACGAGATAGAAAAGATGTCTAATGAAAGGGAGTATATTCATAAGTTCATGCAACGTGATGTCCAAGGAGAACTGAACGAGATGATTAAGGGCTATACTCATCAGTTCTTACTCGACAAAGTTCCGGGTGTGACAAGAGAGATGTTCAACAGACAACTCTATCCAAATCTGATGCATATAGCCAAGCAAACTATAAGATCAACACCTATGACAGTAACAATCAACCCTACTGATCCTATAGTGTTCTCAGATGCTGAATTGGTTTCCAGGCTAGTAACTCAAATGTCTAAACGATCTGCAACATTTACTTCTTACGAAGGTAAATTGTTTGAAGCATTACTGGAATACCAACTCAAATCAACATGCAGAGAAGAAGCTCAAAGGCCTAAAAGTCCAAGAGACGATGAAGATAAGGATAAGGATAAAGATAACGAATCTAAACGTTCAAAGAAGTCTGGAGAATCATTCTTCATGCCACCTCCACTCCACAGGACTTCATCTCAACAACGATCTCCTCCACGCTCTTCT
This sequence comes from Chrysanthemum lavandulifolium, assembly GCA_022545495.1. Taxonomy (NCBI): domain Eukaryota; kingdom Viridiplantae; phylum Streptophyta; class Magnoliopsida; order Asterales; family Asteraceae; genus Chrysanthemum; species Chrysanthemum lavandulifolium. The sequence continues at coordinate 130,299,912 of CM040242.1, read as the reverse complement.
ACTGATAAACCTCAGGACTCTGAGTTACCACCCCAGACAAAAAAAAACCAGTGATCACTTCGAGTATAGTGGTGGTGACGATGAGGAAGTCCCTGAGCCCCAAAAACAACCCACCTCTCCCGCTTCAATAAAGAAACCAGAATCCTCATCTAGGCCTAAGAACAAGAAGAAGTCGCCTAAGGCTGATGTCGTCTCATGGCTAGACGAAGATGACACCGAGTATGAATGGTTTTCTACACTTGTTGGTGCTACTCCCGCCTAACTGATGATCAAGATATGGTAGAAGGTCGTACATTGGAGCATGCTAAATTTCTTCAAGAAAAGTTTCGGGTAAAGAAGATGACCAAGTCAGAGTTAAAACGCATCAAGAATGAAGCCTTTCAATTGCTCAAAGACAGCTCGGAAAGTTCTATCGAAGTTGAATACCATCTTGATAACATAGCACGAGCCATGTCTAACAACATCGATTGGCTCAACCCTGAAGCGAACATTGACTTCACCAGACAAGACAAAGCTCCATACTACACCGACTGGTCTAAACCTCTACCAACGATTGGCCAACCAGATCAACCTAAGATTCCATTTCGCTACTTCTTCAACAATGACTTGGAATTTCTTCTACACGGTAGTGATGGTTCAAAGAAATACGCTACATCACTTACACTTCCGTTCCGTGACCATATACTCCAACCGCATAGCCATCGAAGAAAAGGCTACCCACATGTTTTCCAACAGTGTGGAACGGTATGACATTGATGCAATGTACGGGATTCACCACTGGCCTGAACGCCAACGAATCTACTACAAAAGCTGCCAGGTTCGAAAGTCTCAACATGAAGTGTACAGTGATAAAGGGATCGTTGCTGTTAAGCATGTCACTCTTTCGTCTAAATGGGATTACACTTTCCTCAAGAATATTGTGGTCAAAAGACAAGACGAAATGGACTATGAATTATGTGAAGCGGACTTTTAGAACTTGCCTCTCAACGACATTGAAGATCTGTATCTTGCCAAGGTACAGGGAAGAATGAGACAATTCTCGACTCAAATCCAACGTGAATACATCAAGTCCGTGCTCATCTTCATCAGAAGCATAGTGATCCAGGAATGTGTAGAAGACTTGCAACTTGCCGTTGAATCGTATCAAACACGTGTCAACTTTACCAGACCTCAGCTAGAACTTCCAGACATCAACCATCTTCCACAATTCACTCTCATCAGCAAACCGTTTGGAGTAGTTTACCGTAGTGAACTACATCGCAACTGCTTGATGGCGTGTAGAGATCTTCATAAGTTTGGAGATCACACATTGAAGAAAGTCAGGGATGGGTTAGCTTATCGGTTAAAGGAGATACATGAAGGCATCGGGTCGAAGAAGCGATGGAATTCTCAGGAAAGACGGGATGTGAAGAGGATCATCACTCGGATCGATGAAAGGTTGTACAGAAAGGACCAGTTCAAAACTCTAGAGGGCTTCGTAGGTGGTCGTCCCAGGATTACTCTCAAAGGCTATCAACGCCCTGTTCGCATTCCTAGAGATATTGCTGGATACCTGGTACCCCTTAAACTGTTTCAATTTCATATTAATTTGGATGTGTGATTATTTAATGACTATGGCTTGTGCACACATAGCAGTGTACAACCCGTTCTTGTAATGAAAGGACCATGTGGTACGCTTCAGTGCCACAATCCTATAAAAGGAGCGAAAGCTTCTTACTTTTGAGTAAAACTTATCAAACCTTTCACTTTTAAAAGGTCTTGCTCAAAAGAACAAGTACTTCCCCTTACGTTTTCAAAACCTCAAAAGTTAGTATTACTTGTTGAGGGGGAGTATTTGCTAAAACTTTGTTCACAAATTGTTCTTCGTGATAATCTTCCCACAAAACTCGAAATGGTTATATTTAATATCAAAACGTTATCAAAAATAACATTTATATGCCATTTTTTAGGGGGAGAAAATTATTGTGATAAGAAATATGTTGATTTGCTATTGAATCGTCGTGTGAAAAGACTTAACCCATGAATTGACGGGATCTGAACAGTCATACATTGAAAAGATTTATCTTCCAAAGACTTGTCCAAGTAAATTGTACCTATTCGAGAAGCTCTTGATAGACATGAACTTTGACGGGTTTGACAACCTTTCGAGGTTTGTTCACATCTTCAAGGTAGTTATTAGAGCTAGTTGTCACCTAAAAGATGACAATGTAACTCTTTAACTATGCAACGTAAGTGTGTCCCTCGGGGAATTGTCTATCTTGAGTCGATCAATTCAAAAGTTCGCACTCTTCTCTCACCTTGCAGTTTTCTGTCTAAACACTTAAGCACGTGTGAAGGGGAGTATTTACGCAAATGATCAAACTCTTACGGTGGTATAAAATGTTTTCAATCATAACCACTTTGAGAGATTTTCAAGAAAATGGTTTTATGGCAACATAGGTTAGTCATGGAGTTATAAGGTGACTAAGGTTAGGAATAACCGTCCTATGATCCGCCAGAGCCGGAGGGATCTACCCAAGGACATCACAAATAGTTAGTACTTAGAAGTCCTTAGGTATGATTATAAAAAGGAGAAAATGAGAATTAGAGAAAGAAGGAGTTGAAGAATTAAAAAGAAAAGAAAAGTAAAGGGTGAAAAGAAATAGCCCTCTAGATTATTCAACTTAGGGCAGACACCGGGTTCAATTCATATGCTACTGGTCGTCATTAGATGACACCGGTATTGAAGATAAAAGTCGTCATGGACCCAGTGACGCATGCACTAAAACTTCTTAGCCACTCAAGTTTATCCCAACAGAAGCTTGTTTCATTCTCACATGGAACCCTACGTAAACTATCGGCTTTCTCTTAGAGATTGATGGTATTGAAGAAGGAGACCCTCTCCCTAGTCTCCGCTCAGGAAAACCAAAGTGCACTATTGAGTCTAGAGCCACGAGATTCATCAAAAGATCTCTTAGGTACACTTGACAATTCATCGCTTGTCGTTCAACAAAAAGAACGCAAGTGATATATTATCGTGTCCTTCACGAGATCTTAGCAACTGTCGAGAACATTTATGAGAGGTTCATATGTGATCCTCGGTGATTGAATGGAAACTCCGCCGGTCAACATCAACGACCACGACATCAGTCACCGGTAACTCCCGTGGATTACGCTTTGTGTGTCTCAAACGGTCTACGATCGTGAGGTGATGCTTGGTGTACCTCGACTCATCCGAATCAGAGGTGTACTTTGGTACATCGTGTTATCTCACTTGTGGGACTCGATTCAGAACGGCCTTTGTGAGAATTAGAGGCGTGTTTTCACACTATGTTGTTAACACCCTCAAAATTCAAACTTGTAAGTGCCGGAATCCGCTTATTACTAACCATGTGTATGTTTTCTTCTTATGGAAGCTCGAGCGGATCGATCGTCTGATTCTTCACATGCTCATACCAACATCATCACTAATGCAAGTTCTCTCTATAAGCAACACAAAAGTCGAATGATTCTTCGTCAAGTCAAGAATCTACAAAGTTTAAAGACTAAGAGAACTTCATCAAGATCGTAATCCAACGTTAAAGGCGTGTGAGCATGTTGGAGAAAGACGTGGAGACTTTGGATCAACGAAGCGCACTGATTCGAGACAACAACAACATACTATCACTATCATCACAAAGAACAAAGAACTAAAGAACAAAGAAATCAAAAGACGTCAAAGCGTAACACTTCAAAAGTTACAAGATCCCTACACCGGGAGATTGTTCAAATCAAGGTACTTCTTCTCACAAGAAAGAAGAATGTCGGAAGACGTCAAAGCTACTATTACATCAAGCACCTAAATCGTTTATCACTCTATCATTCATCAATAACACTTGGGGAGATTGTTGAAATCACCCTAAACTATATTTCAAGTGTTAGTGATTCATATGTAATAGTTAGCTTAATATGGCTTTTATGTTAGTAATCAAGGCTAGGCTTATGTAGAAAGCCCATAAGCCTAGACCAAGCCCAATAAGTGAAAGGATGGGAACTTGGTGTGTTGTCCTAGTTCCTCCTATAAATAATCTTGTATAACCTCACTGAGGGTTGGTTGTTCAATGCATACATTTTCCCACGCATAACTCTTCTCATATCATACGTGTTTGTGTGTGTCTTGTTCATCCGATCCTTTCTCTTCTCTATTTCTTATATTGATGCTTGTGTTACTAATATGGTGACCTAACAAGGATTGGTGATGAGTTCCGATCCATGGGTTTTGGATCCCTCTTAGTCTTTGCCCCTCCGTGCCCCTTCAAGTACTGGTGGGAGATTCCAGTACTATCCTTAGGGACAGTGGCAGTGAGATCCCTATCAGTGGGTTGTTTGTTTCCCTCTAAGTCTTTGGGATCAATGGTTGTGCCCTCAGACAAAAGCGTTGTTTTGTGGAAGGCGCTCCCCTACCAGCGGGTTTTATGTTTCCCTCTGGATATTGGGGAGTAGTAGATGGGACTAAGGGCACTGACTATGATGTATCATTGTCCTTCAGTGTCACCTGGGTTGATCTTGCCTGGTCTCCCTTGGGTGGCATATCAGTCTAGGGCTTTTTGTGCCTTTTTAGCTGTGTTCCAAAAGCCTCAGGGCCCTAAGACTTGGGTTTGGTCTTAGTCCCAGTCTGAGACTTCCGCTTTCTCTTTTTAGGAGCAGGGTTTGGAGACACGAATTCCCTCTTGTTGTTTATAGCAACCATATGGGCCGTCAATTCAATATCAGTGACTAAGGATGGGTTCTTTTGAAAATTTGATGGACTCATGTGGCAGGAAAAGCGCCAAATTGAAAATCCTGAGTATAATTACAACCAGTAACTCTTGCAAAGCACAAGAGATAAACCTAGGGTATGAAACGTATTTCACCCTAGTTTTGCTCTATAGCTTGGTTACGAGATCACTGTAAATGATCTCTCCAATGTCGACATTGGTCCCTGTCATCAGGAAATAGGCCACCATCAACTGAACATAATTGATCTGTTCAATGGTGAGTGGTTCCCACCGAGAACCTGAATCACGAAAGTGAACAGGATTGGCCAAGCCACGTGAAAGGAATTCTTGGAGATAAAGGTTCTATCCAAAAACTTTGGGTCTAAAGCAATTTTTGCTAACTCAGCCATAACAATGGCTAGGTCAGGGTGAGCAACATATTATCCATTGTTATAATCAAGCCCTGTTGAAGAGAAAAAAGTTTTGTAATCCAAAGTAATTTGTTGTTCCCCATTTAAAATAGAAAACCTGATGAGAAACTCACTGAGGGGTCTCATCAGTGAAGGGTGATCGGGTCAAAGGCCACAGCTATTGCCCAAAACTCTTTGAGGAAGTTATGGTACAGTATTGAAGGTAAATTTTTAAAGGCCTTTTTCAATGGGCAGTTAAACAAGAATTTCATGATTCCCTTATAGGCTGGGGCATCATTTGGGTATTTAAAATTGCCTATAACATTGTTTATTTTGAATTCAACACTTTCTAGACCACCTACCCATTGTGATGCAAACTGAATGCTTTGAGTTCTTGCCATTGATACTCAGAAAAGGTTTTAGGGTTTTGATTTTGACAAGAACGGTCAAAGAAGGTAATTTCTTTTTGAAAGTTTGAGACATGAAGAAAACCTTAGAATGTTGTTTACAAAGATGAAGGAAGTTTTGCTTAAACTAGTTTTAGAACAAAGAACACACAGTTGTTTTTTATTTTGAAAGAATTTTGACAGCATTTGATTGCAAAAAAATAATGGTGTGTGTGGTTTTTGGTTTTTTAGAGGGGTATTTATAGAGTGTTGAGAGGGTTAATTTTGCAAATGTGAGGATTTGTAAAGTTATTTTTGAAAACGTTTCATTTTCCTCATTTAATGCATCCACTCCATTACCCACAGTTTTCTCCCGTTTTTCAAGGCAACAGTTGTACAGCACAGTAAAAGTGCATTTGCAGAGATAAAATATCCTAGGGATATTTGTTGTGAGTAAGGGCATTAAATGCCAAGTGAGATGAGGTAAGGTTTATAGGGACCTATGACATGGATGACAGAAGGGTTAAGAGACATATATTACTATACTAAATTTGTTTGTTTACCAACCGAGGACATTAAGTAACTGAAATACTTAGAGCATTTAGTTACTTATCCAATGCTCTTTATCCATTGTTAGGGACCCTGAATGAGTCTTACTCATTCAGTGAGAAGATGTGTTTATGGGGATTTATTCAGGGACAAGGAAGCTTTTCAGAGAGAAGTGTTGAGATTAGGATTGGTTGTCGGGTTGCTAACTTTCAATGTCAAGCATTCCCAATTCAGCTTTCAGTCTCCTGAAGGTAGGTTCATCCAAGGGTTTGGTGAACATATCAGCTATCTGATATTCAGTATGGATGAAATGGAGTTCTATGTCTCCCTTCATGATGTGGTCCTTGATAAAATGGTATCTAATATCAGTGTGTTTGGTTCTTTGGTGAAGGACAGGGTTGTTGGAGATAGCAATAGCACTGGTGTTATGACAGAAGATGGGTACCATCTTGTAATGGATGTCATAGTTAATGAGTTGACTTTTCATCCATATCACATTGGCACAGCACCCTGCAGTTGCTACATATTCAGCTTCAGCTGAGGACATAGCCACTGATTGTTGATTCTTAGTGCTCCAACAAACAAGCTTTCCTCCAAGTAATTGACAAGACCCTGAAGTACTTTTCCCATCCATGTTGCAACCAGCATAGTCAAAGTCAGAATAACCTTTGAGGTCAAATCCTGAACATTTAGGATAGTAAAGTCCAATACTTGGGGTACCCTTCAGGTATCTGAGGATTCTTTTAGCAGCAGTGAGATGGGATTCCTTATGATTAGACTGATATCTTGCAATTAGACATACTGAGAATTGTATGTCTGGTCTAGAAGCAGTGAGATACATTAGTGATCCTACTATTCCTCTGAAGTGAGTTTGGTTGACTGATTTGCCAGTGAGATCTGGTCCAAGGTTATTAGGAGGGACCATTGGAGTCTTCACTGAGGCGCAATTAGAGATCTCATACTTCTTTAAGAGATTTCTGGTATATTTCTCTTGACTGATGGTGATTCCTTTATCAGTTTGCCTTATTTGTAGTCCAAGGAAGTATGTGAGTTCACCCATCATGCTCATTTCAAATTTCTTTGTCATTAGTTTTTCAAACTGTTTGCAAAGAGTATAATTTATTGAGCCAAAGATGATGTCATCAACATATACTTAGACTAGTATCACATCTTGTTTTGTCCTATAGATAAACAGGGTGTTGTCTATCTTTCCTCTGACAAACTTGTTTTGGATCAGGAAGGATGAGAGAGTTTCATACCATGCTCTGGGAGCTTGTTTCAGTCCATATAGGGCTTTGTCAAGCTTGCAGACATATTCAGGGTACTCACTATTCTCAAAGCCTGGGGGTTGCTGAACATAAACATCTTCCTTGAGTTTACCATTCAGGAAGGCACTTTTGACATCCATTTGGTAAACTTTGAAGTTCATGTATGTTGCATAAGCAAGGAAGATCCTGATGGCTTCCATTCTAGCAACAGGAGCAAATGTCTCATCATAGTCAATGCCTTCTTGTTGATTGTAACCTTTAGCTACAAGTCTGGCTTTGTCTTTAATGACAGTGCCATTTTCAATAGTTTTGTTTTTGAAAACCCACTTCATTCCTATGAAAATGACATCCTGAGGACATTTGATCAGAGTCATGACTTTGTTTCTGTCAAACTGTTGAAGTTCTTCTTGCATAGCCTGAACCCAGCTAGGATGTTTTAGAGCCTCTGTGACACTTTTGGGTTCAACTTCTGAGAGAAAGTCTGCATATAGACACTCATTAGCTAAAGCTACTGATAACTTAGTAGCCATGCTCCTTGTGAGCATACCTTCAGTAGGCTTTCTAATGATATTTACAAGCTCAATGTCTTGTGATTTTTTCCACTTACTTTGTGATCTAGGATCTAAGCTTGATGAGGTCACTGGGAATTAAGGAATAGGTTCAGGGGCTGGAGCAACAGAGCCATGAGAATTATTGGATGAGATAATTGGTTGTTCAGTTTGGGATACTTGAATTTCACTGAACATTTGGTTCAGTATGACCTATCCTAGTAGGGATTAATGGAGTATCAATGAATTCACTGATGGTTGGTTGAAGGAGGTTGTGAGGTAAAATGTAGTAGGAGATGTCAACATCTGCTTGATATTGACATGAGGAATTATTTTCAGGGTTGAACTCATCAGGAGGGTATCTAGATGAGTCATTAATTCCTATTTCTTCTACTGAAGTATTGGAGAACCTGATGCTTTCAGTGCTCTCATCAAAGGTGACATAGAAGGTTTTCTCAACTTGTTGTCTTCTGGTGTTAAACACCCTGAAAGCCTTAGCCATCAGTGAGTAACCTAAGAAGTATCCATCATCAGCTTTGCATCAAATTTTCCTAAGTGATCCTTGTGATTGTGAATGAACACAGGACACCCAAACACATGAAAGTTGCTGATATCAGCCAGTCTCCTTTAAAGATCTCATAAGGGGTTTTGTTGTGCCTTTTGACAATGATAGATCAGTTTTGAGTAAACAGGTTATTTTAACAACTTTAGTCCAGAAGTGCTTTGAGAGTACTAAGCCATTTAGCATGGTTATAGCAGCCTCAATGAGAGTTATGTTTTTCCTTTCAGCTACCCCATTTTGTTCAAGGGTATAAGGAGATGAGAAATTTTGGGAAATTCCATTTTTATCACAGAAACTCTAAACTCTCAAGCTCCTGATTTCTAAATTCAGTACCATTGTCATTTTTGATTTGTTTAACTGTAATGTCATTTTGGTTTTCAATATTCCTAATGAATGACATTATTGTATCATCTTCCTGACTCTTTTTGGAAAGAAAGCATACCTAAGTGTATCTTAAGAACTCATCAACAATGACAAGGGTATACTTCTGATGCAGGATTGATCTTGGACTTACAGGTTCAAACAGATCCATATGCAAGAGGTGAAGGCAACTTTTGATGGAAAAGTTTTATTTTGTTTTGAATAATGCTCTGTGATGTTTGCCTTTTTCACAGGCTGAGCATGGTTTATCTTTTGCAAATACAAGTGACGGTAAACCAAGGACTTTGTTTTGTTTTGCCAAGTTGTTTATATTCTTGAAATTCAAGTGAGAGAGTCTCTTGTACCATAGCCAGTTGATAGTTTTAGTGGCTTTGGCAAAGAGACAAGTTCCATTCTGATAGAGAGTTGACATGTCTAGTACATATACATCATCTCTCCTAGGAGCTATGAGAACAACTTCTTTGTTGGAATTAAAAATAGTACATTGTTTATCATTAAACTGCACTATGTATTTTGCATCACACAACTGACTGACACTGATGAGATTGTACTTCAGACCATTAACATGTGCTATTCTATAGAACAGTATATCATTACAATTTACTGAACCATAACCTTCAGTGGGACATGATGAGTTATCACCAAATACTACCTTAGGTCCTGGTTCTTCTACATATTTGTGCAGATATTCCTTCACACCAGTCATGCTCCTTGAACATCCACTATCTAGATGTCAAATAGGCTCCTTGGCATGTCTCTGCACAAATAGTAAACTGAATTAGTTTCTCTTGCTAACCACTTACTAGTGGGCTTGGGTTTGATGGACTGTTTAAACTTTGCAATGGACTCATGGTCAGTAGTTGAGTGAACTGTGCTACAATAAGTTTTGCACTTTCTTACTGAGGAAGACTCAGTGATGCGGGGCTGTTTTGAGCTCCTCCTTGCATGTATGACCGTATCATGCTGAGATGTTTCATGTGCTGGATTTCCACATATTTCACAGCAGGAGTTCATGAGACAATCGTCACGATGATGGTCATCAAAACCACAATGTGTACAAGGAGGAAAAGGTTTAGCTTTTGGCCTTTGAGCCTACTTGGATGATGAAGCATATTGGTGACCAAGGTTGGTATAGCTTGCTTCAATGAGTGACTTTGCATAATGGAAGTGATCAGAAGTTCTGTGATCTCTCTTTTTTGCAGATCATGCAAAAGAGAATTCTGTAGTTCACACTTTTGTTTGGGCTTGGAGTTGCTTTTTGACTCAGAGGAACTTGATGAGATTGACTTTGGTTCATTGATTTTTGAATCAGGAACCTTCTCAGTTGAGTTCATCTTTTCACTTAATTTCCTCACAAGTTCAGTCAACTGCTTGATTTGGTCTTCTTCAGTAGGAACTGAAGATGTGGAAGTCTTAGTAGGAACTGAATCTACTTTGGTTTGTTTTACTGGTCTTTTCAATACTTTTCTACCAAGGCCTGACCTTCTCTAGGAGAGTGAGGGTTGAATTGTAAAGGGGTAAGCTCAGAGCTAGGTGCAGCTCCCTGAAGAGATTTCAGAGGTGGAAGCGGTGCTTGTGATTCAGCTTCAGACTTAGTGATGTGTTCAATACTACTGGATACATCAGGGAGTCCAAGCATTCTCTTGAGTGCCTGACTTTCAGGTTCAAGTATCCTTCCAGAATCAAAGTTTGGTAGCTTACATTTAGGGTTTACCCTTTCAACCCAATCATTGGGTTTAGGCATCATCTCTTTTTCAGAGAGCAGACCAGCAGACACAAAAGGTTTAGGACTTTGACCTTCACTAAGAGTATCAGTGAGTTGATCCTCACCTAGTATTCTTTTTTTGTTACTGGGGGTTTGAACAGTTTCATAGACTCTAGGGTTCTTAGTGGTCCAGCTTTCAATGATTTGTTTTTCCTTTTTAAGTTCTTCTTGAAGAGCTTGATTTCGTTTTACTAATTCAGAGTTTTGATTTTGCAGTGTAACAGCCTCAAGTTTGGATTGTTTTAAAATAAGCAGTTCATTCCTACACTTATTTAACTCAAAACTTAACTTGTTATATTTGGAAAACATATTTAATCGTTGCTCTTCTACGAACTTAAGGTCAACATTTATATAATTCATGAAAGACTGCCAGTCTGAATCATCATCCATGGAAAGTAAGATGTTTACCTTCTTCATAGTGATGTTAACCATTCACCATTCCTAGCGTGATTCTTTCCAACTGCTAGCTTTTCCTCTTCTGAGAGAGCCATCAGTGCACTGACTTGCACCATTTCATCATCTAATGAGACTGGCTTTTCATCCCAGTCAAAGACTTCAGCTACAAGGCCCTTGTTTTTTCCCTGCACATATTTAACATTTTGTGTAGTTTCTAACGGCGTGGCCTCAAGAATAGCTAGTTTGGCCTTAGCTTTCCTATATTTTGCTTCAAAATCAACAGCTTTGTTTTGGTCAGACTTATTTTGATAAGTTTGAGGAGACTGAAAGAGCTTTAGTTGAAACTTGCTAAAACCTAAGGACTGGTTAGACCCTGAGGGTTTGCAAGACGGTTCATAAACAATTTTTGAAAAACAATCTTTAACAAAGTGACCCTTTTTGTGACATTTAAAACACTCAATGTCCTCATTAGCTTATCATTAGAAAAGTTTTTGTTCCATCTTATAAATCTTTTAAAATTAGGAAGGAGTGCCCTTTCCTGAAACTCAATGTTTAAGTCATTCAGGTACTCCTCGCTAGCTCTCTCATCAGTCTCATCGCAGAATTTTCCTGAAAATCCTGAACCACACTGTTTTTGAAAAGAAAGTAGTTGAAATGGGTGTTGAATTGGTTTTCAGGGACCTTTTAACATCTTGAGACTTTCCAAAATCAGGGTATCGTCTATTGATGAGATTATCTTCATAAACGAATTTCCCGTAGATTTCAGGAAGTTCAAGAGTTTGAATATGATTTGCATTTCTAAGTCCCTGAGAAAAGTTCAACTACTTCTCAATGAGACTGTTAACAAAACCAACATTTATTTCATGTTTGGACAACTTGACACCATCATTTGACAATTCATTCAACAAGGTTTTATAACGAGTGTTAAGAGAGGGTTTATGAGTCTTTGGCTCTGAAGGTATTGTACTCAAGTTTTAGGTCCATGATCCTGTTTTCCTTGGTATCTGAGGGACCTTCATAGTTGTGGACCAAGTAATTCTAGGCTTGTTTGGCAGTACTACAGCTAATGACTGACTCCATTACATCATCAGGAAGACAAGTTATGATGATGCTTTCGAGTATTTGGTCCTGGTTGACCACCCTCCTCTCATCTTGGGTCCACTAAGCTTCAGGTTTAGGTAAACCTTCAACAGTCTTTGGGACAAATGAACCTTTATTAATACACTTAATGTAATAAAGTTCCATCCCAGTCAAGTAGCAAAGCATTCGCTTCTTCCACTTGTTAAATTTACCAACTTCAATTCGAGGGGCAATAGCAGCATAGGCTCCACCTTTTTTATCGACAAGTTGGGGAACTTCACTTTCAGCCATGTTAGGATCCTGATTTTAAAAACGTTTTGAGCGGCTTAAAAAAAGGTTTTACAAATCAGCCTGCTCTGATACCACTTGTTGTTCCCGTATCACAAATAGCAAAAACAGTAATTAACACTAAGTGTGATCCATGACTGAAGTAAAGTAGTTAAATCAGTTTTAACAAGATAAAAACACAAGGGATTTTTCAACTTTTATATTCTTTATTAAAACGAATCAAAAAGAATATATTACCCAAGTGCTTGCGAACAGCACTCGGGATTGAATGACAAGTATGGTATGCACTCCTCACTAAGCTTAGGCTAAGTTTAAGCACAACTATCAGGAACCACTGAGTTATCTCAGGGACATAGTCGTATTTGGAGGAGTGAAAGTTACTTGTGTGTGTTTTTCACAATTAATGAACAAGCTTAACTTTCACTCCTACCTTATGGCTATTTATACAAGTATGATTTTTGACTCTATCCTAGAGGACAAACTGACATGGTTACATAAGACAAAATACTGATGTATGTTGTCTCTGTTTACAAAGACTATATTGGGTAAGATACCAAGTTACTTTCAGCTTGTCAGTGATGACACTGATCATGGTTGTTAGCCTTTCAGTGAAAGTTTGACTTTAGGTTGATAAGGACTTCGTATTATCTGTTCAAACTTATCCCGCCTTGTCCCGCCCAATCTTCAATCTTCATAGTCTTCAGTCATGATCTTCAGTCTTTGTCTTCAGTGATTATAGTTGGTGAGGAGTTTTGGGATTCAGTGAGTTATTGTCATCTTCACCCCATTAAGTTCGACTCGCCTTCAATTAAGAGACTTTTCCGAGTTAAGAGACTTTTCTCTTCGAGCATCGAGCATCTGAAGATGACTCACTGAGTGGCTATGCACTCAGTGACTTGTTAGTGTTTAAGATTATAAACACTTAGGGTATTTTCTATTCAAATCCTAGAATTAAGGGTTTGGGTATTCACTGAACCCAACAGATGGGTTTAAAGGGACATGGGTTAAAAAGGGTTTTAATGGTTTAAGGTGTAATAGGTTGAATGGGTTGGGCTTGGATAGTTTAGGTGTAATGGGTGGTATTTAAATTGAATCTGGGTAAGTAGGTTTAAGGTTAGGATTAGTTTAGTTTTGTATTTTAGGTTTAGGTTTAGTAGTAATTAACAAAATTAGTTTAGGATTAATTTTGTAATTAGGTTTGAGATTAAGTGATGAAAAATGGATTTTTGGTTTCGGGTCCATTTTCCATTTCTCATTCCCATGTCATATCCCGGGATTTACTTTGACCAAAAATGTAGAAAATCACTCCCGGGTCCGTCTTTATTGCAATTTTCCATTCTAAGCTCGGTTTTGTCCGTTTTTGCCTTGTTTTTAATCCTTTTGTACCTAAAACACATAAAAACACAATCCAATGATATTTGAAATAATATTTGATATATTTTGGTGTTTTTGACATTTTTACGTTTTTAACGGGCTTAAAATGATGAGTAAAAGTCCACTCATCAATCTTCCATTAGAAGGCTTTAACTATATACTGACTAATCAATTTGGATCCCCAAGCCACTGAAACTTGTAGAGGACAAGTTTTCCTGATTCTGCACCCCAATCTCTTAGCTGTATGAAGATCCAAAAACGTTGTATGTGCTTCCTGAATCCATCAGGATGTGAAGTATCTAGTTCAACACATGTCCCATAACTCTCATAGTGTTATGTGTAGGTACACCAGATAGGGCATTCAAGGAAATGTGAGGTGTATCTTGAGGAAGTTCTTCTGTGTTAGGAATTGGAAATTCCATAAGGAAGTATCGGTCATCCCAATTATTGTTTAGCATATCTTAACTCGTAGACTTTACGTTATTTAGTAGTTATTAGCTAGTTATTAGTTAATTAATTAGTTTAGAGCAACACCGTGGAGGAAGGACGGGTCTTTACCCACTGTATACCTGATCCACAGTCCATAAGGAGGACATTAAGGTTGTAACTATAAATACCCCTTCCATCCTTGGAAGGGGTGGTGCTTCTCATTCAATCTAACCTTTTCTCTTTTTGTTTACTTTCTCTCTCTAGAGAACACCCTCTCTACCATTTCTCTCTCTAAAACTCATCTCATTCGAACCTCTTGTGTGATTGATTGTGTGTTTGTGAAAACCAATATGTAACAATTGTTATCAGAGCCATGGTTTGATCACTCATCTTTCATGTTCTTGGATTTCTAGTGGTTTTCATAAGGTTTTTGGGCTTGAATGAATTTAGAGTAGTTTGCATCATTTGGATCATTTCTTATTTTAAAGTTTGGATTTTGATTGTACTTTTGTGTTTAGAATCATTATAAGTGTTTAGGTTTTGGTTTGGAAGGCTTAAATCATCGTTTTTGGATTGGAAAGTGGTGTTTTTTGAAAATTTCAAGGATGCGATTTGTGTCTCGATAAGGAATTCTACTATGCGATTTGTCCTAAATTCAATGCGATTTGTCTCTTTAACGAATGCTTTTTGAAGCGATTTGTCATATTTTGGATGCGATTTGTCTCTTTTTGTGAAGCGATTTGTCTAGTATGTGATTTGTCTATTGAGACAAAACGACAAGAAATGACAAAGTAGTAGAAGTAGTGGGTGTACTTGTGTACTATGCGATTTGTCATCAGTGCGATTTGTCATCTGTGCGATTTGTCATCAGTGTGATTTGTCATCTGTGCGATTGTTCATCAGTGCGATTTGTCATCAGTGCGATTTGTCATCTGTGCAATTTGTCATTTGTGCGATTTGTCATCAGTGTGATTTGTCATCTTTGCGATTTGTCATCAGTGCGATTTGTCAAAAGAGAGTTCGATCCGAGGAACAGGGGGTATATATAAAGAATTAGGGAATATCACAAACTCAACCACAACACCAATTTATCTTCACTTCCTTATCATCTTCTAGTTCCCTTACTACATTCTACTTCTCACTCTCTTACGGTTTGGTCTTGATTTTAGTAAAATCCCATGAAAGATTCCATTTCTCGGCTTAAATAACAGACTTGTAAAATCCCGTGTACACAGCAACATCATGTCTTACACTCCTGATTCAATGATTTCAGATGTACTTAAATTGTATGATGTTGTGGACAACAATGATAATGTATGCTACACTGAACGGTTAAAGATGATTGAATCAATCAATGAGGATGTGAGATCTTCGTATTCAGAGTCTGAAGAGAGAGAATTGCACCAGTTTAGGCTACAGAATGCAATGCAAAAGGAAAGTAGAATTGAACCTTACCATAAACTTCACTCACACCTCATGTTACTTCTACCTATAGGAATGGAACGAACATGTAATGCTCTTTTCCGTCAAGAATTATCCACATTAACGGGAACATTACTATTGAGCTTAAAACAATTGGAACAACAACTTGACAAAGAAAAGGTCCAGGAAGATAGTTCTAGTGCTGCACTTTAGGTGATCCACAAACAATTTCAGTCATTCATTAGAGGGGACTTCTCATTTGATTATGATCATCACATGACTGAAATGTCTTTCAAAAGACACACGGAATGGAAATTAACGTGTTCATTGAGACATTTATCCAACTCATGGATAATGTGAAGAAGTACATTGACGAAGCTGCACAAAAAGATGAAAACGTGAATGAGTGTCAATTGCAGTTGAGAGATTATTGTGATAAGTCGGGTAATGTATCTGTTGAAAGATCGAGTATTGCTGAATGCAGAATATCAGAGACAACAAAGAATGACGTAACCAGCTGCTCAGTAACTTCTGTCACACAAGAAGTGGATACTAAAATTAGAAATGTGAATGAATGTCGGGTGCAATCAAGAGATTGCAGTGTTGAGACGGGTAAAGCATCAGATGATGGATCAGTTAACACTGAATACAGAGGCTCAGAGACAGATAAGCTTGACACAGCCAGTAGTTCAGTTACTCTTGTTACATGTAATGAGGATGCAGATGTCAGACCGACAAATGAACAGGTGTCATGTGATGAGATACCCTTGACTGTTCAACATAGTGCATCTGCTAATGTACCTAAACAAACTTATCTTAATGCTGAACATGATTCTGATAAATGTTCCTTGGTTGAGGCTGAGACTAATAAATTCAAAACAAATGATATGGTTGATAAAAAGTCTTTTGATAAACTTTTAAACAAATTCTCAAAACTTGAAAAACATTGCATTTCACTTGAAATTGCAATACAAAGAAAGGAGGAAAGTTTTCAAACTAAGAAACCATGTAAAAATCCGGAATTTCCTGAATTTCGTGAATTTTTTTAAATAAACGATTTAAAAGCTTAGCTTCAAGCCGAAAAGTCTACTATCAACAATTTGAAGAAACATATTTCTGGTATGCATGTGAAAAGTAATTTAGTCAAGACTACACAAGACATTAATGCTATTATAACAAGAAATAATGAATTGTCAATTTATGTGGCTAAATTACTAAAGAAAAATGAGACTTTGAGAAAGCATTACATAGAACTAAGTGACTCTGTCAAAGAAACTAGAGCTAAGTCAATGGAACAAACAAACTCTTTGATAGCAAAAGTTGATGATCTCAAAGCTCAACTTCAGGAAAAGAGTTTCGCTATTGTTGCCTTAAAGAATGAGCTTAGAAAAACCGTAGGGGAAAGTGTGAACACTAAGTTTACAAAACCATCAACCTTGGAGAAACCAGTTTCTCATCTCACTAGAGACCTGTCCGTTGTTAGGCAACCTACTGCATTTATATCTGACAGAACAAAATTTTCAAGACAAGGCTTGCCTCCCAAGTTGATGCGATACAAGTTTTGTCAAAACCAGTCACTTCACCTGAGTTACCTAGGAATAATGCTTCTAGCTCTGTTAACCCTCAACAAGTTGCTACTTCTACTCCCAGCACCTCTAGGATTAGTTCGAAAATAGTATAAAAACCAAGCATTAAAACCCAGAATTCATATGATATGAATGACTTGTGGAATAACTATTATCTAGAAGAAGCTAGGAAAACGGCACATATTCGAAAAGACGGAATTTTAGGTGCAAGACCTAGGGTGATGAATTATGCAAGATTTCAAGACACTGCTAGTAGTAGTAAACCATTACCTAGGAACACTCAAAAGACTAGGGGTTGGCTTGCATCTAAGAGTAGTTATATGAAGAAAAATGCTAAGCATGTAGAAAATGAAACTAGAAATTCGAGTCTTTTCGAATAAGAAACATTCTCCTAATTCACATGCTAAGGTACAATCCACTAAGACTACTAACATGGCTAAGGTTCAACATGTCGTGAAGCAAAACAAACCTAAAACTTCACCTAGATGGATCCCAACTGCTAAATCTTTGGAGTCTAGGAATAATGATAAGTCTTCTATTGTGCATAAGAATATCAACAATCCTAGACCTTGCCATAAGTGGATACCGTCTGGTAGAATGTTTAAGGATGTTGGACTTAGGTGGATACCTACCGAGAAGTTGTTTACCGATGGCAAAATCAAGGTTGACCGTGAAACCCCAAAGGGTTTGGATACTAATGTCACTAACCAATATATATGCAATCAAGCTTGTAATGTTAGTGCATGTAGTCCTTACTCAGTTGCAGATACTTCGATCCTTCAATACATAGACTGGCTTAAAGTATGGATAACAAAAGGATTGATACCTCATAACTCACGGGTTCAAGTAACTCAACCTTGATATTCAATCGGCTATGACGTCTGTTCACATCAGTTCAAGCCTCGCTCTTCAACATTATGGCGTTTGCAGATAACACTTCAGGCCCCATTCCTTAAAGAAAAGAAAGGTGTATGCTTTAGTGCGCGTTATCTTTAGAAGAAGATAAATCTTCATGTTTATGACCATTCTCATCTACATTCTCCATCAACAAGCTTCACATTTTTCACATGCTCATTCAATCATCAAGTGGGTCTACATTCATTGGTGCATATTCTTATTCACTTGCTCAATCAAAAATGGCAAACTTCATTTGCAATTTTGAGGGGAAAAGTGCATATTCTACTTATTGATGGATTCTTGAATAATGGTCATACAACTCTCCTCAAATGCCTAATGTTTCACTTACTAAGGATAACTGGGATTTATTGGTTGGGATTCATTGTTTCAAGATATGTTTGATGAGTACTTCCAACTTCCAACGAATGTTGATCATCTAGTTCCTGAAGCTCATGCTCTGGTTCCTGCTGACTCAACTGGTACACCTTCTAAGAAGTACAACTCAAACTACTCAAGAAACCCAATCTGCAATTAGTCCTTAAGGCGTTGATAATGACTATCATAATATTGCAGTTGCACTCATGAATAATGATCCGCTCTTTGGTATTCCTTTGCCAAATCTTCACGGATTATTGTTCATGAATAATGATCCGCTCTTTGGTATTCCTTTGCCAAATCTTCACGGATTATTTTTCCTTCCAATGTGCACTCTGTAAATCAACTACATGGGCATTAAGGAAAATGACCTCCTCATCCGCTTGAAGACATTATTGATGAATCTTCCAGATCAGTCTCTACACGCCTTCATCTACCCACTCAAGCAATGTTTTTGTTACCATGATGCTCTCATATCCTCAACTGAACCTAATACTCACAAAAAACATTGACTGAATCCTGCTAGATTGTAGCTATGCAAGAAAAGATCAATGAGCTTAAATACTTGAAGTTTGGGAGCTCATTCCTCGTCCAGATCACGCTACGATCATCTCGGTAAAGTGGACACTTAACGTCAAACTTGATGATCTGGGAGGAAGGTTGAAAAACAAGGCTAATTTGGTAGCATGAGGATACCTTTAGGAAGAAGACATCGATGTTGAGGAATCATTTGCTCCGGTTCATTCAGTGGATTGACGTACATCAGATCGTATGTATATTCACATGTTGGGCATTTGATATAAATTGATCACTTCAGAGTTAATCGTTTATCACTTATTTGAATTTGAAGTTGAATTTCGCAAAGGAGTGTTCTTATTTTATCTTGAAGTCGGGGTAGGTTGGTTGCATGATTTTCAATGATATCTTGCTCGTGCTTAAGTGTTAAGTTGAAAACTTGGGTTATCTAGTTACCATTAGTCAGGTTGGAAGTTTGTAGACATGGTTAACTATCACTAAAAGGAGTTACGTTTCAGTACTCAGTGTCACACATATTGGACGATGTGGATAATCTCAAGAGGTGTTAATGTCTCATACTTTCATTGGGTATTGAGTACTTAGAGATTTTCATGATGCATGAATTCTCTACACCGTTCTTCCAACATTAGTGCAAGCATAAGTCACAACTGCGGGAAAATTCTACTTTAGGTTCAAATTTGGTATATCGGGTTTGGCTTCATCACTGGTCACTTCAAGTTGTCCACATATGGGTTGCTAAAGATAGTCAGGGAGAGTTTCCGTAGCAGTTGATTCTCACATGATTCATTTGGGATATTTGAGTTCTTCTCACAAGATTTCGAGTTAATGGATATTTTATGTTTTGCTGATTCTGAGGTTTCAAAACCAGCAAGGGGGAAGGAGACATACATCTAAACGCTCAACGAGTACACGTGATGAACTTTATTGTTGATTGGATCATTATTATTTGCGGCAAATCGGATCATGGAAGAGAAACTCGCGATGCCCTTTCACGACGTTTTACTTTACTTGCTACACTTGATGTTCGTTTGTTGTTAAACTCATGGCTTCGGTGTATTATTCCAACTATTTGGGGAAGGATATATTATTCCAACTATTTGGGGAAGGATGTATTATTCCAACTATTTGGGGAAGTGGTCTCGGAGACTTTTGGTATGTGTTACTTTAGTGTTTAGTTGGAAGAAATGTGAGAAGAATATTTGGAGCGTGAGATGATATTGCTTATCGACATCTTCTATATGGTTTATGATAAAGTGCTTGCCAAGGTTATTGCTTCATGTACACAATGTAATGATGATTTCGATGAGATCGCAACCATCGTGGGGAGAGATATGTGTACATCGAGGGACACACAAACATGTTCACATGATCGAGCTTAATCGAAATTGGATTTGACATCAAACATGATCAAGCTTAATCGTTTTGGGTGAATAAAGGGATATTCCGAGCTTACATCCATTTGAAATAATCGGTGACTCAACATGTTACTTGGATGCCATCATCTCTACTCTTTCGGGTACTTGTGTACATTATGGGTTGAGTGGTTATATGGAAGATAACTCGAATGCACTTGCTAAAATGAAGATGTTGATGTATTGTTCCCGAATAGACAACTGGTCAATCTCGAAGAGTAATGTGTACATCGGGGATGCACAACAGGTTCATGTGATCGGACTTAATCAGTTATTCCGGATTTGATAACCACTGAGACGATCAATGTTTTAAGTTGTTACTTCGGTGTTCTCGCGTTCTTCGGGGTGCTGAGCTTCAATGAGACTGTTTTTCTTCATTTCTACTTCTTGGGGAAATGGTCTTTATTCTTAGTTTATCGGTTTGGGGGGAAGCTACCAAAGTCTCACTTTCAGAAGGCTCAAGTTCTAACGACGATTCAAGAGCCTCGAAAGCTTTGGTGCTGAAAGTTTAAGAGATGATGACTTCTATCTTCTACAAAGTGTTGTATGATATCCTTATCTCGGTACTCGTATCATCATCCTTCTTAAACTATATCATATTCTGTGTATATATTTATCGAAAAGCAAAATACAAAAATATAAAACCAAAAATAAATAAATAAATAAATAAATAATATAGAAAAATATAAAACCAACAAAAACCCATAAAAATCATAAAATTTAAAAATACCAAAAATATTGTTTTCTCAAGACATGTCTCCTGGTATCGATAACATCTACGGTCTTAGAAATGTCATTCAATAATGGCACGGGACTTTAGATGAAGCTCGAGCAGGAGGTGTAAATATTTCTTTCTAAACATGTCTCAAAATATGGCTTGCGATTACTTGATTGTAACTCGTGCTTAAACTATGGTTTGCTATTATTTGAGATAGCAACCCGCTCTTCAAGGAAGGAAAGTCTTTGCGCTAAACCAATTTTCAAAAATTTGAGCACTTATCCTAAAACAAAATGAGGAAAGTATGTCAAGGACTACTATTCCTACTCAAATATTTTCCTTCTAAAATTCTTCGAAAAATATTTGTTTTAAGAAAATGGTGGAAAATGAGTTGCTTGAAAATCAATCGAATCGAATTTTCATAAATTTGCAAAACCAATCAATGACTTGACTTGGTTAAAATTCTTATGAAATGAGTCATTGATTGAGGGGGAGAATGTTTTCAAATTTACATCATCTAACGGGCTTTCTTAAACATCCCACGTGCTTATCAGAAAACGATATTTGCCTATGTTGAAGGACTAGGAATCTAGGATATGATTGTTAGAATTAGATGACTATAGTTTGATAAACACATTATTCCCATGCTTTACATGATCTGATTGATATGTTGGATTGACTTGTATTATTCGATTGATGTTTGGGTGTTATCGACCACCATATATGTCTATCTATGTTTACTAACGTATGCAGATAACATGGTTTAAAAGAATGTTCCGGATCCGGATCCCACATACGAAGATGATTGGATGCCGAAAGGAAAGGGTATACGAAGATGATTGGATGCCGAAAGGAAAGGGTAACTATTTCTTAGGTCGACAAATGAAGAAACGGAGCTTAATTAGATCTCCATGGAGAGTTGGCACGATAGATGCAACTTAAGAGGTCTCACTGCATCTGCATATGGTTTTCTTCCAGCCCTACAGCAACAACAGAAACTTCTTATCCACCTAACGTATCTTTGTGCAGGACAAGTAGTGAATAACACCATTTTTCAAACAATTTTGATAAAATTGTTTTGAAAATGGAAAAATATTGTTTTGAAAATAAACTGAACTCAAATTTTGGAAATCAACAGGACTTCATTTTAAACATAAGTCACTCTATAAACGACTACGGTCATTAATTGAGGGGGAGAGTGATTTCAAATTAAATATTTTCAAACGATATTTCTTCATAAAAGTCCGTTTTGTACAAAATAAGTGGTGATCTAAAGATTTAATGTTATGTCATGGTATGATTTTCTATAAAATTCAAAGATCTTTCAAAATGAAATTTTTTCTGTTCTTGTTTGATGGTGAAATTGTTTTATTTTACCTAAAGATCTCTTAAAATCATCATACCTGACACTAACAATCTTTAATATCTAAAATTGATCCTTATCAGTTAATTTCAAAATTAAATCATGCCACGTCTTTCCCCAAAAATTTCTAAATGATTTAAATCAATTGGGATCACATATCTCAATTGGTTTGAAATTTTCGATCGGGGGAGAGATCGTGATTTAAATCTCAAATCGGTTTTAAAGGGTGATTGTTTCAAAAGCACTCCTTCCTTCATGTGCCAAACGATTTCAAACACATGATGCACATGATTGAGGAGGAGCATTTAACCAAAAACCATAAGAGAATTTAAACCAGGCACATTTTCTCCCATGTTTTCTAAACCTGATTAAATCACTTGGGATCCAAAATCTCAAAGGGTTTGATATTTTTGATCAGGGGAGAATTTGTGATTTAATTATGAAATATGATAAAAGGTGATCGTTTGATTTAATTGTGCAGGCTGCTCTCCCATATGTGCTAAACGCTTTCGAATTTCGAAGCATATATTGAGGGGGAGCATTTTCAAAAGAAAATAAACTTTCAAGGTACAAAGATTTCTATGTTTTAACATAAGTACCTTGATTGATTTTCTAATGGTTTCTTAATGGATGTGTGATCGTGAAAGTTCTTCAAAAACCTCCTTCCTCTATGTGTTAAATGATTTTAAATAACCAACGCACATTTTGAGGGGGAGAATTTACCAAGAAAATCAAAAGGATTTTTCTAATGGTTTCTTAATGGATGTGTGATCGTGAAAGTTCTTCAAAATCCATGTGCTAAAACAATTTCAAAATCTTATGCCCATGTTGAGGGGGAGCATTTCTAAATGATAAAAAACAATTAAGGTACAAAATGCTTTTGATATTATATCACAAGTACCTTGATTGATTTTCTAAATGATTTTTCAATTGGTTTCAAGAAGGAATGAACAATACCAAAAGACCGACCAATTTACTTTATGCATGGTGTTATAAGGATGGTTAGGTTAGGTATTCGTTCCCACGATCCCGCTAGAGCCGGAGGGATCTACCTAGGGACAATCCACTAGATAGTGTAGAGTCCTTAGGTATGATGAAAAAAAGGAGAAAATGAGAATATGGGAAGAGTGCGGTCGAGACAGAGCTAGTCTGGAACCAACCCAACAAGGTTCTAGTAATGAAGTCTCGTAAGCAATGAAGGGTTGAATAATGAAAAGAAATGAATGTGAAAAGGGTGAAAAGAAATAGCCCTCTAATAATTTAACCTTAGGGCGTAAACCGGCTCAATACATATGCTACTTGGTGGTTACTAAGGTAACACGGTATTGAAGACAAGGCGTCATGGACCCAAAGTGACGACCGCACCTAACTTCCCAAACTACTCAAGTTCTCTTAAAAGGACTTGTTTCATTCTCACGGGCAACCTACATAATCTATCGACTTTCTCTTAGAGATTGTTGATATTGAAGAAGGAGACCCTCTCCCTAGTCTTCGGCATAGGAAACCAAAAGTGCGCTATTGAGTCTAGAGCCAAGAGATCATCCAAAAAATCTTATTAGGACACAAAATTAATGAAGACTTGTTGTTTCACACAATGTAGAAAGTAAGTATATATTGAAGAGTCCTACGCATTATCCTTGTGGTATTGCCAGAACATCCGAGTGATATGTAAAAGTACTCACGATGAAGATGGAAATCCTTCTAGAGCCAACATTAAACAAGCTCTTGGTGGGTGACATGTGAGATCTTTTCCAAATATCAAGCTTGTGACAACTGGATAGAAACAATGGGGCGATTCATTCTTGAATCAACCTTGGTCCAGGAAATGAATTGATGAATACTTTTGGAAAAACCGTTCGATGTGAAAATCTCTTCTTCTCTCTAGCACATCGAATGTGTAAGTCTCTTTCAAATACAAAAGGTATTTCTGATTGAAAATTGATCTTTCTCATAAAACCTTTGTCGTATTGCAAAACTCTTTCTTCTAAGAAATACGTGATTGTTTTCAAATCAATTTTTCATCAATCAGTGAATCTCAATTCGCTGGTTCACTTACTCCGTGTTGTCTACTTTGAGACGCTCCGGTTTGAGAACGGCTAGAACAGCTATGAAACCCTGTCAAGGAGATTCTTCGGAACTCTACCTGATCATAGGCAGTATTTATACTGATCAATGGGGAACCGTGGTTCTTGCAACTATATTCAACGAAAGTGAACAAAGACACTTTCGTGTGTTTTATTGCTAACTGTTGTTTATAGGAACTGTTGACGGTTGCAGTTGATCAGAGTTGAGAAGTCAATTCACAACCGCATGCTCACAATATTCACACTTAATTGAAGAAAATCATGACCATCAAAGACATACAACAAAGATGCTTCCGCTACTCTGATGAAAAGATGTCATGATCCAGAAAGTGTGAGCATGTCGGTCCAAAAGTCACAACATCACATTAAGGCAACACAATAAAGGGTGATCCAGAGATTTACTGTGGCTGATGATCTCAAATAAAGCTTGAAGATCATCAAGATGTGGATCAGTTCAAAGACCTCCACTAAAAGTACAAAGATGTTGGACTTTGAAGAATCACTGCTAAAGCACAAAGAATGCGTACATTAAAGAAGTTCTACGAGCTCGAACATAAAGACAAAGATAGAATGCTAGGATTCAAAATGTAAATCATGGGGTGACCTCCGCAGGGAGATTGTTAGGAATTGGAAATTCCATAAGGAAGTGGCGGTCACCCCAATTATTGTTTAGCATATCTTAGCTCGTAGACTTTACGTTATTTAGTAGTTATTAGCTAGTTATTAGTTAGTTAATTAGTTTAGAGCAACACCGTGGAGGAAGGACGGGTCTTTACCCATCTGATATACGATCCACGATCTGTTAGGAGGACGTTAAGGTTGTAACTATAAATACCCCTTCCATCCTTGGAAGGGGTGGTGCTTCTCATTCAATCTAACCTTTTCTCTTTTTGTTTACTTTCTCTCTCTAGAGAACACCCTCTCTACCATTTCTCTCTCTAAAACTCATCTCATTCAAACCTCTTGTGTGATTGATTGTGTGTTTATGAAAACTAATATGTAACATTCTGTCATCACAAACTCACTATTTCCACTATTCTCTGCTTCTTCCAAACACTCCTCTTCATCATTTACACCACTTACTTCCAACACAAACATCTGTCCTTCACATTTATGGCCTGGTAAATACCTTTGGTCAAAATAAAAACACACTCCTTTGGCCCTTTTATCATCAAACTCCTTTTGACTCAACTGTTTCCTAGGTCTCACAGCATTCACAGTTTGAGTGGTAGGAGCTGGTAAACCTAAAGTAGGTGAAGGCCTAGCAAGATAATGTACATTTCTGTTCACATATGTGTTAGTAAAAGGTTTTGGAGTTGTCAAAAGAGGAATTGACCTTTGTTTAAGTAAGGCCCGAGCGATTCTTGAAAATTGGACAACCGAAAGCATCTGCTAGAGATATGGGTCTAAACATCCTCACATTCATCTCAATAGCAGGAGGAAGACCGGCTACATACATGCTGATTGATTGAGCCTCAGTAATGTTGACATGTGTCAACATGGTCTCAAAATCACTTTGATCCTGTTTCATAGTGGTTTTATACCTCAAAATTATCAACTGAGCCATAGGATCCTCACTTGCTTCCCTAAATCTCCTAAAGATTGATTCCTCATAGACTATCCATTCCACATTCTTGTGACAACTCGTAAATTCCTCGATGCGTCGTAATTGGAGAAACGTCGATTTGAGCAATCGTTTGATTTAATTTGAGTCACGAGTCGTATTTTATATCGCTTTTATTGGAATTAATATTTTAAAACGATGGCGTAACTCTCGAGTCACGAATCCTCGTTTTCTAGTCAAAACGAGTCCCGATCCTAATATATTAAAAGTTTTACAAAGTTACATTTAGGGTCCTTGTGATAGTTTTACTGTAGCCCCTACACTTTCAACTTTACAAGAATAGTCCCTCCTGGTTGTATATATACCCAACTCACACACACCTCTCTCATTTTACTTCACCACTTTCTCTCTCTATAAAACACACACACAATATTCTCTCTCTCTCTAAGATAAAATCCGGCCACCCTCCTCCTAGGGTTCCGGCGCCGTCATATTTTCCGGCCAACTTTCCGGCGACCACCAATAATTACACCACCTATCTCAAACGATAGATCGGTTTCTTGTGGTCATGTTTATGCAAGATAATCACATCCAAACATCCACACGCGCCTCCAATCTTGATTTCAAGATTCGTATTTTAGGGTTTTTAAAGGTAAACGAGTCAAATGGTTCTAGCTTGGCTTGGTATACGAGTTGTACTCGTATGGGACACCAACAACAACAACCTCATTCTCCTATTTCTCTCTCGGTAACACGACCCATCCCTTATCCTTGCTACTTTTATTTTTACAATTACATGTGTTGTTTTCGTGGATTTGGAAATGCTAAAAACGAGTTATACACATTTTCTTTTAATACGTATAATAAAGACGTTTTGTGGTAAACTCGAGTGGCAAGGGTTATAACATTCTATTTTCGTTTTACCATTATAAATCGATAAATCTGTTTGTGTTGTGATTCGTGGGTACAAACCTTAAAATAAATAAAGATGATATGAAATGTGTCTTGGAAACGTTAAGGTAACATGTGTTGGGTATGATGTAGACTTGAATAAAACCTTTCATTATGTTTCGTGTGGTATGAGACTGAGACTGGAAAAGTGGTGGTGTTTGTGTTGCTATGGTCACGGATCAGAAATCCAAAAAAGAGTCGGGTCAGTGAAACCGGGTCGGGTCCAAAGACCCACTTGGTTGTGTCGTTGGGTCAGTTAGAGCCATGGGTCAGGTGGGTATATTTTGTCGGTCACGCTAAGATGTGTTACGTTGCGCTCGGGTCACGTTTGACCCGGATAATACTTGGTGTTTGAATTATTTTGGTTTATAAGTCGGATATGGCATTGATAAAATTTGTTACGGGTTCCATTCCACTTAAACGCGATAATAGTTTATAAGCCGTAAAATAATGTTAACATGAGTTATCAAAACAAATGAACTTGTAAGACATTAGACACTTTGGAATGAGTATCGAGTGAGTTATATCAATTACTAAAGAAACGGTAAACTTGTGATATATAAACTTAACGATGTGAATTGTAGCAATTTAACTACACGGCTAGAACGGAATGAAACTATCATGATATAAGACATAAGACTTGATCGGATAACGAATAAGTTATTTATAAATGGGATGAAACTATTAGATAAATGATATTAAGACTAGCAAATAATGGGCTAGTTATTTATTATATGGCGTGATAAACATGTGAGAATCTAATACGTTATTAAAAATTAATACCGTATATTACGTATATGATATAGGAACCAACTACGTTTTATAAATTAGGGTAACCTTGGATATACGAGTTATATTGATTATAAGATGTACCTTATTAATTATTTTGAATTAACCAAGTACGATATATTGGATTTGAAAATGAGTTTGATGTATTTGTTTTGCGATATGCCTAATGTTCTATTTTCTCATAGTAACTAATGGCGAGATGTTTAGATTCATATTGTCGACAAATAAAGTTTTATTTATTATAAACCCTTTATGGACTACGATAATAAATCATGTCTTATAAGTATAAAATACCTTTTATAAAAATTATGATAACATTTATTATTAATTAGTGTGTTGTACTCTATTAAACGTTTTGGTTTAAATGAGTTTAGTATAATTTTTTTGAGAAAGCTAAATATTCTGCTTTCACATCCGAGCTACTCTTGAATTATATAACTATATATATTATGGACGGATATGGGTTAATCTGTTATGAAATTTTAGTAAATACGATGGTAACTCGTGTTTTATAACACCTGTTAACTTTTATAAACTTGTTTGGAAATATCATTTTGATAATATAACATATTGAAGTCATATTGATTTAAGAAACGTTGGAATAAATGAACGTATCATCTATAGTACACTAGTTACTATACCTCATATGACGTAATTTTGGGTAAACTTGCATGATTGTGAATAACGATTGAGAAACCTTAATTAATTGAGCGATAAATGGAAACTTGTCGTTTATTGTTGAACTTGTACGTTTGGGAATTGTTGGGTAAATTTCCGAAACTCACCAATTTAACCTATTTATGTTACATAAATAGATGTCGTCATTTCCTAGTCTTTGACTAGCTTGTGTATTGTCGGTATTCGTTGACTTTGTCAATATCTTTTCCTTTTTGGCGTGAGTTATGGTTTGAATGTCTTGGTTATGTCGATGTCTTCTTTTCCTTCGCGTGAGTTGTACATCGCGTCTATGTTTCTTACCGCCACACGAAACGTTAAAACTAAACTTTTGAGATATTAATTATGAACTTTTGGGAACGATAATGTACTTTTGAAAGTAACGACACGAATGATCCACGAAAACTACAACACATTACTTTCTATTGATTTCTTGATCGTATGAGCCGTATTCTAAGAATATCGTATACGCATTAGGTTGCGTCACCACTATTCTATTGTACTCGTCGTACATTCTTTGGATGCCATGGAGATTAACTCTAGATACCAGTCGTGTCAATAGTGAATAGTGCATTGTTGTGCCGTGGTTACTTGTTATCTTCTGCTAGTGTTTATTCGTGCATTGTTGTGGCTAAGGTGAGTTTCATAGCCCCACTTTTATCTACGTTTAACTATGTTTTGAACTATTTTGGGGTGAGAATCATGCTACTTGCTTTTTGGACCGTTAAAACTATTTGGATTTGCTTATATGCTTGATTGTTTAGATATATGTGCGGTAGTTGTTGCCTTAGTCTAGGTTTAACCATGCCTAACTAAGAATAGACTTCACCTCGACCTAGTCCGGGGTTGGCAATTGTTCTAGATTTTGCCACGACAAAGGTCTTTGGACTAGAGTCATGGGGCCGAGTAATCCACGGATGCGGGATATGATTGGAGATCCGGATAGGATCGGTGTGTGAAACGGTATTTATCTATCTAGGTCTTGCATAGCAAATCAACTCTTACAGTCCACTATGATTTTGTTGAACTTAAACCTATGAACTCACCAACAGAAGTGACCTTTTAGCATGATTTCTCGTGAATTTGAGAGGTGTTTGGAAT
Organism: Chrysanthemum lavandulifolium; assembly: GCA_022545495.1. Taxonomy (NCBI): domain Eukaryota; kingdom Viridiplantae; phylum Streptophyta; class Magnoliopsida; order Asterales; family Asteraceae; genus Chrysanthemum; species Chrysanthemum lavandulifolium. The sequence goes on along the minus strand of CM040242.1, from coordinate 130,270,287 downwards.
ACGTGATCAGTGGAAGCTTGGCAAGAAGGCGGGGTGGAAGGATCATTTCTGACTCTGATAAACTTTGGGGACCTATCTTATTAAATTATGTTTTGGGCCTAATATTTACCCTTTTGAACTAAATGTTTTGAATAACTAATTTTGGGATTGGCTTTGAATGATAAATGACTATCTTTTTGCTATACTTGTGTGCGATACCAATCCAATAGTAACACCCCGAAAACTTGATTAAGTCTTTCATTGCATCGAGATTTGGGGTGTTACAGATTGGTATCGAGCTCAAGGTTATAGAGAATTAGGTATTTTATAAACCTTAAACTATAACCAATTTTTGAGAAAATTGATCCTCGACCGACCACGCCCGCTTGCCTGTCAAGCTTCTTAATTGATTATGGTATGAACTGCGATTTGAATTATGAGATGATCATTAAGGGATATTGTGAACCGATTATGGAAACATTATGATTTGGAGATATGATTATTGATTTTGGGTCAATAAGATGTGATTATCGAGATATTACGAATTTGATTTGAGTAAAGCGGTATATTATGAATTTGGAATTTTGAACTCGATTGATTTGATATGGGATATAGATGATTGAGAAAACATTAGACTAATTGATTGATAAGATGATTGATGAGATGTTTATGGTTTAGTTGATGAACGGTTTGATTGAACACTTGATTGAGCGTGTGCCTGTTAGTAGACGATTTAAGTATGCCTATCTTAGTAGTTCACTATAAGCATTTCACATGCTTATACACACTGATAAGCATGTCCTCATGCTTACACATACCCCATAAGCATTTCTATATGCTTATGCACGCCCTATAAGCATGTCCTCCCGCTTATACATGTACGTAAAGCATGTCCTCATGTTTTCGCACGCACTATACCTATCACAGTGTGGAGTCCCAAACCTTAAATCTATAACACTTAGCCTATACTAAACAATTGCCTTAGGTATATCCCAAAACAATAAAGAAGAAAACCTTGTATGAATATACACAAATACATGGGATTTATTGGAATGTATTTGGAAGATTAAAGTGAACAAATGAACACGGAATGTGATAACCAATAATTCAACATTATTTATCAATAATGCGGATACTCTCAAAGTATCATGGTTACACAATTTCCTTGCGTAATCTCACCACTTGATTTAAAACTTGCACATTAGTAGCGTTTGTGGAAATGATTTGGGAATATAAAGGAAATGGTACTATTATAACTAAGTCGGGGAGTCACAAACGAGACCTTTTGTCTCGTGAACGTGAGTTCCACAGTTAAGTTTTGATGAACTCGAGTCTAAAAGCGTTAAAACTAATCAAACGTAAACGGTGTGTTGGTATCGTGTGTTGTGTCATGTTCACGTGTTTTGCATCTTATCATTTTATATGCCTTTGGTCATAACTAGATGATTGATTATAATGATTTTAATGATGTCGATTGGTGTATGATCTCGTGTCGCGATTTTGAGTCGAAACCCTCGTAAACCGTTGTTTTATTCTTTAAAATTGTCAAACAAGTGGTAATCGGTTTTGATTACTAATAATGAATTCATGCCGTTAATGTTATAATGATATGTGAAACCGTAGAAGTGTTTTCGGATGATAAATTGGACTAACGTGTGATTATTTGGTTAACGTTAAATCATTGGTATGAATCAGATTTTTGGAATCGAATGACATTTCAATTAACAGCCTTAATTGAATAACAAATTAATCGTGGTGTTTTGGATAATTGGTAAGTTATTGACAAACATTAGATTTGATACCCGTTAATCGGTTGTGTTTGGGAAATTGAAAGAGTCAATTGGAAGTGTTTAATGGTGTTGGGTATGTTTGATTTTCTGTCTAGATGGCGAGATTGGTATGAGATTGTTTGGGAGATTAATTAGAATTGTGAAAATTGTTTATTTTGGATTTAATGGTATATATATAAACTTTGCGCCACGTCGGTGTTATCGTGACTCTAGTCTCGACTACCCCGACAACGCCGTATCATGGTCTTTAGTATTTATGTGGGCAATATGATTGTGTAAAACCGAGAGTCATGACTCGGACTTGGGAACTCGAAGCTAATAACGACTCGAAATTTATATTGAAGTTTTTATCAAAATTTATATTGAAGTTTTTATCGAAAATTATATTGAAATTTTCATTGAAATTTATATTAAAATTTTTATTGAAATTTATAAGTGAGATGAATGAATTTATATTGAAATTTATAATATTATATATATATATATATATATATATATATATATATATATATATATATATATATATATATATATATATATATATATATATATATATATATATATATATATATATATATATATATATATATCTATATATATAATCGTACTAGATTATATGAATGATAAATGGTTTTGTACTAAGCATTCGATAACAAGGCTCGCCTTGTTATCCGACATTTTAAGAGGGGAACCAACGTTTGAAAATAGAAATATTTTGTAATAAAGGGGTCGTTAAATGTTTCGAGGGTACGTTTATCGAAGGGTGTCATTATGAATATTTAATGTCATTTATGTGTGGTGCATGGGTTACGGATGACCTAACATTAATAGCGTCGATCCACGTGGATAACGGACTTATTAGGTTGACAAACCTAATAGGTGCCCGCTATGTACTTAGGATAACGTTATTAATGGGTGAATTATCCTTATGACTCGTTAGGATGTGTTTGGTTTTGGGATAATAAGCGACATGAATAAATGGTTGAGTTTATCGAATTGACGAATTCGATAAGATCTAACTATTTATTCCGAAACTTATTAAACTATAAAGTCTATCGTTTAGACGTCTCATTGTGTCATTATGAGTCGCATTGTGGTTATTTGAGTGCATTCATGGTGCTTGTCAAGTCGATACCACACACACACACGATGATACCTAACGCTAATAACTAAATAGAACAACGAGATATTTATGAGATAAGAAAATGAATACATTTTGGGCATATAACATTGAAGTTGAGAATATATATATTGAGAATTGGTTATAATAATTGATTGTGCCTTGCTTAATAAAAATTTATCGAACCGCGATTGAATATAGACTGATCACCTATATTCAGCCAGAGATAGCAGGACATGGACTGATCACCTATGTCCGTCTCAGAGGTGAATTTTGCAAATACTGGGAATTGTTATAACAAAGTTGTGTTCGGAATTGAGATTGGTTTTTAAGAACGATAAACTTAAGGTGGACTCGCACACTCACACTTGCTAAACATCACGAAAGCCCGCACTCACACACGACACACTGGCATCATAACACCTCTTGAATCGTAAGACTTCTTGCATCACTATACGTCTCCGTTTATGTGAAATTCTTGGTTGTAGCACTTGAGCGTAGTTCGCCATAAATCGGGTGAGACCCGATTGGCACTGTTTTTATCCGAATTGTTTTTCAATATAAGGCTCGTTGATCTTATCCGAGCATTTGAAACTATTTTGAGCTGTTTTGGATTGGGTCTTGACTATTTTGGATTCGGTTTTGGATTTTGGTCTTTGGGTTTTCGAATTTGAGATTTTAATCTCGTTCCGAGTTTTAACTCGTAATTTGACTCCGAGTCATCGTTTGGCCTCGAATTATTATTCGGCTCCGTTTCGTTGATAACCTTGTTAAAATCATCTTTCGGCCTTTAGTCGGTATTCGATTTCGAAACGTCATCAGGTCGCATTACGATAGTAACCTTATTGGAATTATTATTCCACCGTATTTCGATAGTAATCTTGTTGGAATTATCATTCCACATCGTTTTGGTAGTAACACCGTGGATTGGTCATCGAGCCTCGTTTCGTTGGTAACCCTGTTACTAACACTTATACCTCAAGCCTAGTCTTGAACCGATTGTTGAGAAAACTTCTGAAACCTTACCATTCACTCGATGTTGATTTTAACGACGTCGTCTGGTCGACGTTGCTTCACCAACAGCTTTAAGTAAAGTAGTACCTTACGTGCTGTTGATGTCGTACCTTATCCTCTATTTAGGTACCCCTATCGATAACGATCTAACGACTTGTTTTAGTGAAGTTGTTCACCGAGGATTATCCTTAGATATTGTTCCGTCGATGTTGACTCTAGCAAACATTGAACCCTCAACATTGTTTGTCAACAATAGTCTGCTACGTCACACCACCAGTAATGGTAATACCTACCCTATTTTATCAATATGGTACCTTACATACTATAGATGAGAAATCCTCTAGCATACCTACTTAGAGCCGTTAACCTTCACTTGTATTTAAGAGTTGAATTGATATTGATCGATAGACGAACTTCTTTTGGGAACTAGAACTTTGGAGTTGAATATTGAACCTTTCTACGTTAAGTGATAAGTGCACCAATGAGTTAATCGACTGATTGTGGTTAGTAACCAATACTCTCTTTTAGGAGTCGTACTTTCGTCTCTAACCTAGATGTCATGCTAAGTCAACCGACCGATTGCTGGTAGTAATCAACACTTTCTAATAAAGACATACTCCGAACTTCCTAGGCTTATCATCTAGTAGAGATTCCGTGCTCAGTAGAAATCTTGAAATCCTAAGAAAAAACCCGAACCACGTTCTCTGGGACAATCACATAATCCTTCTCTCATCCTTCGAGAAGCACCTGCTAACCTTTCGGACCTCTCACCAAATGATAAGCTACACCATAGACGAAACCTTGGAAGTAGATTCCTGCCTTTACCTAAGTGGTTGTTAGTTATAATCCCTAAAAGTTTATCTCTGGCGACCGGCGATTACACAAAACCTACGAATCTCTATCATTCGATTTTTAACCCTTAATTTATTAATCTTCTTCACGCTAGTGGCAAGGTTAATAATTCTATTGGTTAATTCAATTAGTGGGTCGGTGTTATACAAATATTCGCTGCTTTGTTTTGCTTGATATTGGGTATCTTCGCATGGTTCCATTATCTTAATATATCTCATATATACTCAATCTTTGTTATTGATTGGCTTCACGTGCATGGTCTGTCCCTATTCAATTATTCTATCTTCTAATTTATGGGTTAGGTTTATGATACATGTGCTCTAAACCCTAACGTTAAGTTAGGGTTTCTTTCTTTGTAATTTTGCTGGACGCTGGTTCGTTTTTTTTTTTTTTTTTTTTGTGGTTAGCCATTTGTTTTTTTGTGGTTTGTGGGATTTTTGAGAGATGGAGAAAGGCTTCCTTAATAATAGTGCTTCTAATGCTTCTAAACATGATGGTAACATTGGGTACAAGGATGGAAATCAGATAAGTAAGATGGATAATCAGTTTAACAATGTGAATGCACCCGAGAGTACGAGTTTTTCTGGTATCGCTAAAGTGGACCTGGATGCTTTGAATGCTCGAATGCAACGGTTAAAGGGTCTCGACGCTGGGAATTCCGATGTGTCTCAGCCTAGGAAAACTATGCGGGTTTGGCGTGATCCTAGGTTCGACTCTTATTGTTATGAATCTGTTGTTGATGCACCTGCTGCCCATAATGTTTCGACACCTATAGTGGTTAATACTACATCATTGGATGTCAATATTGAGCATGTGAAGCCGGTTTCACATGCCCCCCACGCTACTAAGTCAAGGGATGGGGCTGATTTAAGTGGACATGGTAGTGGTATTATTGGTGGCGGTGGTATTGATAGTGGTACATCTTTAGCTGGAGATGTACGAACGGTTATGCAAACAGCCCCTGTGGATGTGACATCAGTCGTAGACAATATGGCTGGTCCTACTAATTCTTTTGACCCCATTGTAAGCAAATCAGCCTCTAGTGAAGTGGGTAACAAGAATGGTATTGATCAGGTGGTCTTGGATGCTTGCAAGTCGCTGGAGATGTACGAACGGTTATGCAAACAGCCCCTGTGGATGTGACATCAGTCGTAGACAATATGGCTGGTCCTACTAATTCTTTTGACCCCATTGTAAGCAAATCAGCCTCTAGTGAAGTGGGTAACAAGAATGGTATTGATCAGGTGGTCTTGGATGCTTGCAAGTCGTTTGAGGAAGCAATGCAAGGTGTTACTAATAAGAATGCGGAAAAGGCTTCAAATTCTGGTGTTAATGTGTATGCTAGTGATAATGTGCCTAAAACCACTAACATGGGCGAGATGGGAACTACCTCCTTTGCAAATGTTTTAAGTCCAGAACGTGTCACTAGGAAGGTTAATTTTCGACCTCTGGTTAATGAGAATCGTGTTGATAATCATGATACGGTTCTTCCTAAGGCTGCTATGGAGGGTGTGTTCAACCGATATGATAATACTCTTGTTGGCTTCTTTGTTGGCAAGAATATTGCCTTTCCATTGGTCCAAAACTACGTCACTAATACGTGGGGTAAGTTTGGGTTAAAGAAACTTATGAAGAATGATGATGGTGTTTTCCTTTTTAAGTTTGATTCTAAACAGGGTGTTGAGAATGTTCTTCAACGGGGCCCGTGGATTATTCGTAATTCTCCTATCATCCTCACCAAATGGACTCCTGATGTGTTATTGTCCAAAAGTGAGGTTACCAAAGTACCCGTGTGGATTAAATTGCATAATGTGCCATTGCTTGCATATTCGGAAGACGGGTTGAGCTTAATCGCTACTCAGGTGGGTAAACCGATTATGTTGGATGCTTTTACTAGTTCCATGTGTGTTGATTCATGGGGTCGCATAAGTTTTGCACGTGCTCTTGTGGAATTATCATCAGAATCTGAGCTAAAGCATGTGGTGACTATGGCGATCCCTAAAAAGGACGGTAGTGGTTTTACTACGGCATGTATTAAGGTGGAATATGAATGGAAGCCTCCACATTGTGCGGAATGTAAAGTGTTTGGGCATGTTATTGCTTGTTGTCCTAAGAGTACTAAGGAGCATAATGATGCCGCTCCCACCTCGACTGTGGAAGAACTTGATGATGGTTTTAAGGTGGTGCAGAATCGGAAAGCCAAACCCAAAGGTGCGAAGATGTCTAGTGGTATTAATATGGGAAAGGTTCCTAGATTTGCACCTAGGAAGCAGGTATATGTTGCTAAGATGAAGCCACCGGAAGCTGCTAGTGTTAATGCTAAAGGTACACCTATTACTACATCTAACTCGTTTGGGACTCTGGAGGTGCAAGATGACACGGGCATCCCAAGTAATGTGGTTGATTCTACTAATGATGAGGCGAAGATTGGGAATTCTTCTGGTTGTACTAAGGAAGTAAGTATGGATGGTTCTAGGGGAAAGGAATCTCGTGTTGATATTGATGCACCTATTAAGCCTCCGGAGACTATGACTTCTTCTGCTACTAAGGTAAGTAATCCGTTCTCTAAAGTCGGGAATGTGACTTGTTCTGATAGTGAAGAGGATGAGGTTTTGGAGCCGGATAACCCTATGGCGTCATTTTTGGCGTGCTGGGGAGGTGGGGACTAGAGCTTGATGACTTTGATGATTATGTGCTCAAGTCTCGATTTACCGAGACACTTGGAGGATATGTGTGACATGTATGATGTTAGTCTCTTAGGTCGCGGTAGGAAGTAATTTTGATTGTTTGGTAGTTCATAAGATTGGCATGTCTTTCTTATGTAATATATTTGGTTAAAATGCACTTTTAGTGTGTGTCTGTTGCCCATGTAACGGGCCGAGGTGAGAAATTCACTCTCATCCGTTGTACTTAAACGTTTTGGTTAATATATTTTACCAGGGTGCAGGATTACTCCCCTTTACCCAAAAAAAATAAATAAAAATAAGTGGTTGTTAGTTATTTTTTTACTAGCCTATTCACCTCCCGCGAATTTGTAAAAAGGAAAAGTATGGATGACAATGCTCGTCTTTCCTCATAGTTATACCCAGCTACTTCCTTTTAAGGAGGTGAGGTAGTACCTAATCCTCTCCCTCCGGTAAAGTGACTTGCTCCAATAAGCTAGACCTCACCTTTGAACTCTAGCTCCTTACCTTCTTTCCACTTTGGCACTTCTATTGAAAAGAGGGAAATTTCCTTGATACGTTTTCCCTATCCGAGATTCATTTGGTTAGTATACACCTGATCCTCCTTCCTCAACCTTCAACTCATTTCGATACTCTTTAAGGAAGGAGTGCGATCGAAAAACCAAAGTTATACAAATGGACTTCTCCACGCGTAAAGGAAACCGTGTGCCTTAGGAAATGCCGATTTCTATCCTTTCTGGATTATGGCAATCGCCACACACCTATTTTTCATCTATCACTTTCTAGACCTGAGAGAACCGATCTGGATATGCTTGCAGTGTATCATCTCCAGACTAATGGATGAAGTAGAGAAACCATTTGAACCCTAGTAGAACACGTAGCGTGCCTATCAAGTTTGGCAATGGTTGTGATGGACACTTTCACTTGGTCAACATCTCCTATAACCGTACCTATCACTTTAGTACCTCAAAGGCACCGTAAGAAATCCTCTATGGATGTAAGAGTAAATTCAGATTTGGGTAGAAATGGAAATACCCAACCTACCAACTCTGAACCTATTTGAGAAGATACCAAGGAAACTGTTTTAAGTTGAGATGGACATGCAAACTGCTCGCAAACCATTAGAAGACACAAACAACGTAAACCTTTTGACTTCCCGGATATGACCTAGGTTAAGCTCAGAGATTCACCATGAAAATGTGTGAAGCGTTTAGTAAACGCGAAAGCTTAGTCCTTGTTATAGCAATCTTTTTGAAATCCTGGTTGAAGTTAGACCAGTAGCTCAGAGCCTTGACCTATCGTTAAGACTCAGTAATACTCTCGACGTTTCGTGTGTAATAGGAAGAGATGACTCGCCAGTGAGGCAATCGTTATCCCTTCGGGGAATCCTAACCTTCGGACGTTTAGACTTCGTTGACCTATCGAAACCATAGGTGATGAAACCTAGCAACTTTAGTAAAGTTGCCTCTCTGTCTTTGAAGTTCATAGAAACTCGCAATAAGATCCTAGATTCGCGTAGGGAACGTGAAAGATAAGCCCTCGTGCTTTCGCACTCACCCCTTCTAGACTTTAACGGATAAGTTGGATTGAATCGCGAGGACGCGATTCCCTTTAAGGAGGTGAGGCTGTGACAACTCGTAAATTCCTCGATGCGTCGTAATTGGAGAAACGTCGATTTGAGCAATCGTTTGATTTAATTTGAGACACGAGTCGTATTTTATATCGTTTTTATTGGAATTAATATTTTAAAAACGATGGCGTAACTCTCGAGTCACGAATCCCTCGTTTTCTAGTCAAAACGAGTCCCGAGCCTAGTATATTAAAAGTTTTACAAAGTTACATTTAGGGTCCTTGTGATAGTTTTACTGCAGCCCCTACACTTTGAACTTTACAAGAATAGTCCCTCCTGGTAGTATATATACCCAACTCACACACACCTCCCTCATTTTACTTCACCACTTTCTCTCTCTATAAAACACACACACAATATTCTCTCTCTCTCTAAGATAAAATCCGGCCACCCTCCTCCCAGGGTTCCGACGCCGTCATATTTTCCGGCCAACTTTCCGGCGACCACCAATAATTACACCACCTATCTCAAATGATAGATCAGTGTCTTGTGGTCACGTTTATGCAAGATAATCACATCCAAACACCCACACGCACCTCCAATCTTGATTTCAAGATTCGTATTCTAGGGTTTTTAAAGGTAAACGAGTCAAATGGTTCTAGCTTGGCTTGGTATACGAGTTGTACTCGTATGGGACACCAACAACAACAACCTCGTTCTCCTCTTTCTCTCTCGGTAACACGACCCATCCCTTATCCTTTCTACTTTTATTTTTACAATTACATGTGTTGTTTTCGTGGATTTGGAAATGCTAAAAACGAGTTATACACGTTTTTTTTTAATACGTATAATAAAGATGTTTTGTGGTAAACTCGAGTGGCAAGGGGTTATAACATTCTATTTTTAGTTTTTACCATTATAAATCGTATAAATACTGTTTGTGTTGTGATTCGTGGGTACAAACCTTAAACTAAATAAAGATGATATGAAATGGGTCTTGGAAACGTTAAGGTAACATGTGTTGGGTATGATGTAGACTTGAATAAAACCTTTCATTATGTTTCGTGTGGTATGAGACTGAGACTGGAAAAGTGGTGGTGTTTGTGTTGCTATGGTCACGGATCAGAAACCCAGAAAAGAGTCGGGTCAGTGAAATCGGGTCGGGTCCAAAGACCCACTTGGTTGTGTCGTTGGGTCAGTTAGAGCCCCGGGTCAGGTGGGTATATTTTGTCGGTCACGCTAAGATGTGTTACGTTGCGCTCGGGTCACGTTTGACCCGGATAATACTTGGTGTTTGAATTATTTTGGTTTATAAGTCGGATATGACATTGATAAAATTTGTTACGGGTTCCATTCCACTTAAACGCGATAATAGTTTATAAGCCGTAAAATAATGTTAACATGAGTTATCAAAACAAATGAACTAGTAAGACATTAGACAATTTGGAATGAGTATCGAGTAAGTTATATCAATTACTAAAGAAACGGTAAACTTGTGATATATAAACTTAACGATGTAAATTGTAGTAATTTAACTACACGACTAGAACGGAATGAAACTATCATGATATAAAACCTTTTTGGGTTTTGGTAATATTTAAACAGCAACATCAATATTATGGGTGACGTGTGGATTGACATTCTGGTCGATTCATATGTTGGTGGGGTGTTATTGTGCGTTCATGCTTATGAAACCCTTTTAGGGTTTCAATCTTCTTGGTTTGTTGGTGTTGCGGCTGGTTGTTATTATGAATGGTAGCCATTATCCAGGCTTGGTTGTCGGCTGCGAGTTCTTTATTGATCTATATGATTTATCATGAGGTTTGTGTTATGTACGTGGGTTTCAAGAGAGAGATGGAAGTTAAGTTGTAGGGATCTTATTCAAAAACCTACCGTGTTCCTTGATCCTGCTACTGATTTATTCATGCTGCGGGTCGTTTTTTGGAAGTTAAGTTTTGTAGATTTCTTATTCAAAAAATCTTATAATCGTTATTGGAGGTTAGGGTTTGGAAAACCCTATATTTGTCTATGGCAGGTTGTGGTCGAATAGAGTTGCATTCTGATCCTAATTGCTATTTGGTGCACTTAATCGTGTCATAGTGTTGTGGTTTGGTTTGTAGTTCTATGATGATGTTCTACAAACTGATGTTCGTTGATGATCACCGTTGTTTTTGGTCATCATGCTTGGTACTTGATAGTGACCGGTTTTGCATCTAAACATGCATCGTTGGAGCAAGTTTGCGCTTGCTGCTCTATCCGTGGTTTTAGAGTCTATCACCAACTGTTGTGTGAAATTTGTGAACTGATTCTCAATTATGATGATCCAATTGTGGGCAAGTTGGAGGGTTCTCCATGGAAGATTGATGGTAGTCCTCTGATGGCTATGTTCTTGGCGCTACATTAGTGAATCATGTTTCATTCCTATTTTTATTCACTTGTATAGTCATTGTAGGTGGTAGTTATTATGTAAGTTATAAGAATGGCATGTCATTCTTATATAAGAGTCTGTTAGTGTCCTAAGGGATGAGATGAGGACTCACCTCATCCTTTGTACTTCAATGTTTTTTGGCGTAATAATATTTACCGGGGAAACCCTTTACCAAAAACAAAAAAAAAAAAAAAAAAAAAGATATAAGACTTGATCGGATAACGAATAAGTTATTTATAAATGGGATGAAACTATTAGATAAACGATATTAAGACTAGCAAATAATGGGCTAGTTATTTATTATATGGCGTGATAAACATGTGAGAATCTAATACGTTATTAAAAATTAATACCGTATATTACGTATATGATATAGGAACCAACTACGTTTTATAAATTAGGGTAACCTTGGATATACGAGTTATATTGATTATAAGATGCACCTTATTAATTATTTTGAATTAACCAAGTACGATATATTGGATTTGAAAATGAGTTTGATGTATTTGTTTTGCGATATGCCTAATGTTCTATTTTCTCATAGTAACTAATGGCGAGATGTTTAGATTCATATTGTCGACAAATAAAGTTTTATTTATTATAAACCCTTTATGAACTACGATAATAAATCATGTCTTATAAGTATAAAATACCTTTTATAAATTTTTTGATAACATTTATATTAATTAGTGTGTTGTGTTGTACTCTATTAAACGTTTTGGTTTAAATGAGTTTAGTATAATTGTTTTCGCGGTAAAGCTAAATATTCTGTTTTCACATCCGAGCTACTACTGAATTATATAACTATATATATTATGGACGGATATGGGTTAATCTGTTATGAACTTTTAGTAAATACGATGGTAACTCGTGTTTTATAACACGTGTTAACTTTTATAAACTTGTTTGGAAATATCATTTTGATAATAAAACTTATTGAAGTCATATTGATTTAAGAAACGTTGGAATAAATGAACGTATCATCTATAGTACACTAGTTACTATACCTCATATGAAGTAATTTCGGGTAAACTTGCATGATTGTGAATAACGATTGAGAAACCTTAATTAATTGAGCGATAAATGGAAACTTGTCTTTTATTATTGAACTTGTACGTTTGGGAATTGGTGGGTAAATTGCCGAAACTCACCAATTTAACCTATTTATGTTACATAAATAGATGTCGTCATTTCCTAGTCTTTGACTAGCTTGAGTATTGTCGGTATTCGTTGACTTTGTCAATATCTTTTCCTTTTTGGCGTGAGTTATGGTTTGAATGTCTTGGTTATGTCGATGTCTTCTTTTCCTTCGCGTGAGTTGTACATCGCGTCTATGTTTCTTACCGCCACACGAAACGTTAAAACTAAACTTTTGAGATATTAATTATGAACTTTTGGGAACGATAATGTACTTTTGAAAGTAACGACACGAATGATCCACGAAAACTACAACACATTACTTTCTATTGATTTCTTTATCGTATGAGCCGTATTCTAAGAATATCGTATACGCATTAGGTTGCGTCACCACTATTCTATTGTACTCGTCGTACATTCTTTAGATGCCATGGAGATTAACTTTAGATGCCGGTCGTGTCAATAGTGAATAGTGCATTGATGTGCCGTGATTGCCTGTTATCTTCTGCTAGTGTTTATTCGTGCATTCCTTGTGGCTAAGGTGAGTTCATAGCCCCACTTTTATTCTACGCTTTAACCACGTTTTGAACTATTTTGGGGTGAGAATCATGCTCTGCTTTTGGACCGTTAAAACTATTTGGATTTGCTTATATGCTTGATCTGTTTAGATAGATGTGCGGTAGTTGTTGCTTTAGTCTAGGTTTAACCATGCCTAACTAAGAATAGACTTTACCTCGACCTAGTCCGGGTTGGCAATTATTCTAGATTTTGCCATGACAAGTCTTGGACTAGAGTCGCGGGCCCGAGTAATCCTCGGATGCGGATATGATTGGAGATCCGGATAGGATCAGTGTGTGAAACGGTATTTATCTATCTAGGTCTTGCATAGCAAATCAACTCTTACAGGTCCACTATGATTTTGTTGAACTTAAACCTATGAACTCACCAGCGTAAGCTGACCTTTTAGCATGATTTCTTAGGAATTTGAGAGGTGTTTGGAATACGTGATCGGTGGAAGCTTGGCAAGAAGGCGGGGTGCAAGGATCATTTCTGACTCTGATAAACTTTGGGTACCTATCTTATTAAATTATGTTTTGGGCCTAATATTTACACTTTTGAACTAAATGTTTTGAATAACTAATTTTGGGATTGGCTTTGAATGATAAATGACTATCTTTTTGCTATACTTGTGAGCGATACCAATCCAATAGTAACGCCCCGAAAACTTGATTAAGTCTTCCGCTGTACCGAGATTTGGGGGTGTTACAATTCTCCCCATGAGTTCTCACAAACTGCAGATGCCAAGACAAAGCTCTGTCATACATGTGAATGGAGACAATTTTGACCTTGTCTTCTTCAGCCACATTGTCAACATTGAAGAATTGCTTAACTCTGTATAGCAACCCCTTCACATCATCACCATAGAACTTTGGGAATTCAATTTTACTGATTCTACTAAATCGATTGGATCCTTCTCCATTAGGCATTCGATTAGTATATTGAGTGTGAAATAGCAACATTTCATCCAATTTCCTAGCTATTTCATCAATCTTGGTATTCACACCTCCAATGGCAGAATCAACATATCCTCTTACATTCCCATCCACTGGAACTTCAATAGCATTAGTTCGAGTGTTCACCATCTTCAATTGATACTATCACAACTCATCAACAATGGGTGATAACTATCAATTAACCTGTTCTGGATCACTCAAGCCAACTGCTGTTGATCAGCTTGTTCAAAACTAGAGAATTTAACCACTAATGGGCTAGTTTTGTGATCGTAATGGTGACTGATTTCGCCGAACAATACAACCTCTGACCGGAATTTAGCCGGAGAAGATGACCGAAAATCAAGAGTAACCAGGACGACTGCTGTGATACCACTTGTAATGTGCTTGACTAGAGTTCCTAACAACTAATAGCCAAAACACTCGCAAAACAATGAATTTACAATAACAGAATGTAAATTGGAGTGTAATGTGTTAAAAGGGATTTGTTATTGAACTGTGAATTTGTTACAATGAGTTGAGAGAAAATCATCTAAGCTGAAAATATAAAATGAGAAGATAACAACTATTTATAGAAATAAAAAAAAAGAGGGAAAAGTAGTTATGACGTGGCTGGACCAATGGGAGAAGAGTGTAACGTGTCTGATCCAATAAGCGGCTAACAAGTGGCATTGATGATGTTGTGGGTGATGTTGAAAGCAAAGGAGAGGCAAAGAAAGAATAAATGCAAAGAGGGGAGGAAGGAGCTTGGCGCTAAATGTGCAACACGTGCATGGCACGTGCCCCTTTATTTTTGAATATAACAACAATCACATGCACAAGATATGTTCATATGGAATCTCTTTTAAGTCTTTTCAGTTGTTAATGGGAAAAATTATCATGCGTGTATAGTACTATCACTAAAAGGAGTAGCTACAATACTACACAATCACTGGTGTCACTATACCATGCTAAAAATAATTGTCTAGACGGTTTATGATGATTTTCTAGCAGCATACAAACTAATACCCGTATCACAAAATGACGATACTGGCGCTAGAAATATACATTTTATTTGACAAAATTAAGCAACATCACACCAAAGCTTATTTTATCCCAATTGATCTGGGCTTTCTAGTCATGCTTTATTCCAACGAAAAAATAATTTGGAAATTTAATTAGATTGATTAAGGCTATGAAAGATTTATATTATTAATGTACCAGCTGAAATGTTCTGTTGTAGGTTTAGAGTTGATGAGAAAGCTTTGTACAGATCTAGGATTACAAAAAGTGCCTTATCAGTCTCGTTGTTTAGTTTTCTAATGCTTTCCAAAAGCAGTTGGTTATGGAATTCAGCTACCGAATTTCCACTGTCACTGCAGCTCTGATATGATGTAGAGACCGTGAACTGAGGCAAGCACCCAACTGGTTGCATCGCCGTGATTTCAATCTTCTGTATTCCTAACTCATGTATGCGCTTGGCATTTGAAACTAGTTGCTCAACAATTGATTTTGTTAAATCTGGCCGTTCCTACAATGATACATTTCAAGACAATCCTTAATGGCATGTTTATGATGCTTTATTGTATTAATATTGCAATAACATAATAGTCCACAAAGTTAGTTAAAAAATGTTAACAAAGATATCTCAAATTTCAGGTGTTACTTAGACTAATTTCGCCTTAAACAATTCTTATATACATTCTGTCTTACATTTAGCCTTGTAAACTTCTTCAAAGAAAAGTAATAAAAAGTTTCAGGGGTTGTTGAAAAAAAACTTTTATTCAAGTTTAGTTTTATTAGCATATCCAAATTTTGACGTAAGCTGCTTTTAAAGGTACTGACACATCATATGCAATGTAAGCAATTCGACGTGGTCAAATCAAAATTTTAACCTTCAATTTTTTTGCGTTTTTGGAATATCTTTATAGAATTTCGTTGAACAATTTAAACATTTGAAAATTATGAGAGAAGTAACCTTGAGTGTATGATTTGATGTGAAGTAAGTTGCATAGTCATTGCCTGCTACAGAAAGTATAGCAATGGAGGATGAATTAAGCAGAATCTTTTTTTGGTGAACAAATTGTTGAAAATAATCAATTTGTGTAGTCATGTTTGGTTGATTCACAAATGTATTAAAGACACCTGTTCCTCCATATGCAAAATTCATACCATATTTAACTGATTTTTCTCACCAGATTTCCATCCAAGTATGTTATTGGAGACTTAGTACCCAGTATTCCAGCTGCATTTTTGAACAAAACATTAGCATTAGACAGTCGCAACATTAATGAAAAGTATGTACATAACAACCAAGTGTAGGCAAAGAGGCCGCACCAACATCAGCCTATATGTGGGTTCAAAGTCCATTGCCGAGTGTTATAATCTCAAATTTCTCCCAATTCTCGAGATTATAATGATCTCGTTTTATTTTTCTTGCATAAGGATGTTCTTTTGATGACTGTCGTGAATAGAGAATTTCAGTCTTCTAAGCCTATGGGTGTTCAACAAACAACAGAATGCATGCCTAGAAACTATATAACAATATAATGATCTCCCTTCTAAAGTTCTAAGTATATGTCTTTAGGCTTATTATTAAACATTTCAGTCTAGTTCCATCATGTGTGCAAAATGCTCGTTAATAATTCGATTAAAATGCAGTCTTAATTTTGTTTAGACACAGACACAGATTTTTGAACAAATTATGCATCTATGTCAGTCCAACCAGATGCATGTAGTTTTGAATTTCGTAATGTTGTGAAACGTTAATACTAATTCATGCAAGATAAAGGTTAAGACGGACGCACCTATGTAATCTGTGAGCACACGGCCATCAGAAAATCTACCAGAGGGAATACCAGGAAAAGTGATTCCATATGGCTCATGCCATGAACCACCATATGTTTTTGGCCAATTTCCAGTATCCACATACGAGTCTCCAAACACAAACAACTTCAAGTTGTCTCGGCCCTTATGTAGACGGCTGCTAACTGGAAAACTCTCAACAGAAATCGCAACAGTTATGGAACTGAAGATGCACAAAAGAACCAAACATGTTTGTTGTTTCATTGCAATGGGTGCGAAAAATGCATAACAGTTCTATTAATAGCAAGCAAACTTAATTTTGAGATACATATATACTGTACATGAAATAAGGTTTTGTTTTAGATTTTGTTTTTGGTTGTGGTGGTTGTTGACTATTGACTGTCTTGAGGGTAGTTTCAAATTATTTGGTAAACAAAATTTGTGTGGTGAGCTCATAAAAAAAATCTATTTATAGATGTATTATTTATAGTTTACAAGTGATGACTAATGGTTTACTTGAATTAAGGATTAGTGAATATATACTTGCAGTCTTATGCAAGTAGGTAACTCATAAGATGCCCAACAATATGAATGTTGGCAAATTGTTGAACCACAAAAATGTTATCTTCTAATTTGTCGTTTACTAATGTAATACGCTTCAGCTTGCTGGTCTTGGACGGCCTCTGCTGTACTTTGGCGGGTTCGTTTTGGCAACATCAACGACTATCATCCAACCATTTATGATCTGAATGCACAAAAACAAGAGAATGTGTTCATTTTACTACAAGCACATTATATTGATAGCTTTATGTCAATAAGATCAAACTGGAGGTGGCAAAAGGAATGTGTAACGGGTCCAAACGAGTCATACTATAACGGATCAACTTTGTAGGAGTCAAAACAGGCCGGTCGGATCACTTGAGCCAAAACATTTTTCTAACTATTCTTTATACCAGTTAGACTAAAAGTATTAATCATGATTGCAAGAATGATATTACTAAATCTATATCTTTAAATAAAAAAGATTCACAAGGTTGTCTGGATTAATAGACTTTGGACGACCTTTAACCTGTTTAACCCATTACTCATTTTACATAAAACACAACCCAAATCAACCAATCCATAAGTAGACGGGTCGAATGTGCCACCTCCAGATTGAACTGTCAACAATGGAAATGCATAAACTAAATGCTAGGTTCGTGTGTAATAGTCGTTACCTTGCCATTCATTTCTCTAAGAGCTGCACCTGCGGCTTCTTCAGTAGTATACTCAATAAATGCAAAACCTTTCGACCTTTTGGAGATCTTGTCCATAATAATTTTAACTGTAACGAGCTTTACCAGTTAGATCACCACGGATATATAGCTTTAATTATATGTTCTAAAATAACTGACATATATACCTTCAACAAGCTCTCCAAAACCTTCAAATGCTGCACGTAATGTTTTCTCAGATGTATAAAATGACAGACCTGCCAAAAATTCACACATGTCACAGACCGTAACAAGCTCATAATCTAATAGATAATATATATGAAACTGTTATGCAACATACCTGTTACAAAGAGCTTCTTTGTCTTGATATTAGAATGCTGAAGACTGTTACCTGAAAATTAATTCATGTAATGCGTAAAAAGTTAACTGGGGTTTCAAAAGCTGAAGACAGACAGGATTAAAGGAAATGCATTTGAAAGGGCCGCACTACAGCTGAACAATTAAGTAATCTTTTAGCTAAATAACCACGAGCAATGCTAGTGTCTTGACTTAGCTACGGATGTTGTTTGGAGTCGGTAAAAGTAATTTTTAGGAGTGTTTGAATGTGGCCTGAGGGCTTTAGAGATAATTACGCGATATCTGATAATTAGTTGAAGTAAAACGAATTGGAAAAAATATATGCTCCAGCTGTTCTAACTTGAAGTGTTTGGATCTGCTTCTGCTGATATAACTTGCAACAGTAAGATGCTTCAGTGCTGATTATATAAGAAATTTTAAGATATTGTGACAAAATAAAACATTTTCTGAAAAAGTAGAGGTGGTTTGAGAAATGAATAAAAAAAATATCTCAAAAATACAAAAGCAAGGGGTAAAAAGAAAAATTAACCATTAAATAATTCAGTTTCGTTGCAACAGGTGACAAACATAACCTGTTTATCCAGACATCCCCAAATTCCACAGTAATAGCAAGATACGATATACAGATTGAAATTATAGCCAAAAATGTATAGTAAGTAAAGCGAATTTGGCAAACTTGAGAAGGCACCTCCATAATCTTTGTCATCTGAATTGAAATTCACATCTGGCATGACAGATGTAACACCAGGAACACCTGTACACCCAACTTCCAATATCACAAAACGATACAAACAAACACAGTTAAAGGAACATAGCTAGAAATGATATAAGCATAAGTTACCGGCTAATTCCTTTGCACACTCATCGTCTAGTTCACAATAGAATCCATAGTCTGATTGCATGGAAACGTGATATATACACATTTGGGCGTCCTTCTCACTGTTTAAACAAAACGAAAGTAAAAAATGGTTACTTTTTATGCAAAGAAAAAAGAAAGAAAACTGTTAGTACACAAGCACAGACTTCCCCAAAACGTTGGTTAGTATCTGAGTATAATGATCAACCAATTGTGCTCTAGTGATGACTCGGGATTCTGGCGTCTCTACACGAACAAGCCAGTGCTTCGAAGTTCCAGCAGGGAATAATGGAGGAAAATTGCTATTATGTGAACCCGATTCAGCTTTCTCGTGACTATAATCCTTTTGTACATAGTCGAAATTTGGATCAGGCTTTACTGATAAGACCTCTGGTAAACCTATGATTTATAGGAAAATAAGCAAACATTATCCACCTAACAACAACTCAGCAACAAGCCTACCAACATCTCATTTTTAAAACATTGAGGGAGTGTTTGGTATTGCATTTTGAAAGTGCCTGCTTTTGCTTCTGTTGTTTGAAGTAGTGGTAATCACAGAACGCCATCAGAAATCCTGATTATATAGTGTGTGTGTGTGTGTGTGTGTTTTTTTCTTCTTCTTTTCTCTTGGGGGTAAAAGGATCTTTGACCCCGGTAAATATAAAAATAAAATTCTCATTATATAGTGTGTTTTTTTTTTTTTTTGGGGGGGGGGGGGGGGGAGGATCTTTGACCCTGGTAAATAAAAAAATAAAATTCTGATAATATAGGGGGGGTTTCACTACACTCAAACAGTAGAAACTTATATTTTGTGATTTGAGGAAAATGCATTAATCGGGTAATCACTTTCAAGTCGAGATGCCAAACGCCATGTAATTCTGCAGTATAAGAATTTAATTTCTTGCAAGTGTTATTTGTTTAAATGGATGGAAAGAGAGTACATGCTAGTTGTAGAGAAGTTTCTTTGTCCACATCACAGCAGAACCCGAATTGGGTATCACAAGAAACATTGTATATACAGCCTTGAGCATCCTTCTCACTATCAAATTCAAACCAAACACAAAGAAATGGTCAGATTTTCATGAAACTTAACAAATTTTATTTGACTTATCAAAACATAGACCACAGTTATAAAACAAAGGAATCCCAACTCAAATAAGCCTTAATTCTTACAAATTTAAATGAATAATTACTCATAGAAATACACTAAAAAAACACATAGATATTAAATAAGTTACACTTTAAATTATGACACCAAGTTTATAATCTTTTGATAACAAAAAATGATTGGATATAATGAAAAAAACCCTATCATTGTTCAATAAGTAACGCTTCTCTTTAGGGTATTGCTAACAAAGAATGAGTTGCACAAAAACACAATGCAAGAGATGATGCTTTAATTTGCTAATATTGTAACTAAACACAAGTGTTTGAATGTTTTGCTTATGTAAAGATATAAGACTCGAAATAATCATAATTCAATAAACAGCCTCAACTGCAACCTCCAAACTGCTAATTCAAAACTGCTCCTAATAGGGACACAGCGACACGTTACTTAATCCAAACACTCGAAACAGCTTATCTGCGATATTGAAACTTAAGAAGAAGGGAAAAAACATATGTTTTGAAAACCTTTTACTCTTATAGCATTGAAACCCAAAACACATAATCTTCTTATTCAAATAAATTGTATGAGAACATACATACCCACCTGCCCAGAACCTTATCCAAGATTCTAACATAATAATCAACAACATCTTGTCTTGTACTAGAATCAGGTTTTTGTGTTGCTGGAGGCTTAACGACAACAATCCAATGTTGTTGGCCATTTGATTGTTCTAAAGATGGAACAGAGACAGCTAAAGTTGAGTTTGTCGCTGCCCATTTTGGTCTTGTATTGCAAAATGTTATTGTTGTTAGGATTAAGTTGTTTTTCTGTTTGAAATCAGGAATGGGTTTGAAGTTAAATTGGAGGGTTTCAAATGAGGGTGAGAAATGGATGATTGAGGAAGATAGAGTGCGCGCCATGGTTTGCTTTCAGGATTTTTTTTTTTTTTATTGTGTTTTTGGGGGTATTTTATTTGCTCATTTTCCACTATTACCCCCTTCTTGTTTTATTACTGTAAAATCCGGATCATTTAATCGGGTGGCTTTTGGTAAGAGTGATATTTGCACACTCTCATTATTTATTGTCACGCTCAAAAATATTATCGTTCGTTTGATTTGTAAGTGGGTTTAGGATTATAATTTTGATTTTGATTTAGATTAGGATTATTATTTGAATTTCGATTTAATGTAAAAGAAAAAAAAAATGTAAAAAAGAGAAAAATATTTTATATTTTAAAATGTAATTATAAATTATTTATATAAAAGATAAAAGGAGAGAGATAGAGACAAAATGAGGTGAGTCCTGTTTGTTGTCATAAAACCTACCACTCCACCCTACTTTATCACACTTCTTAATATTTAGGACTAAGTCCAAACCCGAATCATATCAAACAGTTAAAAATGAGATGGGGTCCATTATTCTATCCTAAACCCAAGCTAATCCCACAAATCAAACGGGCCCTAAGTACAGAAGCATCTGGTCATACATGTACAACTATTTACAATGCATTTGGTAGAGGTTAATTGGAATGGGGGAATCAGAATGGATATGATGCAAGTGTTTGGTTAAGATATACATATCTTTCAAATATAGGACTGAAAGTTGTATATCTTCCATACTCCATAGGAGTACAAGAGGCAATATATCAAACTATCATAGGTGAGTGACCCACTTTATACCTAAACTAATACCAATTGTGATTTATGATAGCATACCAAATGCACCCTTAATGCATAAAATGGAGTGTGACAATCACTAGTTGAAGTGTGCAAATCACCACTCTTTTTATAACCATAGTTTATAACATGTTTTGTTGACTAATCAAAGAGTTTTGCGCTCACCTAACTACTTCAAGATTATTTGCAAAAGCAAATGTGAGTTTAATACTTCTCATATTTTTAACGATTTTAAGTTTTACTCCCTCCGTCTCATATTAAGTGTCCACAATAGAATCTTTAGATGTCCCAAATTAAGTGTCCATATTCTATTTCAACCAATGAGATGATACTTTAGTGGGTAAAATGATATTTGATTGGTGGATAGTGTAGTTAGTGGAATTTTCTAAAACTTTGTGCATGATGTAAGCGGACACTTAATATGGGACGGAGGGAGTACATGTTAACCATGTTTTAATTAGGTTGAAGATAAGTTAGATAGATATTTTGTAGCAATATTTTTTGAATTTTTATATTAATATTTGAAAAAAAAAATGATTTGCAATAACAAGTGTTTCGTATTTTTTGAAATTTTTTATTATTATAATTTTTGAATTACATGAAATTCATTAAACAAACAAGAAAAAGGAAATCATAACTAAATTGATTTGCAATTAAAGGTATTTCATATTAATTACTTATAAATCTCTCTAATAAGTGTCATCGTTGACTTTTAAAGTCTTCATTTTTAACTTTGACTTTGATTTTTTTTATTTGTGTTATATAATACTTGATACAAAATATATGAATTGATTGAGTTTGAAATGTATTTTCATTGGTAAAATTTTCATCAAGTATTACATAACACAAATTAAATAATTTAAGGTCAAAGTTGAAAGAATAAGACTTTAAAAGTCAACAGTGGACATTTATTTAGGGAGGGATGTAGTACTTCATAAGGTAGGTTTCTCACTGAAGAGGGTATATGAACTTGTAGGGTAGTATAAGTTATAAGGACTAGTGAGGAGTAAAAGATGAACCTACTTCTTAGGTTTCTCACCTAACTACTTCAAGATTATTTGCAAAAGCAAATGTGAGTTTAATACTTCTCATATTTTTAACGATTTTAAGTTTTACATGTTAACCATGTTTTAATTAGGTTGAAGATAAGTTAGATAGATATTTTGTAGCAATATTTTTTGAATTTTTATATTAATATTTGAAAAAAAAAAATGATTTGCAATAACAAGTGTTTCGTATTTTTGAAAATTTTTTATTATTATAATTTTTGAATTACATGAAATTCATTAAACAAAAAGAAAAAGGAAATCATAACTAAATTGATTTGCAATTAAAGGTATTTCATATTAATTATTTCCTAAAATCTCAAATAAGTGTCATTATCGACTTTTAAAGTCTTCATTTTTAACTTTGACTTTGATTTTTTATTTGTGTTATATAATACTTGATACAAAATATATGAATTGATTGAGTTTGAAATGTATTTTCATTGGTATAATTTTCATCAAGTATTACATAACACAAATTAAATAATTTAAGGTCAAAGTTGAAAGAATAAGACTTTAAAAGTCAACAGTGGACATTTATTTAGGGACGGATGTAGTACTTCATAAGGTAGGTTTCTCACTGAAGAGGGTATATGAACTTGTAGGGTAGTATAAGTTATAAGGACTAGTGAGGAGTAAAAGATGAACCTACTTAGTTCTTGCATTATACTATCAAAGGAGGTTTGGATGGAATTTTCTTAGGTTTTTTCTTTTTTCTTTTTTTTTTCTTTTTTTTTTGAAATGTCTTAACAGGCTCTTAATGAGCCAAACCTCTTAACCGGTTAGACGTTTTGGGCGCTCAGACAGTTTTTTTTCCTCGTTCAGACGTGATCATATGTAAAAACATCTTAATGGTCTAGACTTGAAAGACTATCCTAATGCCTTTTGTTGATATTTAATAATAAAAAAAATGTTTTCTTCTCTATATTCTCTCCCAAACCTATCCAAACCCTAAACACATATTGAAGCCCCCACCCACATCTCTAGTAACCACCTAACGCCGGCCGCCACTTCATCTCGGGTCATCGTGACCACTACATCAAAGTTGGTTTTTCTAATCCCTTATTAGTAGTATAAGTTTAGAGCTATTTGTATTTTGGTTGCGGACTTGGGGTCTCTTTGTTTTAATCATAATAACATTACACCTTTGTAGCTATTATATACATGTTGTCCATTGTTGGTGCTCTCTTTTGTGTTGTTTGGTTTTTATAGCCATAATCAATTACAATATGAGAAATGTAACTCAAGTTCAAATCAAATGGTATATTGTTCAATTTTGTAATAGTTTGAACACACTGGACTCCTTTCCATTTATCAATTTATAAAGTGTGTACGTTGTGTTCTTGCAAGGGTTGCTGATGGCGCAACTAATACTAGACAGAAGTAGTTGCAAGGACTTATATAACGAATGCTATGTCTTTAAACACTAAAAGGCTAACCAGAGAGGAGTGCTCAACTAATTAAAAGCATAACAATTTGGCATATTTTAAACACTAAAGGACTTGTGTTACTAGTTACTAGCTGCTCATTATGCATATTTTATGTTCATGTGTTACTAGTTACTAGATGCTCATTGTTCTTAGGTGAAAATTGATATGTAACTGTTTAGGTTTTGTTTATTATGTCGTTTAGGATACTTTATATATGACTATTAATACAAATATTGTCCAAAAAACGTTATTTATATTTTATGAACTTTACCTTGTTTTTTTTTGGGTAAAAGGGTTAATTCACCCCGGTAAAATTCATTACTCCAAAAAATGTTGAGGTACAATAGGGTGAGGGTGATATCCCTCACCTCAGTCCCTTAGGACACTTACAAACACAAATATAAGAATGACACACCATTCCTATAACTTACAATAAAATGAACCCTACCAATAATGACAAAAGTACATAAAAATTACAATACTACTCAAATGAAGCACTTGAGCCTTCTATATCACTATGGCGGTCCACCTTAACTTCCATGAAAAATCCTCCAACTTGCCCACTCATGGATCATCAATTTTGAGATTCAGTTCACAAATGTCACACAAAGGTTGGTGAAAGACTCTAAAACCACGGATAGAGCAGCAAGCAAACTTGCTCCAACGGTGTATGTTTAGATGCAAAACCGAACACAATACTAAACACCAAGCATGATGACCAGTAGCGTATGAACATAGGATTAACAAACCCTAACTTCCAGCATATACAATCACGAGACCCAAGATGAATAAGAGTGCAGCTGATCCATGATCGTGTACATGGGGTTTTGAACAAGAGTCCCCAAAAACTTAACTTCCATCATTGACTCCGCAACCATGCACCAGGTTTGTCGACTTCAATAACACATAACCACCGTGATTCAAGTCCACAATGCAGCTAGTATTACAACAAATGTAATAATAACCAATATAAGAGTGCAATACGCAAGGAAACGAACCCACAAAATAGGGCATCGAAACCTAACATCCGGATCTGAATCACAAAAGACCTCATGAACAGTCTATGAAATTCAGATCATTACCAATCAAATCCCAATCGGCGTAGTAAATAATAACCATGAAGCACCGATGAGATTGAAACGAACACAAAAAAATTAGGGTTTACCAGAACCCTAACGCCCCAAGAATCAGTAACCCACCAGATCCTACATCCAAGTAATATGACATCTCTCTCCACACCCACGTAAATCATCAAGCCAAACGACTTCCATAACCAGAAACCAGGACTTACCAGGAGAAAGATAAATAAAACCCTAAAAGTTAGGGTTTTATAATATAATGATACGCATAAGCAGATCCCAAGCAAAGCCAGATGATATAGCATTAACGCACATCATAAACCAACCTGTAAATATAATTTTAACGGAACCCTAATAGGGTAACCATCAAACCAAAACGCACCGTCACAATTGGATTATGTTAAGAAGAAACCCTAGGTGATATGTCCCTAAAAAACTGATTACCAAATCAGGTTAGAGGTAAATCACGATTTCAGAAAGATAGAAAAATCAAGGAGTAAGGCGCCACCCTTAGAAACACACAACCAAACTGAATCGATTGCATAGGCGATTCAGAATGATTGTTTAGCCGGAAAAATAGAAGGGAGGCGCCTGAACTTTACCTTGTTTTGTTAACAACAAAAGTAAATTTCATTTTTGCAAAGTATAAAGCTTGTCAAGATTATTAGACATTAATACAAGCTTTTCTTAAATAAAGTCTTCATCACTTAAGCATTTACATCTTATCACATTTTGATTAGCTACATATCAATTGACATTGATAACCTTCTAAACTATAATGTGCATCAACATTTTAGATCAAGTATGTTTAGTTTCTTAAACAAAACATTACATAAGTATTTACTTATATAACATGTTAATTCTAAAAATGAAAAACTACATATTACATCATGGCTTGCATCACATTGGAAATCTTTAGAAGATTTTATAAAATATTTTGTTTAGATATTCACTCATCATATCTTACATAATCTTAGAGAGATTTGGATGATCTTTGAAAGATTTTTTGTGATATCCACTGTCAGACTGGCGGAACCAAAAATTATAAAGGACGGACCCGTTTTTTTGGTTCCTTCCAGTCCGTGATCTGCTGATCACTTGGCCTATACATAGCAAGCAAACCCAAGTTGTTCTATCATCCCTCATTAGCATAAAACACATACATTCTCTCATTCTATTACATCTCACTCAGTTTCATTTCATTTTAGTAATCATCCTTTGTAGCAAAGAAGATCAAGGCATAATCAAGCTTCAACAATTAGATGGAAGTCTTGTTTGTTTTGTTGTTGTGTGAATCATTATTGTTCATACATCATTGTTGTACCAAACCATTTTAAACCTCTGAGTGTGAGTGGTTAGTATTTTAGTCCTCAAAATACATAGTGTGTTGAGAGTGGTTGTACCATTGTAAAAGAACTCGACATCTAGCTTTGTGTCAGAAATATTGTGTAAGCGACATGTAAAGGTTTTCTCCGTCGGTTAAAGGAGCTTGTTGATTAGTGAAGATAACTCTCGAGTTGGAGACTCAGAGAGTAGAGTAGGACAAGGAAAAAGAGTCCTTGTAGACCGAACCACTATAAACAACTTTTTCGTGGTTTGATTGTTTCTTTCCTTACTTACATATTATCTATTGCTTACATATTATTCATTCTTTACTAACACATCATTTATCTATATCGATTGATTTCAAAATAAGTTTTCGAAACAATTAAGATTTTAAACGGTAAAACTATTCAACCCCACTTCTAGTTTTTCACAATTGGTACCAGAGCCTCGTTGCTCAAGATTTTCTAAAATATATTGTATTTTATAAACTTGAAACGATCCATGGATTCCGAAAACTTTAAAGAAGGGCAATCTATGCAAAGACCACCACTTTTTGAAACGAATGGATTTATCTATTGGAAAAACCGTTTTGAAACATATGTGAAATCAAAAGATATAGATATTTGGTTTGTTATCATTAAAGGTGATTTTTAATCATACAACAAAAGATATTTCAAATGATGAAAAAAAAATTAATAGGTAAAAATAATGAAGCTAAAATGATGCTTTATAATGCTTTGCCTAGAAAAGAATATGAAAGAATTTTTATATGTGAAACCGCCAAAGATATTTGAGAATCTTTAATAATTACACATCAAGGGAATTCACAAGTCAAGGATAACAAAATTGATCTTCTTGTTCAACAATATGAATAATTTGTTATCCCTGAAGATGAAACCATTGATTGTGGATTTGCTCGTTTTAATAGTATTGTTACTTCTCTTAAAGCACTTGATGAATCTTTTCGTAGCAAGAACTTTGTCGAAATTTCTTAGAGCACCCCATCCAAGTGGAGAGCAAAAGTAACGGCTATTGAGGAATCAAAAGATCTCTCAATAATGTCACTGATGAGCTAATTGGAAATCTCAAAGTACATGAAATGGTGATTGAGAAAGATTCGAAATCATTAAAGGCAAAGAGATAAAGTCAAATCCGTTGCTCTAAAGGCAAGAACGGAATCTAGTGATGATAAAGAATCTTGATCGGATAGTGAAGACGAGGAGTATGCCATGGCCGTAAGAGATTTCAAAAATTTCTTTAGAAGAAGAGGAAAGTTTGTAAGGAAACCCCGAGATGAAAAGAAGTCATTCCGGAAAGACCGAGATGACAAAAAGGGAAAAAGTAAGGAAGTGCTTTAGATGCGGTGATAAAAGTCATCTAATAGGAGATTGCCCCAAGCCACCTAAAAGCAAAACTCAACGAGCTTTTGTAAGCGGTGCTTGGAGTGAAAGTGATGATGATGAAGAACCAAGTAAGGAAGAGATCGCTCTCATGACACATGAATCAAACGAGGTACATTCCGACTCATCTTACTCCTCTATTGATGATGACACTTTGCAAAAACAATATAATCAATTACGTGAGCTTAGCTTAAAAATCATAGCTAAAAACAAGTTTTTTAAAACTAGAAAGGATTTTTAGAAAACGAAGTTTATGAGTTAAAAGAAAAGGCAAAACGATTAGAAAAAGGCAAGGCTAATGACGATGGTTGTAAATCATGTCAAGAGCTTGGTCTTGAAATAGAAAAACTAAAACTCACACAAGAGGTTCTCATCGAACATAACTCTAAATTGAAGATATTTAACAAAAATATTTCTTGTGCCTATGAAATAGTAAGAATTCAAAAAGTACCGGAAATACAAGTGGATTAGGTTTTAATGAAGTAATGATTCCAAGTAGTAAAACCAAAGCGGTAGGAAAAGACAAAAAAGCATCCCAACTACGACAAGACAACACGGACCGAGACAAAACCAAAATTTGCGTCCATCCATTGTAAATTTTGGTTTCGTGGTAGCTATGAGAGAACAACAAGTTTGCAAAACGGACCGTATTAAATTTATCAAAGTTACTAAGAAATCTAAAGAGGTTGTTAAACAAAACCTGCTTTGTTACAATAGGAGTAGGACTTGCTAAAATGAATTTAGATCTAAAACCGATTGATGTTCACGCATCGGTGTTGATTTCATAGTCCGCTTGGCGATGAAGAAGATTCGGATAAAGTTGTTTGGTGAACAACTCCTTTGTAACTTTAGGAACAATGTCAAGAAGGTCTTGATGAGTGTACCCTTTGATCATTTCGTCCATCTTCCTGGAGATCATCTTTCATGAGCTTCGTACATACTTCCTTTCAACTTGCATCTTGTCGATATCATCATGAATATATCAGTCGATCGGTAGAAATTCATCTTCTGTAGAGCATGTCTTTCTTTCGACTTGTTTGACAAACATTCCCAATTCGTTTATGAGCATGAGAAATCCAAGATCGAGTTGGCTTCTTCACCGATTTGGATGTTGATTTGGTTGATCTTTTAGATGGTGGTGGTGAAGAATGAGGCGATGAATCGATGATGAGGAGACATGAGGAGGCTCGAGTCCTTTGGAGGTGCGTATATCCTCCTTGGAGCAATTGATTGTTGAGAAGATAATCATCATAATTCTCTTCGTTATCTTGTCCAATTTAGCTTTTACTCATCGAGCCTAGGCTTCTTCATCGATCTTTTCTTTCTCGGACTTATCCTTTTCGGTTCCTCAATGTTATAATCAATAGATTTCTCCACAAGCTTTTCTTTGTTGCACAAGAGTGGTGGCACCGGTTCCTTATCGGGTCGATTAACCGCATCGGGATCTCGGTGAAGAGTGGACACCACCACTTGACCCTCCGGGGCCACCCATTTGATCTTGTTCAAATTCTTTAGCTTTTGAAGGTGTCTAACGATTTTAAACTTCTTCCGTATGATAAATCCGGTTGCTCTTCATCACTTTCGAGCTTTCTTCATATGGCACAAGCACAGAGTCTTCCTTTCCTAGGTCACCGGAGGACTAGGAGGTTTTGCTCTTGAGGAGGTGGTTGGTTGCAGATTGAGTAGTGGACCTCCTCATCGATTGTGTATCTTGAGCTTTCGTCGGTAGCTTTCTTGGTGGTTTAGGTGTAGGAATATGAGCGAGCTTCACGAGAGGGAACTTTCTTCTTTGGAGTAGGTTTCCTCTTTGGGACCTTCCTTGACTCTCTGTGCCTTCGCCTTCCAAAGACTTCCTCTTACGGTTCTCCGAGTGGGTGTTCCGAAGGCTTTTCATCGAGATGACCAACTTTGCCTTCTCTTCTCGCTACCCGATACCTTTTATGCGTTTCAAGCTTCTTGATTTCGTTAGCTGATGGGTGATCGTGTAACACAAAGACCTTATTTCTTTGTTGACGATTCCTTGATTTCGATCGATAGGATAGGCTCATCAACATGTTGTGATTATCGGGTCATTGAGCCTCTTGGGGATATCGGGATGAAGTCCAAGTGCTCTCGGATCAACAGTTTTGTGTATCGACATAGGAATCTTTGAGCCAAGCTTTTGAGAAATGTCATCATGTCATCCCATATCGAGCTTCAATTTCGATGTCCTTCTTGTTGATTAATGACCGGAAGATTTGCGGTTCCATGAGCTTGGGATGCTCATAGCCACCGTCACGACCAGAGACCGATTTGGTGATGATGATGTAGAGTGTTCTCCATGGTTGAGGAATGTTCTTAAGCTCCACATGAGAGTGCTTAGTGATAATTCTGAAGCTTCATCATAGCCAATATCAATCGTGAATTGAAGAACTGTCTCCTCGGTGGGTGTGGCAAAGAAGTCGGTTGGCTCGATTTCGGGAATGAGAAGAACGACCCGTAAGTCCGCATGAGTGATGGTGACTTGTTTGTGATTGAGAGTCACATCATCGCACTTTGACCCTTGATCCTTTGCATTGAATTCCGAATTGTTGAATGTAGATCTCTCGATCGTAGCGAGTGTGAGAGCATGTTCGGTAGGGATGATTCTTTAGAATATCCATAGCAATGAGACAAGAAGATTACGAGCATGTGAGGGTTTCAATGTCAACCCTAAGGTTGTTCTTTCCAATCTTTCTCGGATAGCCATTAGGGAAGATGTCGAGAATTGTGAGAACTTATGGTGCATCCACATTCATTTGAGCGACCATGTCATGATCTCGAAATAACATTAGCCAAAAGAACCAACATATCGAAGACATAATGTTAGTCAATAGAAGGTTTTTATTGTCTAATTATTGAATATACAGTGTCAATGATTGTTACGAGTCCAAAGTCACTTATTTGTCCAATAGTCCACTGATGTCATGAGAAGTTTCGTGAGTTAGTTAACTTTAGATTTTAAAGTTTATGTTATCACATATTTTCACAACACATTATACTTTTGAGCTAATTGGTGACATTATTGGATTCGTGACGTTATGATTCATTTATTTACAAGTTTGCACGCGTAACAATTCATAACGAAGGTTTGATCAAGGCTTATGCGTAGGAATAGTAGCTTATGCGTAAGCGGGAGAGGTATCGGCGTGAGACGCAAGCTTATGCGTGGGATCCTTACTTACGCGTAAGAAATATTACGCGTGGGAAAAGGGGACCTTATGCGAGAGCTTACGCGTGAGACGATAAAACCTTACAGCGTAAGGATTACTCGTAAGAGTAAACCTTGTTAGCATTAATAGTTTTATTA
Source organism: Chrysanthemum lavandulifolium (assembly GCA_022545495.1). NCBI lineage: Eukaryota > Viridiplantae > Streptophyta > Magnoliopsida > Asterales > Asteraceae > Chrysanthemum > Chrysanthemum lavandulifolium. Next base: position 130,238,598 of record CM040242.1, on the reverse strand, counting down.
GAAGTGATGGTCATTCGCGGTTAGGAACTTTGTAACGTGTGTTAGATATCGTGATAGAATAGTCAACGGGCTCGTGGACTTAGGCTAAGCTTATTGGCTATAAGATAAGTCAAGCTAGCCTTATGTATGATGTAATCCAACCCAAGCCCAAACGAGCCCATGGAAAGCCTTTTAGGGCATCAAGTCACTTGTACTATAAATACCCTCAAATGGTCATTTGAGGGGTGTTAGTGTGTGTGTGTGTGTGTTTTCTTTGGAATATACAACTTATTGTTTACATCTTTCTACACATATACACGGTATCATTACATCAAGTCACCATCTTTCTCATCTAGTTTTCTACGCATAGTTTGTGTTTGTGCTAACGTGTTCTAAGCATAAAGTGAAATACGTGTTGGGTTTATGATAAGGTTGATAGATATAAGGTCCTACAAACCTTATGCGTAGAGTCATCACACGCATATCCTTCACGGGATACGCGTAGTCCCATTGTAGAACCTTACGCGTAATAGTTACGCGTAAAATTTCTCTTACGCATAACTTTCTACGCGTAAGGTGATCCTTATGCGTAGAGTTACAAAGACCTTGATTCTGAGTTTTAAGCGTAACAAGCCTAAAATAAAATCATCATATCATCAATCTTAACACATATATTCATTTTAGAATAGATTATGGCATGAAAACTTGTTAAACAGTTTACGCGTAGAAAGTCATACGCATAAGTCAAATTTAAATTTTTGAGGAGACTAAACGTTCAATTATTGAGGAGACTAAACGTTCAATTTTTACGCGAGATTCAAATTTTGGTTTAACTGTGAAAATTTTGGTCAAAAATTCAAATTTTTGGGCCTAAATTCAAAAATTTCGGGTCAAATTTGGCGTCAAAATTGTCATAACTCAAATTTTTCATACGACCTTAGAATTGATTTTTATAGTAAATTTCAAATTTTGGGAGAAAATTTTTTCTCGCCTAAGAACCAAGGTTACTGATACGACTTTCGTAAACACCTCAACCGAGCTTAATCTTCATCAACCACAACTCCTTTATCGTTGAATCGATCCTACATCAACTTTATCGATCATACCTTCATCAATGGTAACTCAACAAGACATTCATGCAGTAGGTGCGAAAACCGTCCTCCTATGTTGGCAAAGGTGGTTATCTTCAATGGACAAGTCGTATGCTTCGTTACATAAAGACCAAACCTAATGGGAAACTCATGATTCAATCCATTCGAATGGACCCTTCAAGCATCGACAAGTCCATGTCCTCGAAATGCCGATGCAACACCTCCCATCCCACCATCCTCTCGTCTTCAAAATGAATCGAATACATCAAGAGGATCAAGCAAGTCGATGCAGATGACATGACAATTCATATTGTCCAACCGGGTTTACTAATAGACATCTTTTTCTTTGAGAGCGGTTGTGAAAGCGCTTTTGATATGTGGGAATGTGTTAGACGGCTTTGTCATGGAAGTAAATTGGTCAACAAGACATGGAGAACAAGTCGCTAACCGAATAGGAAAAGTTCACTTCAACTCCGGAGAATCCATTGAATCCTACTATGGAAGGTTTTGCACTTTGATGAATGAGCTAATTAGAAACAAGCTAGCACCCAAAACTATCGTTCAAAACATCAAGTTCTGAACAATCTTCCGGAAGAATAGGGACGATATGTCACTATTGTCAACCAAACAAAAGACTTACATCGGTGAACTTTGATCAACTAAACGATTTTCAAACAAAACCAAGTCAAGTGAATGAAGTCGGGAAAGAAAGATTGGCAAAGAATCATGATCCATTGGCACTTATTGCAACGACTCAACCTTGGTGAATACACAACAACAAGCTTCATCATCTTCCAACAACAACTTGCGAGAATACATTCCACAACCACAACAACAATTCTATCCACCGAACAACAAGTCATTCAACAACGGTATCCACAATACCAAGAACAAGGAATCACCGATCCCGAAACCGAACAAGAAGAAGCTTTGCGACAAGTATTTTCTTTATTGGGTAAAGCATTCAATGATCGCTATTCCACACCAACTAACAACAACCAAAGGATTTCATCAAACACTGCAGCAGCAAATTGCGGTAGGGTGTGAATATGGGTAATCAAGGACAAATGGTTGGAGTTATTGGGAATCGGCGAGGATATGCTACTTGGATTTCGCATGGGTAATCAGCGGTTCCGTCGTCGTAATCAGTTGGGTCGAATGTTGGAAATCGATGGGACGAATGTTGGGAATAGAGCGATGGGGTAATCGAATGGGAATGTTGCGGCTCAATCGTTGGGAATTATGGAAATGTGAATCGTGGTAATCGTGTTAAGTGTTATAACTGTCAAGGAATGGGTCACATGGCACGAAACTGTCCCACTAAGCCGCACAAGAAGAATCTCGAGTTTCTTGAAAGCTATGTTGTTAGCATAGAAGCAAGAAGCGTGGATGCGGTTAAGTCGAGGAAAATGATTTCTTCGCTATTGTGGATGATTTGGAAGACCTCGAGGAACTCAATGCAAATTGCATCTTCATGGCAAATCTTGAGGAGACTAGCACGACATCGACTCGACGCACCTCCCCGTCCATGACGCCAACGCAGATGTCGAGGTACCAATCATTGATCCATGCTATAACAATGTCATATTTGATGTGTTTACTCATGACGAACAAGATTATGTGACGCCAAGACCTACTTATGATACATACATGGACAATCCGAGTTGTAGCAATACTAACTCGAAACTCGGATGTGGATCCTAGTGGAGGTCGTGTTTCACAAAATACTTGAGACCGATGAGGAAACACGTGCTTACTTTGAATCATTAATCAATAATTGTGGCATTGAAATTGAGAAAGTTAGTAAGGTCAATCGCGAGGTTAAGGCCACGAATGCTAAATTGACCGAGCTTGAGAGTTACAAAGAGAACGCAGAGCCTTTGAATTTCATACAAACAAAGTATCGAATTAGAAATTGGTTATCGAGATTACTTTTAAGAGAAAACAATTGCAACTCAAGTATGACACACTTGATGTGAATTTGAACTTGAAAATAAAATCTTTAAACAAGGAAATTTCGATCTAAATGACCAACTTTCTAAACAAAAGCACTATTTTCGATCTTGAAAAGAGAAGAAACAGTTGATTCTCGATTTTCAAAACGAGAAGATTCTCTTCTTGATGAAATTCTTGATAAGAATGAAAAGATAAAATCTTTGGACAATTTGCTTCTTACAACGGGTCATTCCGCTAAAACCAACAAGATGCTTTCTAATCAAGTAAATCCGATTTTCCATACTGCACATAAAATGGCTCTTGGTAACAACCCTTCTACGTTCCTCAAGAAAGCTCAGAAATCTCAGAATGTGTTAAACAATGGAAAACCTTTGCATGAACCCATAATTGTTCATGATTCTCTTGAACCGTTAGAACTATCTGAGGAGAGTAGATCAAAAATTAAACAAAAGAATCCAGATCTCAAACCAATTGATTATAACAAATGGAACAAAATTAATGGAATTACTTTTGTTAATCAAAAAGAAAAGTCAAAGTTTTTCATCACACCAAGTGTTTCAAACAAAGTGTCAACACCAGTTTCAAAACCAGTTGTAGTTTCCAAATCTCTTTCGAAAATTGAACAAATGTCTTCAAACAATCCTTTTAACACAAGTGAGGCTAGAAGCATTTTAGATGACGTTAAAACTAGAATTGGGTATCTTCAAGAGATTAAAACTAAAACCAATATTACAACAAACATCCGGTTTAATAGTTTTGATAATGAGCAGAAAAAGTTTTTGAAACTCAAATTGCCCTCGGTGAATAACATCAACTCAAGGGTAATTCATGTTGAACAAGCACTTTTGAAAGAAACAATGACTTTGTCAAGGACCATAAATCCCGGTAAAGCAAGCTAATGAATGTTTTGAACACATCAAAGTTTTGGAAAATTTGAATGATTCTCTCTTCAAAGATGTTATTGTTGGGAATTATGTGAAAGTCCGGATTATCTTGATATTAATGCCAAGTGTTTCTCTTGAAGTGAAGTGGATTCGCGAAGACTTATTCTCTTCAAGTATAATAGTGATTAGTTTGTTTGCGGAAGTGTCTATTCCGTATTTAGTTTATTTAGTGTGGATATACATGAGCTTTATTAGGAAGTGATTGTGTATATCTTATTTAGTTTTATGATTATACGTTTCTTGGGAAACGGTTTAGCGATATTGTTTAGGGTTCCTTATCTATAAAAGGAACACATTAGAAAGGTTTATGTACCGATTGGAAAAACTCAGTTTTAGTTAATATAAAGATCCATAGAGGATCAAGAAGTTCTTAGTTATTTGTTACTTGTGTTTATATTCACCGATAAACATTAGTAGTAGAGATTGTCTTTTATTGTGCTTGTGATTACATAGGCATACATAACGATCCACGAGCTCAAGATCTATCAAGGTCTTTGTTTGTTTCAATGATTATGACTACCGATATCATGTCCATTATTTTACAAACATATTCTGTTGAAGATCATGAAAGACTCGATCGAGACCTCCGCAATTGTTTTAAAATATGAAAATGCTCTTGAAAAACTTGAAAAGAAAACGTGTCCTATTTTAAACAACTTGATCGAAAAACAGAGGAATGCAAGTATGACAAAGCTGTCAAGAGTGTGCCTACAAGGACATGAAAGAGCAAAATGATCTTTTGAGAGCTCGGTTGGAATGTCTAAAAGGGAAGGTCATGGATACTAAGTTTGCAAAACCATTGACCGAGGAGAAAACAAATGTTCCCAAACCGTTTTCAAACCAAAATGTCTATTTCGTTTCCTCCAAAAGTCAATGCAAAAATGATTTGTCAAAAACAATACTCCACGACTTTGCCTATCAAAAAACGAATTATCAAAGGTTTTGAAAAACCTGTTTTTGATAAAGAAAAAGTGTTTACACATGGCATTTCTAGGACTGGTACACGGAATGTGACCAAAAATCCAATTAAAGAATCTGTCGGTTCTAACAACATGGTCAACAATCACTATCTTGAACAAGCTAGGAAAGACGGAATTCTAGGTACAACATCTAGGGTGATGAATTCTACAAGATTTCAAGGCACTGCTAGTAGTTGTAAACCATTACCTAGGAACACTCTACAAAATACTAGGGATTGGCTTGCATCTAAGAGTAGTTGTCGCAGTACATCGGGATTCTGTCAAATACGTAACCATAGTCTTTGAGTTGTGTTCTCATCCAGATGACTTGAGCACAACACGCGGACATGGCTACATATTCGCTTGGTTGATGACAATGATGTACAATCCTTCTTTGATTGCCGGGACACCGTTTATCACCAAGAAATTGTAGTGCTCAAGTACTTTTCCTTGAGTCTAAGCATCCTGCGTGGTCGTCGTCGAAAATGCGATTAGTTCAAAACCGTAATCCTTCGGATACCGGATCCCCAAGTTAATGGTTCCTTGATGTATCGAGGATTCTTTTAGCCTCGAGAGGTGGGTTTCGATTGGTCGCGATCGATAACGGGAGCAAAGATATACGACAAAGACAATATCGTCTCGCTAGTCGTTAGATACATGAGAGACCCAATAATACTATGGTATTTTGTGGGTCGACAAGTTTCCCATGTAAATCGGCGTCTAGCTTCTTGGTATGAGTCATTGGTGTGGCATAAGTGTCACGTGTTTTCATTCCAAATTTGTTTAACAATTCAAGGGCATATTTGACCGACTCAAGAAAATACCACGGGGTGATTGATGAACTTGCAATCCTAGAAAGAATGTAAGTTCACCCATCATGGACATTTCAAAATTTTTCTTCATTAGTTTTGCAAAAGCGATTGAGTACTTTTTATGTGTAGACCCAAAAATGATGTCATCCACGTAAATTTGAACAATTAAGATATGTGCCCCGTGATATTGTATAAAAAGAGTAGGGTCAACCGAACCTTTGGTGAAATTATTAGCAATGAGGAAAGATGATAGCTTATCGTACTATGCCCGAGGAGCTTGTTTGAGACCATAAAGTGTAGGATCGTAAATAATTATGTGTTTGATGATTCGGGTGGTCTTGGATGATCAAAATACATGTTTGCCATAGTTAGAGAGTTAGAGAGAAAGGGAGTTTCTTGGTAGAGACTTGGTTTAACAAATGTAAAAGGTTAGATTAAAGAAAAGCTCCACCCCTTCCATGGATGGAAGGGGTATTTATAGTCTTACAAGAATACGTCCTCCTATCGGACTGTGGATCAGGCATACAATGGGTAAAGACCCGTCCTTCCTCCACGGTGTTGCGCTAAACTAAACTATGCTAATAATTAACTAACTAACTACTAAATAACGTAAATACCGACACGTCTACGAGCTAACATATGCTAGACCTTAATTGGGGTGACCGACACTTTAACATGGAATTTCCAATTCCTAACAATCTCCCCCTAAGGGAGGTTACCCCATGATTTACATTTTGAATCCTAGCATTCTATTCATGACTTCGTTCTTGAGCTCGTAGACTTCAATTCTTCAAATCCGCAATCTTGTGCTTTAGCAGTGATACTTCAAAGTCCGCATAGTTTTGTACTTTCAGTGGAGGCCTTTAACTGATCCACATCTTTGATGATCTTTGAGCTTTCATGGAGATCATCAGCCACAGTAAATCTCTGGATCACCCTTTATTGTGTTGCCATCATGTGAAGTTGTGACTTTCGGACCGACATGCTCACACTTTTGAATCATGACATCTTTCCATCGAGTAGCGGAAGCTTTACCGCTCATGATATTTGCGACAACGTAGCGTAAACATAGTATAAAAATATCGAGCTAGGTTATGTAGATATGCACCGTCATGATTTCTTCAATTAAGCGTGGATCTTTGTGAGCATGCGGCTTTGGATTGACTCCTCAATTCGATTAGTCGCAACCATCCAAATGTACCGCAAACAACAAGTTAGCAATAAAACACACGAAAGTGTCTTTGATCACTTCGTTGAATTGAGGTACACGGCTCACGGTTCCCGTTGATCAAGACAAATCACGCTGTGATCGGTAGGATTCGAGGAATCTCCTTGATGTGGTTTCGCAATGTTCTAGTCGTTCTCAAACCGAACGTCTCAAAGAAGACAACACGGAGTGAGTGAACCAATAATTGAGATTCACCGATTGATGAAAATGATTTGAAAAACAATCGTGTATTGCTTTAAGAAAGAGTTTTGCAATACAACGAAGGTTTATGAGAAAGATCAATTTTTCAATCAAAATACTTTTGTATTAGAGAATGAGTACACATTCGACGTGCTAGCGAAAAGAAGAGATTCGCACATCGAACGGTTTTCTAAAAGTATTTTTCAATCGATATACTTTTGAGTTTGAAATTGAATACACATTCGACGTGCTAGAGAAAAGAAGGTTTGCACATCGAAGCGGTTTTTCAAAAGCATTCGTCAATTCCATTCTGGACCAAGGTTGATTCAAGAATGAATCTCCCATCGTTTCTATCCGGTTGTCACAAGCTTGATCTTTTGCAAGATTTCACATGTCACCCACCAAGAGCTTGTTTGATGTTGGCTCTAGAAGGATTTCCATCTTCATCGTGAATATTTTTACATATCACTCGGATGTTCGCAATACCACAAGGATAATGCGAGGACTCTTAATATATACTTACTTTCCACATTGTGTGAAACAAACAAGTCTTCAATAATTTAGTGTCCTAATGAGATAATGTGGATGATCTCTTGGCTCTAGACTCAATAGTGCTCATTTGGTTCTGTCTTGGAGACTAGGGAGAGGGTCTCCTTCTTTAATATCAACAATCTCTAAGAGAAAGTCGATAGATTATGTAGGTTCCCGTGAGAATGAAACAAGCCCTTTTAAGAGGAACTTGAGTAGCTTGGGAAGTTTTAGTGCAAGCGTCCACGGGTCCATGACGTCTTGTGTTCAATACCGATGTTACCTTAGTAAACACCAGAGCATATGAATTGAACCCGTTCGCCCTAAGGTTGAATTATTGAGGGCTATTTCTTTTCACCCTTTTCATATTCATTTCTTTTCATTCTTCAACCCCTTGATTGCTTACCGAGACTTCATTACTAGAACCTTGTTGGGTTTATTCCAAGACTAGCTCTGTCTCATCCGCAATCTTCCCATATTCTCATTTTCTCCTTTTTCAATATACCTAAGGACTCTACACTATCTAGTGGATTGTCCTCGGTAGATCCCTCCGGTTCGGCGGATCGTGGGAACAAATACCTAACCTAACCATCCTTATAACACCATGCATAAAGTAAATTTGGTCGGTCTTTTGGTATTGTTCATTCCTTCTCGAAACCAATTGAAAATCATTTGGAAAACCAATCAAGGTACTTGTGATACGAGATCAAAGCATTTTGTACCTTAATAGTTTTGATCATTTAGAAAACCTCCCCTCAACATGTGCGTATGATTTAGAAATTGTTTCGCACAAGGAGGCAAGAGGACTTTGAAATATTTTCTTTGATCACAATTTTCATACGAAAAGCCATTTGATTATCATGGTAAAATTCTCCCTCAATATGTGCATAGGATAAGTGAAATCATTTTATCACATAGAGGAAAGAGTTCTTTGAAGCACATCCACGATCACAAAATCCATTAATAAAACCATTTGAAAACTCAATCAAGGTACTTTAAAAACTTTTGTACTCGATAGTTATGCTCCCCTCAATATGTGCTTCAAGATTCGAAAGCGTTTAGCACATATGAGAGAGCAAAGTGCACAATTAAATCAAAACGATCACCTTTTATCAAATTTCATTATTAAATCACAAATTCTCCCCCGATCAAAAATATCAAACCCTTTGAGATTTTGGATCCCAAGTGATTTAATTAGGGAGAAAATGTGGCCTTGTTTAAATACTCATCTGGTTTTTGGATAAATCCTCCTCCTCAACATGTGCATTATGTATATTGAAATCGTTTGGCACATGGAGGCAGGAGTGCCTTTAAAGGACTAAAAACCAATTCCATTTAAAACAGATTTGAGATTTAAATCACGATCTCTACTCCGATCAGAAATATCAAACCATTTGAGATTTGTGATCCCAACTGATTTAAGTCAATTAGAAAAATTTTGGGGAAAGACGTGGCAAGATTTGATTTTGAAAAATGACAGATAAGGACCATTTTAAGACATTAAAGATTGTTAGTATCAGGTATGATTGTTTTAAGAGATCTTTTAGTAAAATAAAACAATTTCACAATTAAACAAGAACATAAAAAATTTCATTTTGACAGATCTTTGAGTTTTAAAGAAAATCATACCATGACATAACATTAAATCTTTAGATCACCACATAATTTCGTACAAGCGGACTTCTGATGAAATATTGTTTGAAAATATTTTATTTTAAATCACTCTCCCCCTCAATCGATGACCGAAGTCGATAATTGAGTGACTTAGGTTTGATAAAAAGAAGTCCGGTGATTTTCAAAATTTAGTCCAATATATTTTCAAAACAATATTTTCCATTTTCAAAACAATTTATTCAAATTTTTTTTAGAAAAATGGTATCATCACTATTATCCCTGCACAAATATACGTTAGGTAGATAAGAAGCTTCCGTTTTTGTTGCTGTAGGGTTTGGAAGAAAAACCATCTGCTGATGCAGTGAGACTTCTTCTTACGTTGCATTTTGAATGCCAACCGAGGTCAAATTAAGCTCCGTTTCTTCAATCACTTAGAAGAAAACCATCTGCGATGCGGTGAGACCTCTTACGTTGCATTTATGCCAACTCTCCATAGAAGTCCAATTAAGCTCCGTTTCTTCATTTGTCAACCCAAGATATAGTTACCCTTTCCTTTCGGCATCCAATCATCTTCAATTGTGGGATCCGGATCGGGAACATTCTTTTATACCAATATACCTGCATACGTTAGTGAACACATATACAAATATATGGTGGTCGACATCACCCAAACAACAATCGACTAATAAAAGTCAATGCAACATATCAATCAGATCATATAAATGTATGGGAATAATGTGTTCATCAAACTCTAATCATCTAATCCTAGCAATCATATCCTAGGAACCTAGTCCTTCAACATAGGTTAACATCATTTTAATTAAGCATATTAGGATAATTAAGAAAGCCCGTTAGATGATGTAGATTTGAAAAACATTATCCCCTCAATCCATGACTCATTTTATGAAAAGTTTAAAAGCTGAAGTCATTGATTGAGTTTTCAATTTTACAAAACTCGAATCGATTGTTTTAAAAGCAACTCATTTACCACCATTTTAGAAAACACCAAATATTTTTCTGAAGAATTTTAGACGGAAAAACATTTGTGTAGGAACAGCAGTCCTTCGACATACTTTCCTTGTTTGGTTTTTAGGATAAGTGCACGAAATATTTTGAAAATAGGTTTAGCACAACACTTTCCTTCCTTTAAAAGAACGGGTTGCTGTGACAACTCGTAATTACAGGTCATTTTACAAACTTTGAAAAATTCACTATTCATCTCGGGAATTTACTATTCACTGGTTACTATTCATCGTTTTTGAAGTCGGTTTGATATTTTGAAAGGGTATTTCAAAATTTTACTATTCACAAAACACTATTCATTCCCGGAGAAAATCACTATTCATGAGTCACTATTCATCATTTTTCATAAACTAGGTTTACGAGTATCAAATACGCGTAACCTTGAGGGTTTAGCTGCGTATTCATGGAAAATCATCAAGGGCATTTCATATAGACTAGATTTAGTCTACATATCATCAATAACATCATTTCATATCAATTTATGCACGGGTTTGCATTTTTCATTAAACGTTTATTTCCTATTAAATAAAAGCTATCGCGTAATCATTTATTTTGAACATTTGATCCGAGACATCCAAAAATAATCATAATATATTTTTATACTCATTTTAAGACTATAAAAATTATATTATTATTTTACCCGATGATTTCAATTTATTTTGTATATAAATTGTTACGTATAAATATTTACGACGGTTCTCGTAAATTCAACTCGATAATATTTATTTCACCCAATTTTTGTAAGAAACGTATTTTTATAATTTTTATGGCTTCAATATATTTTATTTTGATCCGTTAAAATTTATTTTTAGCTAACGCTACTCTAAATACTCAAATATGTATACAAATTACCAAATATACTTAAACAATTACACATTTCCTAATACAATTATACAATTAATTATTCAAAACACACTCAATATTTATTTGTTTTGAGTGTGTCGACAAAAGGATGACACACCTTTTTTTGGTACAAAATATCTAAGGTTTATCATAATATTTGCTTACTTCTATTATATATTAATTTATAAAACATACTAGCACATTATCTCAAGGTGAAAATAACCAATACTCTCTTTCTCTTCATCATTTTCGCCAAGACAAAAACAAGAAGAAACTTGGAGTTTTGCAAGAACAAGTGAAATTATTAACACTAGTTTACTCTCTTTAAGGGTTTGAAATAAAACCTAGGGTATTAGGATAAACCCTTGTTCATTTAAACCTCATCAAGTAACTAGTAAGCATTTCATGGTCATTTTCATCTTTAATATTCATATTATGTTCATTTTATCATGCTTGAGGAAAAACATGCAAGTTATATGATTATCTATACCACTTTATTTGTTTTTAAGTACTATAAATGAATATATATCATCCTATAAATTATCCCTTGAAACATATCACTTTTGATGATGTCTAAGAACCCATGACACCCTAAGAAGGTGTATGGTAGGTTTAGAATAGCTTTGGCGTTGGTTTGAAGTGGTTAGAATAAGTTTTACGCGAGAAAAATCCATTTCGACAACTATAAATAGTGGTCTGATCTTATTTGTGAAATCTGGAAATTTTGACAGTTTACAAAATATTTTGGGCTAGGTATTCAGACAATATACTTTAAAACGAAAACGTGGCCGCTTGAACGGGTTACAACGGAGTTATAACGAAGAAGTTATGCTATTTTCAAGTTTAACGACGAAACTATTATTTCAGAAAATTCAGCATGTTGTTTCCACTTTTTACGAGTCAAAAATAAGTCTTGAGCGTTATTAAACGTGTCGACATATCAAAAATATATTAGTATACTTTAACACGAAGCTAAGGACATATAAAATGTAGAAAACGGACTTGTAACGATTAAATTACACACGCTTAAACAAACCAAACACCCCTTTTTCTCACGTATCCCTTTTATATACTTTTGACCCATTTTGGATCAAACGGGTCAAGAATGTTGTAAAACAAAGTATATGGATAAGTGTTTGTAAAGTAGTTAAAATATTTGGAGAACTAATTTGGAGAACTAATTTGGAAAACTAATTTGGAGAACAAATTTGGAGAACTAATTTGGAGAACAAATTTGGAGAACTAACTTGGAGAACTAATTTGGAGTACTTTTTCTTATAAAATGATGTCTTCTAGTAGAAGTAAGTTCGCCTAGCCTATTTTCCAAAATGTCCAACCGTTCGTCAAGCGGAGTTGTAACGAATAAAATACGGTCACTCAAACTTTGCCGAAAACCACCCTTAAACAATATTTTGTATACAACTACCATACTTTACCTACATTTTTCTCCATGATCGAGACCTCTATGATAAAAACTTAAAAGCTAAAACTTTGAGATAATGATACAAGCTTTCCAAAACCGTTGAGTTTGTTTCCTAACACTCGATGTGCACCATTTTACGACTAGCTTTTCAAGGCCGTTTAGTCACTTTCATGAAATTGTCAAATGACATTATTTTACTGATTTAAAAGTTATAATTTCATAATAAATCATTAAATGACTATCGTAGGATATCATTTCAACGTAAATACTTGTAAAGTATTTTATAATATGACGAGATGTCATAAACATACATTTCGACGTTAAACATTATTTTCAAATGTACAAGTGGTATAGATATCATACGAATTGCATGCATAACATTACATCATAACTTATTGTAGAACATATCATTCATAATAGGTCACGGTTAAAGGTTGCGCCTCATTTTAGTGTATCAACTTTTGCCATTGTATCATCATAAGCATTGCACCAGGTGAGTTTTCATAGCCCCGATTTATTCAAGTTTATACTTATTTCAAACCTACGGGGGAGAATACATTGCACATCATTTTTATTACGATACCAAGTATATCAAATTCATTACATTGCTTAAGTTACTTCATTGCCAATTGAATGTCCCCATATCGTAAATCATGAACCGTTAATTCTCGGGTAGCGAGGGTGAGTGGATAGATCTATCGAGGTGACTCCTCCATCCGGGTTGGTGGATTCCAACCGGTCAAACGGATGCATTTCATTTAATATCATTATTTGAGTTGTTTGGCAAAACACTCTGTTGGGCGTAACATCATGATCGATCTAGCTTGGTGTCATGTGCTTAAGCAATTGTAACATTTTTATGTGACATAATTGTCATACATGGCATATACTTGTGGTAGTCGTATTAAACATTTTCAAGAACTCTATGAACTCACTCAACCTTTGTGTTGACACTTTTAGCAATGTATTTTCAGGTAACTAAGGCATTCACTTCATAGCATGCATGAGGACTTATCATAGAGTCGCGGTGACGACGCGTCACACATGGATTTTATGCACTATAAAACATCGTTTGACTTGTATCAAACTTATTTCCGCACATGATGATTTTCATTTGGGACCTATATTTTGTAAACTCTGAATGTTTTATTAAATCAAACGATGTATTTTCCAAACGACACTTTAGGTCGTTCAATATATCTGTAACTATGATGCTATGACGATCAATCCCGAGAATTCCATTCCGCAAAATGTGTAATTTGGGGTGTGATGATTGGCATCGAGCTTGATTATAGAGAACTAGGTTGCATCATTGACCCTAGATTATAACTACATCATCATAGCATCTCATCATTTCATCATAAGTGCATAGTCACTATACATGCGGTTTCATACGCACATTTTGCGAGTTATTTACTTTCATTTCAAATCGATTGTCACATTAATGCCTTCAGATGCCCATCCCATCATACTCACATCGACTTTGACATGGAGAATGCCCGTCATTCCCTATCACAATTTCAACATCGTTGACTCAACACCGATAACATCGATGATGAGACCGAACCCTTTAGGAGGATGAAGTTGCACCTACACCATCACGATCACCATTGATTCACTTTAGGATCGTGACGGTTTTATCATTCTATTGGGACATATCATACCATTTGGTAGGACTTACAAGCTTAGTCCTAGTGGACCTATTAGTCATACATTTGATTTGCCGCTTGGGAAGCGTGCATAATTTGACACACCACTACCATCTACCACTAAGACTACGAAACTACACTATCTTATTGATTTGAGGTGTGAGAGTTTCAAAGTTGTTGTTGCTAGACAACCTACTACTCCTACACTTGAAACACGATTTGATCTAACATCGAGGTCTCGATTGATTTTGGATAAATGGAAGATTCCAAGTATATGTATACACGGGGGAGTGCGGGTAAGTGGTTGTACTCTTTTCCCTACTCCAAGGTTTTTCCCTTTGGGTTTTTCTTGGAAAGGGTTTTTAAGGAGGCAAACTTCCTGGGTTAACTTGCTCCCTTCGTGGAGTGGCTGGATGCGGGATGCTCGCTTGTTACAAGTTTTTTACTTGTTTATGCCTAGTTTGTTGATGTAATATAGCTAGGTTTTTTGTGTTTATGGCATGTCATAAACACTAGTCTTATCAAGCTCTTCGCTTGAGGTTAATGTGGTACTTCAGCCACATTCCATTTGTACCTAACATTATTTTTTGGTTATATATTTACCGGGGTAAACCCCTTTACCCAAAAAAAAAGAAACACGATTTGACCATCAACAGGAACAGATAATAGGTACCTTTCAATCTAATGTAATCTTTATCCCTTATTAACTCCACGTTAATCACAACCATCCAACAAATCTTATTTCATGTTATTTTGCTATTACTTTATAACATTATTTCACTTAATTTGATTTCAAGTTATTCTACACCATCTTAGAAACATTGTTTCATAAAGTTTTAAAACAAGTTGTTTCGTTACCACCCTATCAATTGACTTTCGGTCATTTTATCAACTATTTAATACTATCATTATGCTAAACGATTTCCATGTTACTCGAAAAATTGTTTGAGCCATTATTTTACCAAATAAAACGTTGAATACCATCTAAAACTTGGAGAAACATAATACCATTTCAACAAAACCAATCATCACATCATTTGTCCTCGATTATACATAGCCTGATCACCTATGTATAATTTAGGAAGAATTATGTCATGAAAGAAACAAACATCTTTTCAAACTTCCTAAAACAATCTTCACTTAAAAGCAAAGTTTTGCAATCAGATAAATTGTTCATAAACATTTATTTTGTTAACACTCTACAGAAACCTACGCCATTTATCACTCACTCAACCGATAAGTTGAAACCTTACCAGTGACCTTTTTAGGAAAGACTTTCTATACTATCTACGAGTAGGATTCCTCGATACGAGAAAACAATATAAGGATTTCAGAAATACTAACAAGGACTAGAAGTACGTAGTAAGATGTTTCAAAACTCAACATAAAGCTTAAGACATCACGAGACAATCCGAACCACTATCTTTGGATTAGAAGCCAGATTCTATCATTTTAAAAGTACTAGCTAGACCGAGTTACAAGATTTAGTGCAAAGTGAATACACACTAAGCAACACTATAGGGATAAACCAAGTCTTCTAACCGAGACTGCAGAACATTCCATTTAACATGGCCTCAAAGAATATGTGAACTTCCCTACAATGAGTTTCCTTAAAGGAAAATTTGGTTAAATTAAGGTTATCGATATAAACTTTCCCTAAGGCATTATGTTCTCTAGAAATTCCAAGTAACCTCACTTCCATATCAAGAGATGCAACAGGTTTGAACATATCGGACAATCAATGACTCTCCATCTATAAGTGAAATTAGAACAAACATTTTTCGACATTGTATGAGCTTATATCTATTTTCTTGCTAGCATGATAACAATATAAGTGATGAAATATTTTAGAAGCACTCAATATTGGGACAAATCTTGAAAATCAACCACTACACCACATCACTTAAATATTTAAGGTTTTGTGACTTGACAACATATAGCATGGAAACACTTCGATAATCAAACAATAAACACTTTAGTCATGGAGACTAAGCTCCTTAGGCAAGGAAGACCCAAGTCATGACATTCGCTAGAACTAGAAGCGAGGAATCACAACTCATACCCATAATCTATCCTTTTCAATAATGCCCTTTTCGACTGACTTGACATTTTGGAATTTGTCATGAGACACATGGTGTCAATTTCAATTATACCTGATATAAGGTAGCTGATTCAGCTCACACTTCTGTCAATTATTTCAAGATCTCCATGGAACCTAATAGGACATGAGTACCACCTGTTATCCTCAGCTCAATGGTTAGAGCGAGAGAACAATTCCAACATTAGAAGATATGCTCAAAGCATGTGTGATTTTCTAGAAATGACTAGGCAAATCATACTTCATCGAACAAGTTGCTTTACAATGACAGTTAGCACATGAACATATTGATTACACCAATTGAGGCACTCTATGGTTGAGGTGTCAATCACCTATTCACGGGCCAAAAATCAGGAAAGTCCAACTCACTAGTCCATAACTATTTCATGAAACAACAAAGTAATCGTACAAATCAAGAATCAGTTACAAGTAACAACACATAGCTAGATAAGCTACGTCGATATATGACGCAAAATATTGGAAATATGTTCCATAAGTCGCAAACCATTAGAATTTCAAGTTGGCAACAAATTTATGTTCAAAGTCCCTTCTTGGAAAGGAGTGGTACGATTCAGAAAACATTGGACGACCCAATGCGACTCAAATATCCTCACCTTTTCACCGACAACACCGTAGGACCTAACATGGATGAA
The DNA here is from genome assembly GCA_022545495.1 of Chrysanthemum lavandulifolium. Classification (NCBI taxonomy): domain Eukaryota; kingdom Viridiplantae; phylum Streptophyta; class Magnoliopsida; order Asterales; family Asteraceae; genus Chrysanthemum; species Chrysanthemum lavandulifolium. The sequence continues at coordinate 130,221,618 of CM040242.1, read as the reverse complement.
TTCGTGGACTAAATTCCTTTTGGATGGGCGAATGTGACAACTCGTAATTTCGTGTCATTTTACAAACTTTGAAAAATTCACTATTCATCTCGGGAATTTACTATTCACTGGTTACTATTCATCGTTTTTGAAGTCGATTTGATATTTTGAAAGGGTATTTCAAAATTTTACTATTCACAAAACACTATTCATTCTCGGAGAAAATCACTATTCATGAGTCACTATTCATCATTTTTCGTAAACTAGGTTTACGAGTATCAAATACGCGTAACCTTGAGGGTTTAGCTGCGTATTCATGGAAAATCATCAAGGGCATTTCATATAGACTAGATTTAGTCTACATATCATCAATAACATCATTTCATATCAATTTATGCATGGGTTTGCATTTTTCATTAAACGTTTATTTCCTATTAAATAAAAGCTATCACGTAATCATTTATTTTGAACATTTGATCCGGCACATCCAAAAATAATCATAATATATTTTTATACTCATTTTAAGACTATAAAAATTATATTATTATTTTACCCGATGATTTCAATTTATTTTGTATATAAATTGTTACGTATAAATATTTACGACGGTTCTCGTAAATTCAACTCGATAATATTTATTTCACTCAATTTTTGTAAGAAATGTATTTTTATAATTTTTATGCCTTCAATATATTTTATTTTGATCCGTTAAAATTTATTTTTAGCTAACGCTACTCTAAATACTCAAATATGTATACAAATTACCAAATATACTTAAACAATTACACATTTCCTAATACAGTTATACAATTAATTATTCAAAACACACTCAATATTTATTTGTTTTGAGTGTGTCGACAAAGGGGATGACACACCTTTTTTTTGGTACAAAATATCTAAGGTTTACCATAATATTTGCTTACTTCTATTATATATTAATTTATAAAACATACTAGCACATTATCTCAAGGTGAAAATAACCAATACTCTCTCTTTTCTCTTCATCATTTTCGGCCAAGACCAAAAACAAGAAGAAACTTGGAGTTTTTGCAAGAACAAGTGAAATTATTAACACTAGTTTACTCTCTTTTAAGGTTTTGAAATAAAAACCTAGGGTATTAGGATAAACCCTTGTTCATTTAAACCTCATCAAGTAACTAGTAAGCATTTCATGGTCATTTTCATCTTTCATATTCATATTATGTTTATTTTATCATGCTTGAGGAAAAACATGCAAGTTATATGATTATCTATACCACTTTATTTGTTTTTAAGTACTATAAATGAATATATATCATCCTATAAATTATCCCTTGAAACATATCACTTTTGATGATGTCTAAAAACCCATGACACCCTAAGAAGGTGTATGGTAGGTTTAGAATAGCTTTGGCGTTGGTTTGAAGTGGTTAGAATAAGTTTTACGCGAGAAAAATCCATTTCGACAACTATAAATAGTGGTCTGGTCTTATTTGTGAAATCTGGAAATTTTGACAGTTTACAAAATATTTTGTGCTAGGTATTCAGAAAATATACTTTAAAACGAAAACGTGACCGCTTGAACGGGTTAAAACGGAGTTATAACGAAGAAGTTATGCTATTTTCAAGTTTAACGACGAAACTATTATTTCAGAAAATTCAGCATGTTGTTTCCACTTTTTACGAGTCAAAAATAAGTCTTGAGCGTTATTAAACGTGTCGACATATCAAAAATATATTAGTATACTTTAACACGAAGCTAAGGACATATAAAATGTAGAAAACGGATTTGTAACGATTAAATTACACGCGTTTAAACAAACCAAACACCCCTTTTTCTGCGTATCCCTTTTATATACTTTTGACCCATTTTGGGTCAAACGGGTCAAGAATGTTGTAAAAACAAAGTATATGGATAAGTGTTTGTAAAGTAGTTAAAATATTTGGAGAACTAATTTGGAGAACTAATTTGGAAAACTAATTTGGAGAACAAATTTGGAAAACTAATTTGGAAAACAAATTTGGAGAACTAATTTGGAGAACAAATTTGGAGAACTAACTTGGAGAACTAATTTGGAGTACTTTTTCTTATAAAATGATGTCTTCTAGTAGAAGTAAGTTCGCCTAGCCTATTTTCCAAAATGTCCAACCGTTCGTCAAGCGGAGTTGTAACGAATAAAATACGGTCACTCAAACTTTGCCGAAAACCACCCTTAAACAATATTTTGTATACAAGTACCATACTTTACCTACATTTTTCTCCATGATCGAGACCTCTATGATAAAAACTTAAAAGCTAAAACTTTGAGATAATGATACAAGCTTTCCAAAACCGTTGAGTTTGTTTCCTAACACTCGATGTGCACCATTTACGACTAGCTTTTCAAGGCCGTTTAGTCACTTTCATGAAATTGTCAAATGACATTATTTTACTGATTTAAAAGTTATAATTTCATAATAAATCATTAAATGACTATCGAGGATATCATTTCAACGTAAATACTTGTAAAGTATTTTATAATATGACGAGATGTCATAAACATACATTTCGACGTTAAACATTATTTTCAAATGTACAAGTGGTATAGATATCATACGAATTGCATGCATAACATTACATCATAACTTATTGTAGAACATATCATTCATAATAGGTCACGGTTAGAGGTTGCGCCTCATTTTAGTGTATCAACTTTTGCCATTGTATCATCATAAGCATTGCACCAGGTGAGTTTTCATAGCCCCGATTTATTCAAGTTTATACTTATTTCAAACCTACGGGAGAATACATTGCACATCATTTTATTACGATACCAAGTATATCAAATTCATTACATTGCTTAAGTTACTTCATTGCCAATTGAATGTCCCCATATCGAAATCATGAACCGTTAATTCTTGGGTAGCGAGGGTGAGTGGATAGATCTATCGGTGACTCCTCCATCCGGGTTGGTGGATTCCAACCGGTCAAACGGATGCATTTCATTTAATATCATTATTTGAGTTGTTTGGCAAAACACTGTTGAAGCTAACATCATGATCGATCTAGCCGGTGTCATGTGCTTAAGCAATTGTAACATTTTATGTGACATAATTGTTATACTACTTGTGGTAGTCGTATTAAACATTTTCAAGAACTCTATGAACTCACTCAACCTTTGTGTTGACACTTTTAGCAATGTATTTTCAGGTAACTAAGGCATTCACTTCATGGCATACATGAGGACTTATCATAGAGTCGCGGTGACGACGCGTCACACATGGATTTTATGCACTATAAAACATTGTTTGAATTGTATCAAACTTATTTCCGCACATGATGATTTTCATTTGGGACCTATATTTTGTAAACTCTGAATGTTTTATTAAATCAAACGATGTATTTTTCAAACGACACTTTAGGTCGTTCAATATATCTGTAACTATGATGCTATGACAGTCAATCCCAGAATTCCATTCCACGCAAAGCAGTAATTTGGGGTGTGACGGTTATATCTCAAATAATAGCGAGCCATTATTTGAAGCCGGGTTCTGATCTGAAATAATCAGTAAGCCATATTTTTAGACATGTTTGGAAAAGAAATATTTACACCTTACGCTCGAACTTCATCTATGGTCCGTGCCATTATTGAATGACATTTCTAAGACCGTAGATGTTATCGATACCAGAAGACATGTCTTGGAAAACATATTTTTGGTATTTTTGAAATTTTCTGATTTTTATGGGATTTTGAAGGTTTTATATTTTTCTATTTTCTTTTTGTTGGTTTTATATTTTTGTATTTTGCTTTTTGAATAAATATGTACAATGATAGAGTAGATGATATAGTATAAGAAGATGATGATACGAGTACCGAGATAAGGATATCGAGCAACCCCGTTGTAGATAGAAGTCATCGTCTCTTAAACATTCACCACCAAAGCTTCCTAGGCTCCAGAATAGAAGATAGAACATGAGCCTTTGAGAAAGAGACTTTGCGACTTCCCCAAACCGAAAATCCATTAGATGAGCGATTCAAGCTATATTTCAAGCTTGCCTTAGCCAGTGCATGAGAAGCACACCATTATCATAAATCCATTGCTCCTTTTAAGAACGATAATCGAGATTCTCCGTTCGGGTTATATCATCAAGTTAGAACAATGACTACGTATCATCCCACATTTAAATAATATTCTCAATTTTCATACCCATCAAGTCCAGGCGATCCATTCCAAAAGGTGTCAAGAGAACAATTCCCCAAGTAGTTGAATTGATGTAGTCGATCTCTTTGTATAATGCTCAAGAACTCTACCGAATACACATCATGAGGGAATGAAAAAACCTCCCCATGTTCACATTTTTCTTCCACGATGATCGTGTATGAAGCTCAAGAACCGGAGTACACCAATATCCAAGAGCTCTCCGAATACACATCATGAGGGAATGAAAACACCTCCCATGTTCACATTTTTCTTCCCCGATGATCGTGTATGAAGCTCAAGTATCCAGTATGCCAATACACAAGGAATGAATAATGAATAACATTGAAGAAGCGGGCCAAGTCATCGATTATCTCTGCGGGTGACAATCTCTGCAGACGTCAACTCCGAATAAGTGATTATATCTCGGAATCACCGATTAAGCACTCAAGTGAAACGGTGAGCATCCCCAATGTACACAATCTCTCTCCCACGATCATTGCGATACCATCGAAATCACCACACACTAGTGTACCTCTTTTATCTTGAAAACTTTCTAACATCACTTCCCCACGTGGTTGAAATACTAACACTAAACGCCTTGATGAGTAAAACCTTGAGTTTCTCTGCGGTCATGACATTTGTCTTCTGGGATATCTTCAATCACTTAGAAGAATTAAGTTCATCAAGTTTACTCGCGTTTAGATGCTTGTCTCCTTCCCCTTCTTTGGTTTTGACACTTGAGTCATCAAATCATTATAAGCCCGTATACTAGAAATTTGTTGAGAAGAACACTTGAACTCTTGTGAGAATCAACTTCTTGAAGACTCTCTCGACTATTTTATCAACCCTTACGTAGACAATTTGAAGTGACCATCAAGAAGAAAACCCGATATACCATACTTGAAACCAAGTCAACTTCCCACATTTGTATCTTAATCTTGCACCTAATGATGGAAGAACGGTGTAGAGAATCAATGCTTCAAGCAAATCTCTAAGTACTCACTACCCAAACAAAGTATGAGACATTAACACCTCTTGCGATTATCCACACCGTCATATCGTGTGACATCGAGTAAAACAAAGTAACTCCTAATAGTGATAGTTAACCGGTCTTCAACCATCCACCTCATTGCGGTAACTAGATAAACCAAGTCTTCAACTCAAATTCTTAAGCCCGAGCAAGTTATCAAATAAGAACACGCCTTTGTGAAAGTCAACTTCAATCTCAAATAAGTGATAAATGATTAACTCAAGTAATCAACTTGTGTCAAATGTCCAATCGTGAAATAGTCAATAACAACGTCTCGAGGAGTCATCGCTAAAGAATATGAGCAAGTCTAATTGGGGATTGAATTTGACTTATAACACTCTCCCAATTAGTGCTCTCCCTAAACCGACAAACTGCTTGATAGATGCCCCATTAAGAAGAAGTCTTTAGATCGTTAAATGCAACTCGTCTTTAGTCTTCTAACATGTAGTAGAAAATGTAGAAGCATGTAGACTCGACCTTCTTCAAGATTATGCAGTTGGGGAATAGATAGTTAATATCTTCAACTCACACCAAAAGCATCCCACCAAAAGCATCCCAATTAACTTACATCTTGCAAATCCCTTAACTAAAATCCTCCCAATCAAACAAGAACATAAAGATGTTCATCAAGGAAATCAAACAATCGGCGCATAACGAACACACAAGATGGTAACACCAAACTACCAATCACATCAAACAAGAACAGAGATTGTTCGGAATCATCATGTTGATGTATACGTGAAGCATTAACTGGAAGCACTTTGTCGATAAACTCATTAATCCGAGTGAAGATGTCAACCAGCGGCTCTTAGAAGAGAAAAACACCATGTGAAGATGACCCGATAAAAAGAAGCTCGGTTCTTACATGAGTTTAGAGCCGTATGACCATTTATATTCTCAAATATAAATCAACAATGCAAAAAATTCACACTTCTTCTCCCCCTCAAGAATTGCATACGGAGATGCCATTCTTGACTAAATAAGTGAAATCATCCAAAAGTATTCTATTCACACTTCTCCCCCGCAAAATTAGCACATGATGTCGCCATCGTCATTATAGTTGAGCAAGTGGAATAAGAAAACAATCAATGTTAGCCCGGTTCACTTGATAATTAAAAGCGCATGGAAAAAGCATGAAGCATGTTGATGAGAATGGTCATAATAAGAAGATTTCTCTTCTTCCGAAGATAATGTGCATTGAAACGTACACATTTCTTTTCTTTGGAGTACGAGGCCCGGCGATGTGAGCAGGGCGTCATAAGAAGATTTCTTCTTCTTGAAGATAAAGCGCACTGAATCGTACACTTTTCTTTTCTTTAGAGAATGAGGCATGAACTATAGTGTTCATACGTCATAATCTCCCTCTTTTCAACTCTCTTAGCAAAACTTGTAATCAACCCCATTATCATTCAGTAGGCTCTTTGTTGTGACAACTGATGGAGAAAACTCAATATGATGAATTTGACCCTGAAGTAAACTAACCCGAACTCGTGACTTAAACTTGCACATATGTAACAAAGAGCGGTGCCGATTTCCATTAGCATCTCTAAGTATTCTCTATGTACTCTATACTCTACAACCAACCAACCATCAAGTATAAGACGTACATTACCTCTTGAAGATCCACAATTGAATGTGATACTGAGCACTACAACGTAACTCCTTTAAGTGATAGTTATTTTGAGGTGATAAGAGCCCAATTCCCCCAAGTGGTAAAAGAAGAGGTAAAAGTCACCCAACAATAACTAGATTTCCAAGTCTTCGTTTTTGATAATAAGCTCAAACAAGGATCTTGAAGAATCTTCATCCAACCATCCCCGATACCTTCAGATACTAAGTACACCCGCCCGTGATATTTCACTTCAACCTCAAATAGATAATACTGAATTAACCCGGTTGTCACATCTTCTGGTTAAAAGCTCAACTCTAGCCTTCTTTGACGTTTTAAGTGAACTCTGATAATGGTTTTCATCCCGACCATGGTTGAAAGCACATAACCCCGTAAAACCTTGTAATAGCCAAACTGCCATGAGGACAATCCAAACAAACACCCAATTCATGAAGTACACCCTTTATCCCTTCTTTGAAGTAGAGATCGTAGCACCAGCATCAGATGAGACCTCGAAATACACTTTCCTTTCTCAAGGATGGTTCCATTATCACGGGGATTTTACAATTCTATGGTTTAAACCGAAAAATAGTTTCTTTCGCGGGATTTTACAAAACCAAGAATAAACCGTAAGATAGATCCGGAAATGCACTTTACATTTACTAGGATGTTTTCATTGTCAGGGGATTTTACAAATCTATGATTTAAACCGAGAAATAGATTCTTTCGCGGGATTTTACAAAATCAAGACAAAACCGTAAACAATTTCAGTTTGAATGTGTAATGACAACTTTGGTTTTCAATGAATATCTGTTTTAAGGGAACATGCAGCGGTTCATTATCCGATATCAACAATAACATCAACCATCCAATAAATACTTTGGTAAACACATCATTCACGCATTATGTCGGCTATTGCAGTGACAACATGGAGAAGTGAACCCGATATGCCAAACTTGAGCATGAAGTAAAATTCCCCAGATTTGTTACTTAAACTTGTACTAATCCTCGTGAAAAAGAAACGGTGTACCCAATGTACAAAACCTCTTGACATATCCTCAACTGCGTGAGACACCGAAGTGATAGTTACGTCGTGGGTTAAGCAAGTAAGAATCAAAACCGTAACTAAATAGCCAAGTCTTTATCACACTCAATAAATGCCCAAACAAGTCATCTTCGCGAAAGGGTAGTAAGAAAGAAGATGAAAGTAAGTAAACGCGCCAGGAAAAACCTCACTTCAAATCCAAATAAGAAATATTGTCCAAACAACCTCGTAGTCAACCTTGTTCAACTATCAATTCAAGTCGTGACATAATATTTTCCGTGAAAAATGTATAAACCAAAGTACTAAACCTCATAGCCCAATAACTATCAACAACAATTCTCATAACTCATCAAGCTTCATTAAGTCCATAGTCTATCCACTTAAAACCATTTGAACTGTCACTTCAATACCAAATCAATAATGACGGACTAGAACCTCAAACATCATTAAAAATCAACAAATAACTCAAGTCGTGACTAAATATCTCCCGTGAATTTGTAACCAAAATACCAATTAATTTTCCAATATGTGCAATATTGTAAGAAGGTTTGGTTAACGATATTTGCATATCCAATAATAAAAAATTACTCGATAGTGTCAAGATAGTCTCATCACAGTTCACGATTTGAGAGTCAATCCTAATCAAACCCATTCGTATCCAACAGCCCATCAATCCCCAATAAGTCCGGTTTGCTTGAGCCCAGTCCAGTTTCTCTAAAGAATCAGTAGGAGGCCCATGTGAGATCCAATTCCGTAACACACTAGTAATCCGGACATAAGACATAATATAACACCAAGACTCGTTTCACATAGGCGAACCCTAATCATATCACATATATTATCCGCCTCCTCATAAACTCTCACACCTCAACCCTAAAATATCTCTCACAAATCAAACAACCTCCTTTTTTCCATCTGTAATAAAAAAAACTCCATGAAAACCTTCCTTGATGACAGCTTATATCAACCTAGCCATAGGGATGGCTGATGGTCGACATCAAAGCCAAAGGGATGGTATTCAACGAATCGTAAGACCTTGCCACAGGGATGGCGAAGGTGCTTTGATGTCACAGCGTCAAGGTAAGTTTGATCCATCATGCTTTGAGTCATAACGAGCCAAAAATACGAGTCTAACATTGTTGTAATGATTCTCTTTTTGTTTCATTAAAACGAATCATGATCAAGATTTGAAACCCTAAATGGTTTTGAGTTCTTTTCACATATATTCGGATATTATCACAAACTTTTAGATCAATGATGGTTTCATAATTTTCGTGGAATAGACTTTTGATAGTCTTGACTGTTTCGTTTAGAAAACCATGGATGAGAAACTGAGATCAAATGACATATGAGTAAATGATATAGTATATTTCTTTGTGAACATAATCGAAACAAGAGGAAAAAGAGTATAACGAAAATTGTTATAACTCTATTCCTTGGGTTCGAATAGATGATAGATGTAAGACATATCTCAGATCGATGAAGAGACTTTCTTATCGTGTTATGGCCCATTGGTCTAGATATTCATTTGGTATCACACGAAGAGAATGGTCTGAGATCAAAAGATTTAGTGATGAATCAGTGATGAATACTTTACTTGTGGGTTTGACCTCCAAGGTCTTTGATGAAACAGAAATAACCCAAGTGAGTAGGCTGAGATTCAATCTAACTTCTTTCATTGAGACACCAAGTCGAATGATGAGATAAATCTGTTGATGTTGTGTCGAATCTTGTACATATTCTTTGGTGTAGATGTAATATGGTATTAGGTTTTGAGATCAAGGTCAAGTTGTATTGTGGTCGTTGTCACGGTCTATCTAGTCATAACATCTTCTTTTCATTTATGTTACTGTCAAGTCGCCATGTTATAACCAAGTCGCTAATCCTTTATGAGTCAGGTCAATTCTTCATCTAACTTTCTGTCTAAGTCGCTAGTTCACCTACAACTCGCTACACTTTATCAAAACAAGTCGCTAAATAGTGACAAGTCGCTAGATCAAGTGACAAGTCGCTATTGACTTTAAAGAAAGTCAACAAGTCACCAAGTCGCTACAGATTTCTTTAAGCAATTCGCTAGCATAACTCGCTACACTTATGAAATGAATTTAGACGACTTGTAAAGACAAGTCGCCACCAGTGATTGTAACAAGTCGCTAGGTAGATTCAATGAATTTGGACTATTATGAGGACAAGTCGCTAACTTGATCCGGCGAGTTTTCCGACCATTTTCCGACCATCTTCATCTAAACCCAGAAAAAACATTAAAGATGCATCTTTTTGACCCATTTTGTCCACTCAACATGACCATTTGACATTCAAACTTCAAAGTATTTGGTTCAGCAAAAAGCAAAAGTGATAAGCAAAAACAGACTTGACAACACATTAACACAAGAATCAGTATAAAACATGACATTTGACCAATATAGGATACAAAAAGCTTGTACAAAACAGTTTAAGCACAATACTAAAAAAACGTTTTCCAACCAAAAACACGTACAAAACAGCCACGAGCATAATGAAAACCGCAATAAATCATCAAAACACAATAACCTTGGCTCTGGTACCAATTGTAGGATCGTAAATAATTATGTGTTTGATGATTCGGGTGGTCTTGGATGATCAAAATACATGTTTGCCATAGTTAGAGAGTTAGAGAGAAAGGGAGTTTCTTGGTAGAGACTTGGTTTAACAAATGTAAAAGGTTAGATTAAAGAAAAGCTCCACCCCTTCCATGGATGGAAGGGGTATTTATAGTCTTACAAGAATACGTCCTCCTATCGGACTGTGGATCAGGCATACAATGGGTAAAGACTCGTCCTTCCTCCACGGTGTTGCGCTAAACTAAACTATGCTAATAATTAACTAACTAACTACTAAATAACGTAAATACCGACACGTCTACGAGCTAACATATGCAGACCTTAATTGGGGTGACCGACACTTTAACATGGAATTTCCAATTCCTAACATAAAGAGCTTTGTTCAATTTGTAGACATGGTTCGGGAACTCAGGATCAACGAATCCTTCTAGTTGGCTGACATAAACCGTTTCTTTCAGTTGTCCGTTGAGAAACGCAATTTTGACATCCATCTGAAAGACCGTCATATTCATATGAGCCGCGAATGCGAGAAATATCCGAACAGCCTCAAGACGAGCAACCGGAGCAAAAGATTCTTCAAAGTCTATTCCTCTTCCCGACGATAACCTTAGCAACTAGGCGTGATTTGTTTCGGATTACGTTCCCTTCAAACATCAATTTGTTTTTCCAAATCCATTTGAGACCAATGACGTAGACCCTGTTGGTCTTTCAACCAATTCCATACTTCAAGACGTTTGAATTGGTTGAGTTCTTCTTGCATGGATTCAATCTAGTTGTCTTTTGTCATTGCGTCTTTAATGTTTTTAGGCTCAGTATTGGCGAGCGGTGAGTGCATAAATGCAATGTTCACCATCTCGTGTGAAGACGTTGTCTCGTGACGACAGGTTGATTCGGGTTGCCAATAATATTTGCCGATGATGGTCTTTTGTCCATCGATGTGTAGAAAGTTGATGTTGGTATACATTGTGCGATTCGAGGATTCAAATGGTTTGTTGATGATTCCGTGACATCGTGTGCATCGGTGTCATTAGCAAGCGGGTTAAAGAACACAGTTGGATCAAAATCTGCGGTGGGGTACTTCATTAAGAATATCATCACCGGTTCATCATTGTTGGAAGCGGTTTGTTCAAGCTGTTGTGGTGGAGTCAATCGGTGGTGCTTCTTCAACAATAGTTGTTGTAGCAGTGTATCGGTATAAGAGTATTATCGGGTTGTGCGGTGAAGCAATGGATACACCGAGCACGTTCATCAATATCGTCACCGAAGCAGATGAGCAAATAACCTTTCCATTTGTTGACGAGTGAGTGGGGCTTTGTTCGGTGATGATGGGGTTGGGGAAGTTTAAGCGGTTGTGACCGGGTTCCAAGTATTATACTCGAAGCCATTTCCGTAAGTTCATCAAAATGAGCATGAATCGTTTCCATAACCTTGTTTTGTACAACGATTCCATATCCGTAACCTTTAGAATTCTCACAATATCCAATAAAACTCCAATGTCGACTTTGGCTTTGAGCTTTCCAAAATCATCACGATCATTATTCGGATAGCAAAGGGATCCAAATACATGAAAGTGTTTGAGATTCGGTTTATGGTTGTGGACAAGCTCGAAGGTGTTTTGTTGTGGCGTTTGTGATCATAGAACGGTTTTGAGTATAGCATGCGAGAATCGACACGCCCACAAGTGTCTGGAAGTTTAGCATTGATTAACATTGTTCTTGCGCTTCCACTAACGTTCGGTTTCGTCTTTCAACAACTCCGTTTTGTTACGGTGTACGTGCAATAGATGTTTGATTTGAATTCCCACTTTCTCATAAAATTCACGAAGGGTTTGGTTAACAAATTCGGTTCCTTTGTGCATGCGTTCGATTAGTCGGCGGTGTTGCGGGTCGAACTCATATTTTTGTGAAAGGTGATGATCATCTTTGGGCTTGGTCTTTGCTTCAAAGAAAGTAGACCCAAGTCCGGTGAGTAGTCATCAACTATTACCAAGATGTAGCGTTTGCCATTAATCGTTTGCACGCAAGATCGGGCCACATAAATCCATGTGAAGAAGATGAAGCACATCTTTGAGGCGTGTTCCACCTTTGAAGGAAAATGAGCACGAGTGCTTTTCCCTTGTTCACATCTTGAGCAAAGGTGATCTTTAGAATATCGGAATCGTGGGAGACCTTCAACTAGTTTGTGTCGAGCTAGGTTGGTGATGGTTTGAAAGTTTAGATGTGAGAGACTACGTTGCCATAGCCGGATTTTGTTGATGTTGCCTTTGAAAGTAAGCGGATGGGAGATGAAGCAACCATGTCTTGCATAGAGATAGTGTAAAGACTAGAATTACGCGAGCGGACATAAGGTCATTTCCTTGTAGATCACGAATGAAACAAGTTTTCTCCGGAAAGCAACCTCCAAATCTCCATCACAAAACCGACCTACTAAAAGCAGTTGTGACCGAGGCCTTCCACATAGTAAACCCCGCTAATTTCGATGTTCCCATTGATATAGTCTCAGTAGCCCATGATAGTCTGCAAGTGATCATTCCGAATCGGCGGTGCCAATGAACTTTGCGGTAAAGTTTGATAACAGTTTAAGGTTGCACGTCGTGTGTCGGGAACATCCGCTATCAACAATCAGAGAATGATCTGTATCACTGCATTACACACAGGCGACACGGATGGAATAGAGGTAGATGTGGAACCGTAAATGTTAGAGGGTTCCGGAGCGTTGATAGTAGACATACACACATCAATAACTTTAGGCATCCATTTAAATCCTAGTGTGTTATATATCCATTTCGCCATCTATAACTACTATTTGCTTTAGTCATAGTGAATGCACTAGGTGGTACTACATTCTTAGGAGGTGAACCGAGCTACGGGGACAACAATGCTTGCCTTAGAATCTAAAGAAGGCGGTCTACCAAGCACGACTTAGAATGATTAGTGGGCCTAGAGGTATTCCGATTCTTAGGATTCCGTAAGCGAGATTATAGCTTTAGCAACACATTTGTCATGACAATCGAATTCACACTTTTACGACAAATAACACAAGGTGCATCGATGAATATCAAAAGTACTTAAGGTTTAGCATTCGTTACATCACTATTTCTATTACATTTGCCGACGCAATATCTATAGTGGAAGCAACGTGAGTCTTATTCATAGTCCTAGGGTGTTCTTCACTTTAGCATTCCTTATTGATCTTTTCTTAGGTCGCAACTTCCTATTCTTCGATTGAGTGCTCCTAGGTCGTGAAGTGCGGACGTTTGGAAAAGACGCAACTATTCTGTTTCGATAGAAGGAAGCACGTTAGCAACTTGTGATTTGGCAAGAGGCATTTTAGGTTCACGATTACTAAGTGTTCTTGGTGCTAATCTCTTAATGATGGTTGGCGAAAGTTGTTCATACTTTCCTAACATTTCTCTTAACTTAGAGATAGTGTGAATCAAATCTTGATTTTCGTAAGCGAATATTACCAAACAAAATGCATGACTTCTCTAGTGTGTGCAAGATAGTGATCAAGTTCGTTGGATGCTTCATGACGAGTCTTATTGAGTAAATCAAATATGACACCATATTCTGTTTAACTTTTACAAGTTCTTGTTCATATTTTGAGATTTGACTTTTCAAAGACACGTTTTGATCATCCAGTTGCTCAATTTTAGGATCGGAAGATTTTGCACGCAATCGAGCGATTTTGTTTTGAAAACAAGTTGTTGATTGTGAATATCTTTTGACACCAATTAAGACGACGTTTTGCATTGGAAAGTTCGTTAAGCAATCGTTCATTTTCGACTTTTAAAGACTCGATCCAAGCACATTATCAAGTATTCTCACAGAGTTACCACGAGTCAACGAAGATCACAGAGATATAATCGATGCATATGACACGTAATTCAATAACACAATATTATGGATATCGGACGATAACATCATTCAAGAGTCGATCAACATCTTTTCTCAACATTTTCTTTTTACGTTTAGTATTAGAAATAGATGTTTACATTTTCTCAAAACGACCTTCATCACTCCAAGTTCCTTATGAAAGTCCTGTTCCCAAGACAATGCACAATTTTTCAAATTTTAACATTTGGTAAAGATTTTTCGAAAAATGTCTCTTTGTTCACGCGCCGAGGCGATTGAAAATGTTGAACTTTGATTTCGTAATGATATTCTATCTCATGTTGTAAAGTTTTGAGGTCGACCATGAAAATGTCAAAATATCTAAGAATTTTGCGATTTTCGTGTTTTGAGTTTACTTTCGATGGAAGGTAAAGGACCATAAATTTGTGCATAGTCCGGTTGGGGATTAACATTAGAAGACTCGAGACGTTTTTATGATAACCCTTGGTGTGTTAGAAGAATCCGTTGGTGTGTGAAAGTGACGGTTTAGAATAATTAAAAGGTTTGTTGTAAACAATGCTTTTAATTTTGATCGACTCTCGTCTTACGCATCTAATTCCTCTTGACGATGATATTCAACAACACTCATAATGTAATTATAAATTTTATATTTCTTGACCGAAACTTCGAGATTTGGTTTGAATGTTTTGGTTGAAAGCTTAGGTTTGTAATCAAGAAGATTCGGTCCATATCCATTTGGATTGGGTTTTAAAGTAAACTTTTCAATAGCGATTCATTGACTCACAATGTTTGTAAACATTAGTTTTAAACTTTTAAGTTTGCGTTGTGTCGATAATTTCTTCAAGATGATCATCTATTCATTTCAGTAGAATGCTTTTTGTATGCAGAGAACTGCTTTTGGCAAGTTAAATTTCGACCTTAGCTTTTGATTTTCCAAGGTGAGGCGTTAGTTTGCTTTTTATGTTCATGTTTCAATTGTTCTATTTCGCATAACAAAGCATTCTTGAGCGGCTAGATCACGATCCGTCTCTAAATATTTTCGCTTTGATGAGATTTAGCAAAGCGGCTTCAAAACCTTTTTCACGGTTTTCTTGAGTTTTGAAAAAGTTGAGTTGCATTTTAAACATTCAAAATCCTTGGTTAACAATGCATTTTACTTTTTAATTCATGATTTAATGCACAACATTCTTCAATTTGGGATTCTTTGGTCTTTAAGTAAAGAGCAAGATCGGATGAGGCAAAAGTTCGGCTTGTTCAACGAAGTCACAACATGATCATTATTTAGATCCTCAAGTATAACCACGAGTCAATTTGATTATCAAAGGAAACCATAAGGTCATCTTGATCGTCAAATGTAACGACGGGTCTAATTGAAAATCGTCGGAATGAGATGTAGATGACTCATTTTGAACACTCTGAGCCTTCGGATTCGGATGTTGGCGGAGATATTAGATCGTAGATAAATATGGTTTGTTCGGGCACCGAGACAAGTCATCGATGTCATACACTGGGCTGTGTCACTCATGCGTAACTCATGCATATTAGCCATCAACATAATAAATTGCATTGGCTGCAAGTCCTCCATATCATCATTTGAGTGCGCATCCGCCATAAAACTCGTTCTTTGTTTGTGAGAGATCCACCACTTCATCCTTAAGAGCCAAAAGAAGAGCCTCTTTGAAATAAGCACCGCCCTTAGTCCTCGGCTTTGGGCATGCATTAGCCAGTGTCCCTTCTCATTGCGGTTGTAGCATCAAGACCATTTAACCCATTCTCGAGCATTACCTGTTCCACCACTTGAGCTCTGTTGTTGTTCCTACCCATAGCATTAAACCCTTGACCACCTCCCATCGGCGACCATAACCACGATTACGAACTTCAACTCGTCCATTGTTCATAATGACTGATTTCGTGTATTAGATGAGGAGCGAATACGATTGTTGGATTTGTTGGTATAATGGCTAAAAGCATTAGCAATCATAACAAATCCTTGTTGCAATGCTTGAGCGGATCGATTCCTCATTAGTTTGACTATGAAGTGCTTGATCATTGTTGTTGTTGTAAGGAACCAATTGATTTTGTTGAGGTTCTTGTGATTGATCGTTTGGTGTGACCGAGGCGATTGGTTGAGTTGCTTGTTGAGGAGGAAAAGCTGTTTTGAGCATACAAGGCAAGTTGTTGATTTTCCGGATTAGTCGTTGAAGCAATTTGAGCACGGAGAATCCTTTCCTATCAACTTCCTTTTCATGAGGCTTCAAGTAATCATACAACAATCCATATGTAGAATGATGCATGTTCTTCGCAGACGGAGAAAAATGACATACTTCTCCCATTCGGGACCAAGACAACTCAGAACTTAGTATTCACCGCAATTCTTGGCATGATGATGTTGTGTTTATCCAAATCATTTATGATGTCTCGAAAATCGATGATGATAAGACTCTAGTGTCTCTCCGGTTCAATCATGAAGTGTTCATAAGCCAAGTAAATTTTGGATTCCATATCTTCACGATTGAGTGCGAGATCCTTCCATAAGTAGATGAATATGTTCCCACATTTTCTTTGCGGTCTTTTGAGCATCAACACTTGAAGAATTGGGTTTGGTAATCCTAAAAGGATATATTGCATTGCAAGCTCATCGACTTCATAGTGTAGAAGTTCTTACGGATTCAAGTCCGCAATGAGTAGCAATGTTTGATTGTTCATCTCTTGGTGGATTAGCATTAGGATCTCCGGTACAATGACATTAGGCATCTCAAATGGACCTTCCAAGATAACCTTCTTTAAGAACTTTCCATGTGGCTTCTTTAGATCACAAAACCTAAAGAACCTTATCACCCATTGATCGTAGTTTCTGGAGTGAGCATTGGAGGTCTATCAGTGATCCGACCTCATGAATTGCTTGTTGGTCGCTTAAAGCTTCACACATCTTTGCAAACCAAGTGGGTTCCTTCATAGTGTTCCTTGATGGATGTTGATTGAATTCATTTGTGTAGGGTTGAACTTGAAGATTTGGCGGTGTTTGAACCATTTGTGGTGGAGGAATTGCTCCAAGTTGTGGAGTATGTTGTTGATTAAATTGTTGTTGATAAATTGCTTGTTGTTGATGTTGTGGACTTAGTTATTGTTGTCGTTGAGAATAAGTGTAAGGGAAATAGTTAGAGTATGGTGGTTGTGACATGTTGATAAACTTGTGTTATAAAAATGGATCTTTGTAGTCGAATGAACCTTAGTTGATGAAGTGTCCTTAGGCGTAGAAATCACAATAATCCAAGTAGCACTTATGCGTAAAAACACCAAAGTTAAGCGTAACAATCAAGAGTTACGCGTAGATTTAGCTTACGCGTAAGTAGGGAAAAGACTCTAAAGTAAGGCGTAGACACAAAGTTAGGCGTAGAAAGTTAGGCGTAGGATTACCTTATGCGTAAGACTAGGCTTAGGCATAAGATGAATCATATGCGTAGGATTTCTACGCGTAAGCTTTATGCTTATGCGTAAGTTTAGGGTTTTGTCCAAATGATCTTTTACACTATCACAGTGCAAAAGATATCCAAAGTCGACGTATTTTCAGGCTTATCCAAGCAAGAAAACACGGAGTAAACCACGAAAATGAAGATCAAACCACGGATAAAGTTACGCGTAAGATTAGGGTTTTGATACGCGTAATCTTACTCGTAAAAATGATTATGCCCAAAGATGTTTCTAAACCGATTTTGTAATGAGAAAGCTTCAATATCACCAAAATAACACAAAAGTGTGAAACTTGATGAACCAAAACTCCTCAAACAGTTATCGTGGGGACGAACACTTGAACAAAAACTAGCTTAAAAGCGATATCCGCATAAAGTGTAACACCCCAAAATACCGCACGGAAGATTGTGTCATTGGGTGCTACTTCATAATACAAAGTACAAGTTATAGAAAACGACCTCTAAATGAGGCGTTTTGAAAACTTACCATTCGATTAATGAAATCGAGTTACAAACAATGAGGTCCCAAAGTATAATACATAAATGTTTGAATGGTAAATGAGAAAAGCATAAGTCTTCAAAATATGTCGTATGCGACTCTAAGTTCCATGCAATGACTATCGTCTTATGTCCCGAGATAAACATGCTAAAGTGTCAACATAATGGTTGGTGAGTTCATAGAGTTTGTTTTGAATAAGTTGAAAAGCCTTTAAAGAATGTTCACACAAAGAAAGGCATTGTAAATCCACTCGGCCCAAGTTCGCCCATACAAAACTTGCAACCGTGTGTTTACAACCCACCGCTAAAATATAGTACATATTATAGTTAAGCACACATACTGGACATAATAGTTCACATTATTGCACTTAGTGTTGCTCCGTCTATATTGGGAGACTTTCAAGTTGGACCGCTCCGTTTATGTTGGGAGACTTATCATCGTCGAGCGAGGGACCGCTCCGTACGTTGGGAGACTTATCATCGTCTTATCATGTGAGCAGGGACCGCTCCGTGTATATTGGGAGACTTACCATCGACTTATCAAGTTTCTGAGGGGACTACTCCGTGTATATTGGGAGACTTACCATCGACTTATCAAGTATAACGCAATCAACTATATAACACAATCAAGTATAATGCAATCATGTATAATGCAATCAAGTATTTGTAAAAAGTATAAAGTAAATGTTTGAGCATGTATCTCCCCCAAAGAGTTTGTAAAACAATTAAGCGAGTAAAAGTGGGGCTACAAACTCACCTGATAATAACTGATGAATGATACTAGAAAATTGGGCAGCGCTTCCGCATCTAAATTCAAAAATCCATTTCCTAAACTATAAAAACCTCTAAATTACCTCATATCTACCCCCATAACTATCCCAATAGCTTCCAAAACAAAAACCCATCTTTAATATTGCCCGATCTATCCTTGCAAAAGTTTTGAGAATTTCCTGGGACCCACAGCTCCAACCCACCATTGTGTAGCTCTTAATCCAACCGCGGAAATACAAAATAAACTTAATTTTTACGTAGAGAATTCTTATGCCTTCAACTTATGTGTATAACTCTGAGCACGAAAATCAAGTATGGAGGGTGTATGGAGGTGGCGACATCAAAGAGGAGGGAAATGTGTGTGTTTTCGTGAAATAAAATGAACTAGTTTTCTTTCTATTTATAGGAAAATATCCGAAAATATCTAGATATTTTGATGAATAGTGTTTAGATATTTTGATGAATAGTGTTTAGATATTTTTGAAAATATCTAGATATTTATAAATAGTAACTAGATATTTATATATTATGAGTACAGAGTGCATTGTTTATGCATGAAAATTGTGTAAAAGTATTTACTTGTTCAATTTAGGCGAAATCAGTAAATAATAAAAATTACGGTGAATAGTAACTCGTGAATAGTAACTCGTGAATAGTAATTTTCGAGAAAAAGTTTGAGTTTAAATAATGACCCAAAATATGATGAATAGTAAAAATGAATAGTAACAGTGAATAGTAAAAATGAATAGTGACCCGAAAATGCGAATTGTTACAGTCTCTACCGCAAGGAACTCAGTCCAAGTTACATTGATGTTAACTACTTATAGCGTGTCTAAGAAAAGTGTGGTCTCTAAAACAGTGGGGTTCTCTCTTATTCAACAGGAATAGTGTATGGGTTACGTTGTAATACACCAATAATGTGGTTAGGGAATCATATCGGATGAAAGTAAGCCCACTTATTTATAATTCATTACTTACATAAAGAAGCGTCCAAATTTATGTAAGTAATGGATTATAAACTTATGGTTCGGTGGTTTATAATTTCTTTATTTGAATAAAGAGGCGTCCCAATCCATTCAAATAAGGAGATTATAAATCATCCTACTTAAGATTTTTCGACACAAACTCGCTTTCGAGACAGATAATAAGATAACCAAGTCATCAAATGTCTAAAGCTAAGTAATAATATTATTTAACTCAAATCTCATGTCTCATCAAACAAGAATCACAAGATCAAGTTAAATAATTAGTTATTCTTGAGCTCCATATTTTAATGACTCGATTAAATTATGTGGTTTCCTTATTATTACTAAAGTCATATCATTCAACAACGAGATCTAAGCAACCAACTAACAAGAAGCATATCATGCGAAGTGTGTGTAAGGCAATTATAGTGGAGAGTCTTAACGGATAAAGCGGTTATAGTCTAGGCTCTTAAATGCAACCTAGTTCTCTATAACTAATGCTCGATACCAATCTGTAACACCCCAAAATACCGCAATGGAAGATTGTGTCATTGGGTGCTACTTCATACTACAAAGTACAAGTTATAAACGACCTCTAAATGAGGCGTTTTGAAAACTTACCATTCGATTAATGAAATCGAGTTACAAACAATGAGGTCCCAAAGTATAATACATAAATGTTTCGAATGGTAAATGAGAAAAGCATAAGTCTTCAAAATATGTCGTATGCGACTCTAAGTTCCATGCAATGACTATCGTCTTATGTCCCGAGATAAACATGCTAAAGTGTCAACACAATGGTTGGTGAGTTCATAGAGTTTGTTTTGAATAAGTTGAAAAGCCTTTAAAGAATGTTCACAAAGAAAGGCATTGTAAATCCACTCGGTTCAAGTTCCGCCCATACAAAACTTGCAACTTTGTGTGTTTACAACCCACCGCTAAAATATAGTACATATTATAGTTAAGCACACATCTGAGACATAATAGTTCACATTATTGCACTTAGTGTTGCTCCATCTATATTGGGAGACTTTCAAGTTGGACTGCTCCGTTTATGTTGGGAGACTTATCATCGTCGAGCGAGGGGCGCTCCGTACGTTGGGAGACTTATCATCGTCTTATCATGTGAACGAGGGGACTGCTCCGTGTATATTGGGAGACTTACCATCGACTTATCAAGTTTACGAGGGGACTGCTCCGTGTATATTGGGAGACTTACCATCGACTTATCAAGTATAACGCAATCAAGTATATAACACAATCAAGTATAATGCAATCATGTATAATGCAATCAAGTATTTGTAAAAAGTATAAAGTAAATGTTTGAGCATGTATCTCCCCCAAAGAGTTTGTAAAACAATTAAGCGAGTAAAAGTGGGGCTATAAACTCACCTTATAATAACTGATGAATGATACTAGAAAATTGGCAAGGCTCCAGCATCTAAATTCAAAATCCATTTCTAAACTATAAAAACCTCTAAATTACCTCATATCTACCCCATAACTATCCCAATAGCTTCAAAACAAAACCAATCTTTAATATTGCCCGATCTATCCTTGCAAAGTTTTGAGAATTTCCGGGACCCATGGCTCCAACCCACCATTGTGTAGCTCTTAATCCAACCGCGGAAATACAAAATAAACTTAATTTTACGTAGAGAATTCTTATGCCTTCAACTTATGTGTATAACTCGAGCACGAAAATCAAGTATGGAGGGTGTATGGAGGTGGCGACATCAAAGAGGAGGGAAATGTGTGTGTTTTACGTGAAATAAAATGAACTAGTTTTCTTTCTATTTATAGGAAAATATCCGAAAATATCTAGATATTTTGATGAATAGTGTTTAGATATTTTGATGAATAGTGTTTAGATATTTTTGAAAATATCTAGATATTTATAAATAGTAGAGTAAATTACATGGATGGTCCCTGTGGTATGTCAAAAGTAACAACTTTCGTCCCTCGAAGTTTGAAGTTGCACTGGTAGTCCCTAAATTGGTAAACAAATAACACCACCGGTCCATCACTTAACTAGTGTTAAGTGATTTCGTTATATTTTACACTTTAGCCCCCTTTGGGTTAAAGAATGTCGCATCGTCTATCCTCTATAATAACGGATGTTTATAATTTAAAGTTTTTCTACTTTAGGTAGATTTTTATACGTTTTCTTACTTTTTTATTCGATTTCGTCCGGTTTTTTTACGTTTTCGTCAATTTTCATACGTTTTTATCCGTTTTCGTCCGTTTTTATACGGTTTTCTTACGTTTTTGTCCGTTCTCACACGTTTTTTAGGTTTTCGTCCGTTTTAGACGTTTTTATCCGTTTTTAAACGTTTTCGTCCATTTTTATGTGTTTTCGTTCGTTTTTCTTACGTTTAATTCGTTTTTATACGTTTTATTACGTTTTTATCCCATTTTTTACGTTTTAGTCCCTTTTTTTACGTTTTCGTCCGCTGTATACGTTTTATCCGTTTTTCTTACGTTTTTATACGTTTTTACATGTTTTTTTTTACGTTTTCATCTATTCTTTTATGTTTTCGTCCGTTTCATACATTTTTATCCGTTTTATACGTTTTCGTCCGTTTTTAGAAGTTTTCATCCGTTTTTATGTTTTCTTACGTTTTTATCCGTTTTGGTCCATTTTTATATGTTTTCGTTCGTTTTTAGAAGTTATCATCCGTTTTTATATGTTCTTACGTTTTTATCCATTTTGGTCCGATCTTATATGTTTTCGTCCGTTTTTCTTACGTTTTTGTCCGTTTTCACACGTTTTTGTCTGTTTTTTACGTTTTCGTTCATTTTTATCCGTTTTCACACGTTTTTGTCCGTTTTCTTATGTTTTGAAACGTATAAGCGGACGAAACGTATCACGTTTTCTTATGTTTTGAAACGTTTTAATCCATCTTTATACATTTCATACATTTTATCCGTAAGAAAAGCGGATGAAAACATAAGAAAATGGACGAAACGGATAAAAGCGTATAAAATGAAGCAGCGTATAAAATGGACCAAAGCGGATAAAACGTAAGAAACATATAAAGCGGACGAAAACGATAAAGCGGATTTAAAACTTATAAAACGGACGAAACGGATAAAACGTATGAAATGGACGGAAACGTAAAAAACGGACGAAATCGAATAAAAAGTAAGAGCGTATAAAATCTACCTAAAGTAGAAAAACTTTAAATTATAAACATCCGTTATTATAGAGGATAGACGATGCGACGCTCTTTAACCCAAAAGGGGCTAAAGTGTAAAATATAACGAAATCACTTAACACTAGTTAAGTGATGGACCGGTGGTGTTATTTGTTTACCAATTTAGGGACTACCAGTGCAACTTCAAACTTCGAGGGACGAAAGTTGTTACTTTTGACATACCACAGGGACCATCCATGTAATTTACTCTAAATAGTAACTAGATATTTATATATTATGAGTACAGAGTACATTGTTTATGCATGAAAATTGTGTAAAAGTATTTACTTGTTCAATTTAGGCGAAATGAGTAAGTAATAAAAGTTACGGTGAATAGTAACTCATGAATAGTAACTCGTGAATAGTAATTTGTGAATAGTAATTTTCGGGAAAAAGTTTGAGTTTAAATAATGACCCAAAATATGATGAATGGTAAAAATGAATAGTAACAGTGAATAGTAAAAATGAATAGTGACCCAAAATGCGAATTGTTACTGATCTCTACCCGCAAGGAACTTCGTCCAAGTTCATTGATGTTAACTACTTATAGCGTGTCTAAGAAAAGTGTGGTCTCTAAAGCAGTGGGTTCTCTCTTATTCAACAGGAATAGTGTATGGGTTACGTTGTAATACACCCATAATGTGGTTAGGGAATCATATCGGATGAAAGTAAGCCCACTTATTTATAATTCATTACTTACATAAAGAAGCGTCCAAATTTATGTAAGTAATGGATTATAAACTTATGGTTCGGTGGTTTATAATTTCTTTATTTGAATAAAGAGGCGTCCCAATCCATTCAAATAAGGAGATTATAAATCATCCTACTTAAGATTTTCCGACACAAACTCGCTTTCTGAGACAGATAATAAGATAACCAAGTCATCAAATGTCTAAAGCTAAGTAATAATATTATTTAACTCAAATCTCATGTCTCATCAAACAAGAACTGTCACTAAATCAAGTTAAATAATTAGTTATTACTGAGCTCCATATTTTTAATGACTCGATTAAATTATGTGGTTTCCTTATTATTACTAAAGTCATATCATTCAACAACGTAGATCTAAGCAACCAACTAACAAGAAGCATATGCGCACGAAGTGTGTGTAAGGCAATTATAGTGGAGAGTCTTAACGGATAAAGCAGTTATAGTCTAGGCTCTTAAATGCAACCTAGTTCTCTATAACTAATGCTCTGATACCAATCTGTAACACCCCCAAAATACCCTTGACGGAAGATTGTGTCATTGGGGTGCTACTTCATAATACAAAGTACAAGTTATAGAAAACGACCTCTAAATGAGACGTTTGAAAACTTACCATTCGATTAATGAAATCGAGTTACAAACAATGAGGTCCCAGTATAATACATAAATGTTTGAATGGTAAATGAGAAAAGCATAAGTCTTCAAAATATGTCGATGCGACTCTAAGTTCCATGCAATGACTATCGTCTTATGTCCCGAGATAAACATGCTAAAGTGTCAACATAATGGTTGGTGAGTTCATAGAGTTTGTTTTGAATAAGTTGAAAAGCCTTTAAAGAATGTTCACACAAGAAAGGCATTGTAAATCCACTCGGTTCAAGTTCCGCCCATACAAAACTTGCAACTTTGTGTGTTTACAACCCACTTCTAAAATATAGTACATATTATAGTTAAGCACACATCTGAGACATAATAGTTTACGTTATTGCACTTAGTGTTGCTCCGTCTATATTGTGAGACTTTCAAGTTGGACTGCTCCGTTTATGTTGGGAGACTTATCATCGTCGAACGAGGGGACTGCTCCGTGTACGTTGGGAGACTTATCATCATCTTATCATGTGAACGAGGGGACTGCTCCGTGTATATTGGGAGATTTACCATCGACTTATCAAGTTTACGAGGGGACTGCTCCGTGCATATTGGGAGACTTACCATCGACTTATCAAGTATAACGCAATCAAGTATATAACACAATCAAGTATAATGCAATCATGTATAATGCAATCAAGTATTTGTAAAAAGTATAAAGTAAATGTTTGAGCATGTATCTCCCCAAAAGAGTTTGTAAAACAATTAAGCGAGTAAAAGTGGGGCTACGAACTCACCTGATAATAACTGATGAATGATACTAGAAAATTGGGCAGCGCTTCCGCATCTAAATTCAAAAATCTAATTCCTAAACTATAAAAACCTCTAAATTATCTCATATCTACCCCATAACTATCCCAATAGCTTCAAAAACAAAAACCCATCTTTAATATTGCCCGATCTATCCTTGCAAAAGTTTTGAGAATTTCACGGGACCACACTCCAACCCACCATTGTGTAGCTCTTAATCCAATCGCGGAAATACAAAATAAACTTAATTTTTCGTGAGAATTCTTATGCCTTCAATTTATGTGTATAACTCGAGCCTGAAAATCAAGTATGGAGGGTGTATGGAGGTGGCGACATCAAGGAGGAGGGAAATGTGTGTGTTTTTTCGTGAAATAAAATGAACTAGTTTTCTTTCTATTTATAGGAAAATATCCGAAAATATCTAGATATTTTGATGAATAGTGTTTAGATATTTTGATAAATAGTGTTTAGATATTTTTGAAAATATCTAGATATTTATAAATAGTAACTAGATATTTATATATTATGAGTACAGAGTACATTGTTTATGCATGAAAATTGTGTAAAAGTATTTACTTGTTCAATTTAGGCGAAATCAGTAAATAATAAAAATTACGGTGAATAGTAACTCGTGAATAGTAACTCGTGAATAGTAATTTGTGAATAGTAATTTTCGGGAAAAAGTTTGAGTTTAAATAATGACTCAAAATATGATGAATAGTAAAAATGAATAGTAACAGTGAATAGTAAAAATGAATAGTGACCCGAAAATGCGAATCTAGGATTAAAAAGTGTAAAAAACGAGTTTTGAAGTTTGTAAATGCGAATCTAGGATTAAAAAGTGTAAAAAAATGAATAGTGACCCGAAAATGCGAATCTAGGATTAACATAAAGTTTGAAACTTTTTGCCAAAAACAAGTATTTTAACACCTTAAAACGTTGAAAGTACAAGAATCTAGGATTAAAAAGTGTAAAAAACGAGTTTTGAAGCGAACCAAAGTATCACGTTATTCTACGCGTAGGACCAAAAACCCACTTCAAGAAATAACGATTCACCCAACTAGTTAGGCGATTGATACCACTGTTAGGTCACTAGTTTTACAACACAATCTTACTAGAAAGAGATAAAGGCGATTGAACAATATATCAAACACACACACAAGTAAATATTGTAACCGGTTATGCGTAGAGTGTAATGAAAGAAATAAATTGAACAACCAACCCTCAAGTGAGGGTTATACAAGAGTATTTATAGGCAAGGAGCTAGGGCAACACTCCCACTCCTTCCCTTTTCCTTATTGGACATGGGCCTAAGCTTATGGGCCTTCTACATAAGCTTGACCTTAAACAAACTTAAAGGCCATAATAAGCTACCTATTACATATGAGTAACAAACACTTGAATTAAGGTTTAGGAGTGATTCCAACACTAACAATCATATCCTAGGCACCTAGTCCTTCAACGTAGGTTAACATCATTTTCAGTTAAGCATATAGGATAATTAGATGAGCTCGTTAGATGATATAGATTGGAAAACATTCTCCCCTCAATCAATGACTTATTTTTTCGAAAAGTTTAAAAGCGAAGTCATTGATTGAGTTTTCAATTTTAAGAAAACTTTGAATCGATTGATTTACAAGCAACTCATTTACCACCATTTTTTAAAACAAATATTTTCGAAGAATTTTAGAAGGAAAAATATTTGAGTAGGCTGTTGATCCTTCGACATACTTTCCTCATTAAGTTTTAGGAAAAGTGCAGAAATATTTGAAAATTGGTTTAGCAAACACTTTCCTTTCTTTAAAAAGCGGGTTGCTATCGAAATAATAACTAACCATGGTTTAAGCACGGGTTCTGATCAAGTAGCGCAAGCCATATTAAGAGACATGTATTGAAAATAAATATTTACACCTTCTGCTCGAACTTCATCTAAAGACCCGTGCCATTATTGAATGACATTTCTAAGACTGTAGATGTTATCGATACCAGAAGACATGTCATGAGGATTTTTTTATTATTTTTTTTTCAAATATTCTGATTTTTATGGATTTTTGTTGGTTTTATAATTTTCTATTTTGGTTTTGAAAATTATTTACATAGATAGAGAAATAGTTTAAGAAGATGATGATACGAGTACCGAGATAAGGAAATCGTTCAGCACTTTGTAGAAGATAGAGGTCATCATCTCTTAAACTTTCACCACCAAAGCATTCGAGGCTTTTGAATCGTCGCAAGAACTTGAGCCTTCAAAAAGTGAATCTTTGGCAGCTTCCCCCCAAACCGACAATCCTCGTAAAAAGACCATTTTCCCCAAGAAGAAGAAGTGAAGAAAACAGTCTAATTGTATGACGCTCAAGAACCCGAAGAAGACGATAACAACGAAGTAACAAGTTAACACGGATCATTTCTGCGGTTATCAAACCCGAAATAAATGATTAACCCCGATCACATGATCCTGTTTCCTGTTGTGCGTCCTCGATGTACACATTGCTCTTCGAGTTCGAGCAGTTGTCTATTCGGGAGAACAATATATCAACATCTTTATTTCACCAAATGCATTCCAGTTATATAACATATAACCAATCAGCCCATAATGTACACATGTACCCAACAAGAGTAGAGACGATGACATTCATGTAACATGTTGAGTCATTAATCATCTCTGCGGATGTCAACTCTGGAATAACTGAATTAGCTTGATCAAGTGAACATGTTGTGCATCCTTGATGTACACATATCTCTCCCCTGATGGTTGCGATCTCATCGGAATCATCATTGCATTGTGTACATGAAGCAATAACCGGAAGCACTACCATAAATCATATAGAAGATGTCGATAAGCAATATCATCTCACGCTCCACATATTCTTCTCATGTTTCTTCCTCTTGAAAAGTCGAGATAACACATACCAAAAGTATCCGAGACCACTTCCCCAAATGGTTGGAATACTATATCCTTCCCCAAATAGTTGGAATAATATATCCTTCCCCAAATAGTTGGAATAACACACCAAAGGCTACGAGTTAAACACCGAGTTTGTGCGTGGTTATGACATTTGTCTTTCGGGATTACTTCAATAGAGAAGAAGTATTAAGTTCATCACGTGTACTCGTTGTGTGTTTAGATGTATATCTCCTTCCCCTTCTTGGTTTTGATACCTCGTAATCAAGAACACATTATACATGCCAAATACTCTTGAAATAGAAGAACAAACAATTAGCTCAAGCTGAATCTGTGAGAATCAATCGCTACTGAAACTCTCTCTGACTATCTTTATCAACCCATATGTAGACACTTTGAAGTGATCACTAAAGAAGAAAACTTGATATACCAAACTTGAAACTAAATTCGAATTCCCTACATTTGTATCTTAAGCTTGCACTCAATGATGGAAGAACGGTGTCGAGAATCTATGCTTCAAGCAAATCTCTAAGTACTCACTACTCAAACAAAGTATGAGACATTAACACCTCTTGAGATTATCTACATCGTCGGTCTTTAACCATCCACCCCGACTGCTGGTAACTAGATAAACCAAGTCTTCAACTCAAATTCTTAAGCCTGAGCAAGTTATCAAATAAGAACACGCCTTTGTGAAAGTCAACTTCAATCTCAAATAAGTGATGAATGATTAACTCTGAAGTAATCAACTTGTGTCAAATGTCCAACACGTGAATAAACATACAATTGGATGTACATTAATCCATTGAATGAACTGGATCAAATGATTCCTCAACATCAATGCCATCTTCCTAAAGATATACATATAGAGACTGATCTGGAAGAGTTACCAATAATGTATTCAAGCGGATGAGGTAGTCATTTCCTTAATGTTCATGTGGTTGATTTACAGAGCGCACAATAATCCGTGAAGATTTGCCAAAGGGATACCAAAGAGCGGATCATTATTCATGAACAATAATCCGTGAAGACTTGGCAAAGGAATACCAAAGAGAGGATCATTATTCATGAGTGCAACTACAATGATAGTCATTAACAACGCCTTGAGGAATAACTGGAGATTAGGCTTCTTGAGAGTCTGAGTTGTACTTCTTAGATGGTGCATCTTGATCAATGGAAATTGAAGAAGGTGAACCAGTTGAATCAGTAGGAACCGGAGCATGAGCTTCAGAAACTGGATGACCAATATTCGTTGGAGGTTGGAAGTACCCATCAAACATATCTTGAAAAACAATGAATGTGACAACCCGTACTTTCGTGTCATTTCTCGACACCATTCATGTCTCATTATTTCAACATTTTTAGTAAACTTGGTTTACTTGTTTCAAATTGCGTAACCTTAAAGGTTTAGCGGCGAATTCATGATCATAACATCACGTACATTTCATATGGACTAAGATTAGTCTACATTTCATTGACATCATTTGCATCTCATTAGTTCATTCACGACATTTCATTTCACATTATACGCGTAATTTTTATATTTAATAATCTTTATCGCGTGAGTTATTATTTTGTATATTTAATCCGTTACTTTCAAAAATGATCCCGAGGTATTTTTAAACTTACATTTAGTTCATAAAACTATATTTTTAGTTTTCCTAGTGTTTCAAATTTATTTGGTACATAAATCGTTAAAGTTAAATTATTACGACGTTTTTCTTAAAAATTATACGATAATTATTTTATCACTCAAATTTCACAAGGAATGTATTTTTACAATTTTTATTATATCATTACAATCTATTTTGAACTATTAAAAACTTACTTGTACCAAAATTTCCATTTACCTATACTTGTACATTTTCTTATTACACTTTTACAAATTATTACACAAACAATATACAATACAATTAAAAAAAAAAAAAAAAAAATATATACATGGGAAGACAACATCCCCAAAACCGCCTAGGGGAGGGTTGTCATTAATTGGAATGGTTTCTTTTTCTTGCATTATTACACTCAATACTTAAAGTCTTACATTTCATATCTCATTCATTCTCAAAATAATTCTAGTGTTAAAAAGTTTTCTTCTCTCTCTCTTCTTGCTTCTCCATAACCGGTTATCATCAAGGATCAAGGGATCAAAAATTTTTGCAAGATCAAGTGTATTACAATCTAGTATATCCTTTATATGGTTTTGAAATAAAACCAAGGATATTTAAGTTTAATCCTTGTTACTTTCACCTCATCACTATCATTTGTAAGCATGTTTTTATCATTTTCAAGTTTCCTTTTCATTTTCATATGTTTCTTTTCATTTTTGGAGCTTATATGCATGATATGTGATTTATACCATTTATTTCATGATTTTAGAAGTTATATATACATATTGGTCATCCTATAAATATTCCCATGGTATTCTTTGGTCTTGATGGTGATTAGGAACCCATGACACCCTAAGAAGGTGTATGGTAGGATTAGATTAGCTTTGGAGTTGATTTGAAGGGATTAGAATAGGTTTTGTCCGAGAAAAACTATTTTCGATAACTATATTTTAGGTTCTGTCCTTGTTTCGAATTTCTGGAAAAACCTACTGTTGGTACGAAACTTTGGCCTTGATATTTAGAAAATATACTTTAAAACGAATCCGTGGCCTTTTGAACGGATAAAAACGGACTTATAACGAAGAAGTTATGGATTTTTAAAGTTTGACGACGAAACGTATAGTTTTCTGAAATTTCAGCTTTGCTGTTTTTACATTGTTCGGGTCAAAAACGAGCCTTAAGCTTCACAAATTATTTCGACTAGTCAAAAATATATTAGTTTACTTCGATACGAAGCTAAGGACATATTTTACGTAGAAAACGGATTTAAAACGACAAAGATATGCACGTTTTTATAAAGTTGCCGTAACTATTATTTTCTGAAAATCTATATTATTTTTACGATACAAGTATTTCATTAGTTATAACGTCCATGTTTATGCGCTTTTAACTATGATGTGAAAC
Source organism: Chrysanthemum lavandulifolium (assembly GCA_022545495.1). Taxonomy (NCBI): domain Eukaryota; kingdom Viridiplantae; phylum Streptophyta; class Magnoliopsida; order Asterales; family Asteraceae; genus Chrysanthemum; species Chrysanthemum lavandulifolium. The sequence goes on along the minus strand of CM040242.1, from coordinate 130,190,420 downwards.
TTTTGGAACGAAATGTCTTCTAGTAAAATCAAGTTCACCGCCATATTTTTCAAAACAAAAAGTCGTTTGTCAAGCGGAGTTATAGTAAATTATTTACGGATGTTCAAACTTGGCGAAACTCATTTTACGCACACAATTAGCAAAACCACCATCTTTAGCCCTTAATATCTTTATGATCGAGACCTTTTGGACGAAAACTCTGAACTGAAACTTTTAGATATCGATACAAACTTTCCAAAACCGTCGAGTTCGTTCTCTAACGATCGACGACACCCATTTTACGACTACTTTTCCGAGCCATTTTTGTTAATTTCATGATTTTTCCGACGACATTGTTTTGCGACGAAAAGTGGTAATTTCACCAAAATCATTATAAAACCATTGTAGGATGACATTTTGACGTAAAACATGTAAAGTCATTTTTGATTGGTCAAGACGTCAAAAGAGTATTTTTCGACGACAAGTAATATTTTCAAAAACTCGTAAATGGTATAAATAACATACGAAATGCATGCATAACATTACATTGCAACTCATTACATATCATATCATATCATTGGTACTAGGTCCCGGATAACGCATCACATTATACCTCAGTGTACTCACTCTTGTCATCTCGTCAGTTTACCAAGTGAGTTTCATAGCCCCTGCTTTTACTTGTTTTCATAACTGTTTTGGGGGAGATGCATGCTTAACTATATTTTTCACAAGTACTTTATATTCTTAAGGATAACTCCTATCACGATTACATCATTTCAAAACCGAATGTTGTACTATATAAATTGTTCATGTTTGCGTGCTATAGTTATACGTCGAATAAAGTACTATATCAGTTGACTACTGATACATTGAGTTAGGTGCTATTGCTTATGTGCTATTGCTTATGTGCTATGGATTAAGTGCTATTGTTCTACGTCGAGTTGGTACTATTGTGAATTCATTGAAATCATATGTTTGAACATAAACTATACACATTTTGGCAATGGGTTGTGAACACACAGGTTGCAAGTTTTGTATGGGCGGAACTTGGAACTGAGTGGATTTTCAATGCCTTTGCTGCATTAACGATTTTGAAAGGCTTTACATTTCAAAACAAACTCTATGAACTCACTCAACCTTTGTGTTGACACTTTTAGCATGTTTGTATCTCAGGTATCTAAGGCAATTACTTCATGGCATGCATTTGGACACTTCATGGAGTCGTGATGACGACGCGTCTCCCTTGGGTTTTATGTACTTTAAAACATCGTTTGAATTGTAACAAACTTATTTCCGCACAAGTTGATTTACATTTGGGACCTACTTTGTAAACTCGATTATTTTATTAAATCAAACGATGTATTTTCCAAACGACACTTTAGGTCGTTCAATATAACTGTGATTGTGATGCTATGACAATCAATCCCGTGAATTCCATTCACGCAAATCAGTAATTTGGGGTGTGATGATTGGCATCGAGCTTGATTATAGAGAACTAGGTTGCATCATTGACCCTAGACTATAACTACATTATCATAGCATCTCATCATTTCATCACAAGTGCATGTTCACTTTACATGCGGTTTTACGTACATTTTTCGAGTTATTCACTTTCATTTCACATCGATTGTCACATGGATGCCCTTAAATGCCCATTCCATTATTCTTTTCCCCATACTCTAACGTGGAGAATTCCTTGTCATTCCCTATCACAATTTTTATATCAGCTGATTCATCATCGATAACGTCGAATGCCGAGATAAACCTTTTAGTTAGGGCAAAGTCGCTCTCACTCCTTTGTTTCACCACTAACATGTCGAGTTACACTTTATTCACACATTAAGTTACTAAACCATCATACATTTGAAGCACTTACAACACCTCATAACCCATTTTTAGGAAACCGTCGATCATTTTGAAACATAACCTCAAACTTATCATTCTTATCACATTTCTTTGAGCGCTTATTATTAACATCGGATTTTGCTACGTCTCACATTTCCTCTTGTTTTGAAGAAGATATGGCATCAAGAAAGCTACAGTTGAAATGACCCAAGCGGCTATTCGAAGTTAGTGAATGATAGCATTGCTAATGCTCTAAGAGTTGAAAGGAAGCGGTGGGCTCACGCTTCACGCCGAGGTCATGACTCTTCGCCAGAGCCGTAAGGCTTCTTCTTCTCTGCATCGGAAATGCGGGAGGATCCGGAGTTAAGAAATGTTCGTACAAAGATTTCAAAAGTGGTGAACCCACCAAGTTTAGAGGGACGGAAGGAGCTACAACAATGGTGCGATGGTTTGAAAAGTTGGAATCCGTGTTTTTGCTTTGTAACTGTCCGGATGATAGTAAGGTCAAATTTGCTACGAGTACATTACTCGATGGAGCATTGTCGTGGTGGAATTCATATGCTCAACCGATTGGAATGGAGAATGCTTTCAAGCTTACTTGGGAGCAATTCAAGGGTTTGGTGACTAAGAAGTTTTGTCCTCGACGGAAATCAAAAGTTGGAGACGGAGTTCTATGAATTAGTAACTATTGGGTACGATATTGACACTTACATTCGGAGATTCCAAGAATTGGCCGTGTTATGCCCGTCCATGGTTTCGATAATGAGAAGTTGCTAGAGGCTTTTATTGGGGACTTCCGAGATTATTCAAGGCGATGTGACTTCATTTGATCCACAAACGATCGAGGAAGCTATTCGAGTGACTCAAAAGCTCATGGCCCAAGTAGTGAAGAGAGGCAAGTACACCAACACCAACCAAAACAACAACAACCCCAACAACCGCACCAACTACAACAATAACCAAAACAACAACAACAACGACGATAACCAAATCAACAACAACAAAAGAAAATGGGAAGACGACCAAGGAGGTTATAACAACAACAACCAAAACCATAACACTAACCATCATCAACAATGAATAGAAGACAAGAAGTCGCGTGGTCTATGTTCTTTGCACCAACAAGGGAAGAGCTTATGCAGGAAACTTACCGCGATGCCACCAATGCACGCTACATCATAATGGTCCATGTGGTATATGTTTTAGCTGTCACAAAGTAGGACACCTTGCTAAGGACTGTAAGGGCAAGACCATAGTTACGTGCTTCGGATGTGGGGAACAAGGACACTATCGGAACCAATGTCCTCAAAACCAAGGTCAACAAGTCGAAGGTGCTCATGGGAATGTATATATGTTAGAAGGAGGAGGAGGAGCTCGTCAAGGTATCAACGACGCGGAAGACTGAAGAAGTTCGGAGACTAACAGTCTTATTTCTCCTTATGTACTATGTCGTACTAAGTTTATGTTTTCCATCGTATCCGAATCTTTATAACCTAAGATGTACTACTTTTGCTAAACTACCCGTTGTAAAATATTCTTATCTATCGTACTTTATTTTCTTTCCGATTTGTTATCATTTACGAGGATTTTAATTCTTTTTACTTTAACTATCATTTTAACGACACTTCTCCATGCCTTTTCTCCTCGATGTTCATCACAATTTTAACATCAGTTGACTCAACACCAAACAACATATGAGTCGATTAGTCCAAGCATTGCATAGTTACTCCTAAATTATACATAGCCTGATCACCTATGTCTAATTCAGGAAGAATCATGCAATGAAGGGAGTAGTAGGCTTATATGTGTAAGCAATTCCGTAATCGAGCCAAATTTTCAAAAGATTTTCTTCAAACCACTTGTTTCAGTTTGATCCGCGTGACGAGTTCTTGTTTGATGAGTTGCAAAGATCGAGCTAGAAACAAGTTGTTACCTAAACCGATTTAGCCTAATCTCATGACGTTCTTGTTTGATGAGTTGTGAGATTAAGTAAAATCGGTTACCAAAAGTCTTTTGAGGGTTTTGCTCGAGAATGGGAAAGTTTGCCACATCAAACCCTAAACCCGATAGACTAACACGAACTGAATTCAGGGACTGAATTCCTTTTTGGATGGGCGAATGTGACAACCCGTACTTTCAGGTCATTTCTCGACACCATTCATGTCTCACTATTTCAACATTTTTAGTAAACTTGGTTTACTTGTTTCAAATTCGCGTAACCTTAAAGGTTTAGCGGCGAATTCATGATCATAACATCACGTACATTTCATATGGACTATGATTAGTCTACATTTCATTGACATCATGTGCATCTCATTAGTTCATTCACGACATTTCATTTCACATTTATACGCGTAATTTTTATATTTAATAAACTTTATCGCGTGAGTTATTATTTTGTATATTTAATCCGTTACTTTCAAAAATGATCCCGAGGTATTTTTAAACTTACATTTAGTTTATAAAAACTATATTTTTAGTTTTCCTAGTGTTTCAAATTTATTTGGTACATAAATCGTTAAAGATTAATTATTACGTCGTTTTCTTAAAAATTATACGATAATTATTTTATCACTCAATTTTCACAAGGAAAGTATTTTTACAATTTTTATCATCTCATTACAATCTATTTTGACCTATTAAAACTTACTTGTACCAAAAATTACCATTTACCTACTTGTACATTTTCTTACATTTTCTTACACTTTACACAGTTTATACAATTATATAGTATACAATACAATTTAAAAAAAAAAATATATATATACATGGTGGACAAATCCCCCAAAACCGCCCTAGGGGGGTGGTATTAATTGATGGTAATGGTTCTTTGATTGCTAATTTTTACTCAACTTAAAGTCTTAATTATCATTTCTCATTCATTTCAAAATAATTCTAGTGTTAAAAAGTTTTCTCTCTTCTTTTGCTTCTCCATAACCGGTTCATACATCAAGGTTCAAGGGATCAAAATTTTTTCAAGTTCAAGTGTCATTACAATCTAGTATATACTCTTTATATGGTTTTGAAATAAAAACCAAGGGTATTTAAGTTTAATCCTTGTTACTTTCACCTCATCACTATCACTTGTAAGCATGTTCTTATCATTTTCATGTTTCCTTTTCATTTTCATATGTTTCTTTTCATTTTGGAGCTTATATGCATGATATGTGATTTATACCATTTATTTCATGATTTTAGAAGTTATATATACATATTGGTCATCCTATAAATATTCCCATGGTATTCTTTGGTCTTGATGGTGATTAGGAACCCATGACACCCTAAGAAGGTGTATGGTAGGATTAGATTAGCTTTGGAGTTGATTTGAAGGGATTAGAATAGGTTTTGTCCGAGAAAACTATTTTCGATAACTATATATTTAGGTTCTGTCCTTGTTTCGAATTTCTGGAAAACCTACTGTTGGTACGAAACTTTGGCCTTGATATTTAGAAAATATACTTTAAAACGAATCCGTGGCCTTTTGAACGGATAAAACGGACTTATAACGAAGAAGTTATGGATTTTTAAAGTTTGACGACTAAACGTATATTTTCAGAAAATTCAGCTTTCTTTGTTTTACATTGTTCGGTCAAAAACGAGCCTTAAGCTTCACAAATTATTTCGACTAGTCAAAATATATTAGTTTACTTCGATACGAAGCTAAGGACATATTATACGTGAAAACGGATTTAAAACGACAAAGATATGCATATTTTATAAAGTTGCCGTAACTATTATTTTCGAAAATCTATATTATTTTTACGATACAAGTATTTCATTAGTCAGTAACGTCCATGTTTGCGCGAGTTTTAACTATGATGTGAAACTTTTGGAACGAAATGTCTTCTAGTAAAATCAAGTTCACCGCCATATTTTTCAAAACAAAAAGTCGTTTGTCAAGCGGAGTTATAGTAAATTATTTACGGATGTTCAAACTTGGCGAAACTCATTTTCGCACACAATTAGCAAAACCACCATCTTTAGCCCTTAATATCTTTATGATCGAGACCTTTTGGACGAAAACTCCTGAACTGAAACTTTTAGATATCGATACAAACTTTCCAAAACCGTCGAGTTCGTTCTCTAACGATCGACGACACCATTTTACGACTACTTTTCCGAGCCATTTTGTTAATTTCATGATTTTTCCGACGACATTGTTTTGCGACGAAAAGTGGTAATTTCACCAAAATCATTATAAAACCATTGTAGGATGACATTTTGACGTAAAACATGTAAAGTCATTTTTGATTGGTCAAGACGTCAAAAGAGTATTTTTCGACGACAAGTAATATTTTCAAAACTCGTAAATGGTATAAATAACATACGAAATGCATGCATAACATTACATTGCAACTCATTACATATCATATCATATCATTGGTACTAGGTCCCGGATAACGATCACATTATACCTCAGTGTACTCACTCTTGTCATCTCGTCAGTTTACCAAGTGAGTTTCATAGCCCCTGCTTTTACTTGTTTTCATAACTGTTTTGGGGGAGATGCATGCTTAACTATATTTTTCACAAGTACTTTATATTCTTAAGGATAACTCCTATCACGATTACATCATTTCAAAACCGAATGTTGTACTATATAAATTGTTCATGTTTGCGTGCTATAGTTATACGTCGAATAAAGTACTATATCAGTTGACTACTGATACATTGAGTTAGGTGCTATTGCTTATGTGCTATTGCTTATGTGCTATGGATTAAGTGCTATTGTTCTACGTCGAGTTGGTACTATTGTGAATTCATTGAAATCATATGTTTGAACATAAACTATACACATTTTGGCAATGGGTTGTGAACACACAGTTGCAAGTTTTGTATGGGCGGAACTTGAACCGAGTGGATTTTCAATGCCTTTGCTTAGGCTTTGCATTAACGATTTTGAAAGGCTTTACATTTCAAAACAAACTCTATGAACTCACTCAACCTTTGTGTTGACACTTTTAGCATGTTTGTATCTCAGGTATCTAAGGCAATTACTTCATGGCATGCATTTGGACACTTCATGGAGTCGTGATGACGACGCGTCTCCCTTGGGTTTTATGTACTTTAAAACATCGTTTGAATTGTAGCAAACTTATTTCCGCACAAGTTGATTTTCATTTGGGACCTACTTTGTAAACTCTGATTATTTTATTAAATCAAACGATGTATTTTCCAAACGACACTTTAGGTCGTTCAATATAACTGTGATTGTGATGCTATGACAACAATCCCGTGAATTCCATTCACGCAAATCAGTAATTTGGGGTGTGATGATTGGCATCGAGCTTCATTATAGAGAACTAGGTTGCATCATTGACCCTAGACTATAACTACATTATCATAGCATCTCATCATTTCATCACAAGTGCATGTTCACTTTACATGCGGTTTTACGTATTTTTTTCGAGTTATTCACTTTCATTTCACATCGATTGTCACATGGATGCCCTTAAATGCCCATTCCATTATTCTTTTCCCCATACTCTAACGTGGAGAATTCCTTGTCATTCCCTATCACAATTTTTATATCACCGATTCATCATCGATAACGTCGAATGCCGAGATAAACCTTTAAATAGGGCAAAGTCGCTCTCACTCCTTTGTTCACCACTAACATGTCGAGTTACACTTTATTCACACATTAAGTTACTAAACCATTATACATTTGAAGCACTCACAACACCTCATAACCCATCTTTTCGGAAACCTACGATCATTTTTGAAACATAACCTCAAACTTATCATTCTTATCACATTTCTTTGTAGCGTTTATTATTAACATCGGATTTTGCTATGTCTCACATCTCCTCTGGTTTTGAAGAAGATATGGCACCGAAGAAAGCTACAGTTGAAATGACCCAAGCGGCTATTCGAAGTTAGTGAATGATAGCATTGCTAATGCTCTAAGAGTTGAAAGGAAACGGTGGTCGCCGCCGCCGAGGTCATGATCGTCAGAGCCGCAAGGCTTGTCTTTCATCATCGAAATGCAGGAGGATCCGGAGTTAAGAAATGTTCGTACAAAGATTTCAAAAGTGGTGAACCCACCAAGTTTAGAGGGACCGAAGGAGCTACAAAGAATGGTGCGATGGTTTGAAAAGTTGGAATCCGTGTTTTTGCTTTGTAATCGTCCGGATGATAGTAAGGTCAAATTTGCTACGAGCACATTACTCGATGGAGCATTGTCGTGGTGGAATTCATATGCTCAACCGATTGGAATGGAGAATGCTTTCAAGCTTACGTGGGATGAATTCAAGGGTTTGGTGACTAAGAAGTTTTGTCCTCGCACGGAAATCAAAAAGTTGGAGACGGAGTTCTATGAATTAGTAACCATTGGGTACGATATTGACACTTACATTCGGAGATTCCAAGAATTGGCCGTGTTATGCCCGTCCATGGTTTCGATAATGAGAAGTTGCTAGAGGCTTTCATTGGGGACTTCCGAGATTATTCAAGGCGATGTGACTTCATTCGATCCACAAACGATCGAGGAAGCTATTCGAGTGACTCAAAAGCTCATGGCAAGTAGTGAAGAGAGGCAAGTACACCAACACCAACCAAAACAACAACAACCCCAACAACCGCACCAACTACAACAATAACCAAAACAACAACAACAACGACGATAACCAAATCAACAACAACAAAAGAAAATGGGAAGACGACCAAGGAGGTTATAACAACAACAACCAAAACCATAACACTAACCATCATCAACAATGTAATAGAAGACAAGAAGTCGCTGTGGTCTATGTTGTCGCACCAACAAGGGAAGAGCTTATGCAGGAAACTTACCGCGATGCCACCAATGCACGCTACATCATAATGGTCCATGTGGTATATGTTTTAGCTGTCACAAAGTAGGACACCTTGCTAAGGACTGTAAGGGCAAGACCATAGTTACGTGCTTCGGATGTGGGGAACAAGGACACTATCGGAACCAATGTCCTCAAAACCAAGGTCAACAAGTCGAAGGTGCTCATGGGAATGTATATATGTTAGAAGGAGGAGGAGGAGCTCGTCAAGGTATCAACGACGCGGAAGACTGAAGAAGTTCGGAGACTAACAGTCTTATTTCTCCTTATGTACTATGTCGTACTAAGTTTATGTTTTCCATCGTATCCGAATCTTTATAACCTAAGATGTACTACTTTTGCTAAACTACCCGTTGTAAAATATTCTTATCTATCGTACTTTATTTTCTTTCCGATTTGTTATCATTTACGAGGATTTTAATTCTTTAACTATCATTTTAACGACACTTCTCCATGCCTTTTCTCCTCGATGTTCATCACAATTTTAACATCGTTGACTCAACACCAAACAACATATGAGTCGATTAGTCCAAGCATTGCATAGTTACTCCTAAATTATACATAGCCCGATCACCTATGTCTAATTCAGAAGAATCATGCAATGAAGGGAGTAGTAGTCTTATATGAGTAAGCAATTCCGTAATCGAGCCAAATTTTCAAAAGATTTTCTTCAAACCACTTGTTTCCAGTTTGATCCGCGTGACAGTTCTTGTTTGATGAGTTGCAAAGATCGAGCTAGAAACAAGTTGTTACCTAAACCGATTTAGCCTAATCTCATGACAGTTCTTGTTTGATGAGTTGTGAGATTAAGTAAAAATCGGTTACCAAAAAAGTCTTTTGAGGGTTTTGCTCGGGAATGGGAAAGTTTGCCACATCAAACCCTAAACCCGATAGACTAACACGAACTGAATTCAGGGACTGAATTCCTTTTTGGATGGGCGAATGTGACAACCCGTACTTTCAGGTCATTCCTCGACACCATTCATGTCTCACTATTTCAACATTTTTAGTAAACTTGGTTTACTTGTTTCAAATTCGCGTAACCTTAAAGGTTTAGCGGCGAATTCATGATCATAACATCACGTACATTTCATATGGACTAAGATTAGTCTACATTTCATGGACATCATGTGCATCTCATTAGTTCATTCACGACATTTCATTTCACCTTCAACGCGTAATTTTTATATTTAATAATCTTTATCGCGTGAGTTATTATTTTAAATATTTAATCCATTACTTTCAAAAATGATCCCGAGGTATTTTTAAACTTACATTTAGTTCATAAAACTATATTTTTAGTTTTCCTAGTGTTTCAAATTTATTTGGTACATAAATCGTTAAAGTTTAATTATTACGACGTTTTTCTTAAAATTATACGATAATTATTTTATCACTCAAATTTCACAAGGAATGTATTTTTACAATTTTATTATATCATTACAATCTATTTTGACCTATTAAAACTTACTTGTACCAAAAATTTACCATTTACCTATACTTGTACATTTTCTTACACTTTAATTACACTTTTACAAATTTACACAATATACAAGTTATAAAAAAAAATATATATATACATGGGGACAACATCCCCCAAAACCGCCTTAAGGGGGTGGTAGGCATTTGATGGGCATGTTTTCTTGATTGAAGTTTATACTCATACACTAAAGTCTTACATTAATTCATATCTCATTCATTTCTCATAATTCTTCTAGTGTTAAAAAGTTTTTCTCTCTCTCTCTTCTTCATCCATAACCGCTATACATCAAGGTTCTCAAGGATCATCAAAATTTTGCAAGATCAAGTGTCATTACAATCTAGTATATACTCTTTATATGGTTTTGAAATAAAACCAAGGGTATTTAAGTTTAATCCTTGTTACTTTCACCTCATCACTATCACTTGTAAGCATATTTTTATCATTTTCATGATTCCTTTTCATTTTCATATGTCTCTTTTCATTTTTGGAGCTTATATGCATGATATGTGATTTATACCATTTATTTCATGATTTTAGAAGTTATATATACATATTGGTCATCCTATAAATATTCCCATGGTATTCTTTGGTCTTGATGGTGATTAGGAACCCATGACACCCTAAGAAGGTGTATGGTAGGATTAGATTAGCTTTGGAGTTGATTTGAAGGGATTAGAATAGGTTTTGTCCGAGAAAACTATTTTCGATAACTATATTTTAGGTTCTGTCCTTGTTTCGAATTTCTGGAAAAACCTACTGTTGGTACGAAACTTTGGCCTTGATATTTAGAAAATATACTTTAAAACGAATCCGTGGCCTTTTGAACGGATAAAAACGGACTTATAACGAAGAAGTTATGGATTTTTAAAGTTTGACGACGAAACGTATATTTTTCAGAAATTTCAGCTTTGCTGTTTTTACTTGTCCGGGTCAAAAACGAGCCTTAAGCTTCACAAATTATTTCGACTAGTCAAAAATATATTAGTTTACTTCGATACGAAGCTAAGGACATATTATACGTGAAAACGGATTTAAAACGACAAAGATATGCATATTTTTATAAAGTTGCCGTAACTATTATTTTCGAAAATCTATATTATTTTTACGATACAAGTATTTCATTAGTCAGAACGTCCATGTTTATGCGCTTTTAACTATGATGTGAAACTTTTGGAACGAAATGTCTTCTAGTAAAATCAAGTTCACCGCCATATTTTTCAAAACAAAAAGTCGTTTGTCAAGCGGAGTTATAGTAAATTATTTACGGATGTTCAAACTTGGCGAAACTCATTTTCTCGCACACAATTAGCAAAACCACCATCTTTAGCCCTTAATATCTTTATGATCGAGACCTTTTGGACGAAAACTCTGAACTCGAAACTTTTAGATATCGATACAAACTTTCCAAAACCGTCGAGTTCGTTCTCTAACGATCGACGACACCGCTTTACGACTACTTTTCCGAGCCATTTTGTTAATTTCATGATTTTTCCGACGACATTGTTTTGCGATTTAAAAGTGGTAATTTCACCAAAATCATTATAAAACCATTGTAGGATGACATTTTGACGTAAAACATGTAAAGTCATTTTTGATTGGTCAAGACGTCAAAAGAGTATTTTTCGACGACAAGTAATATTTTCAAAACTCGTAAATGGTATAAATAACATACGAAATGCATGCATAACATTACATTGCAACTCATTACATATCATATCATATCATTGGTACTAGGTCCCGGATAACGCATCACATTATACCTCGGTGTACTCACTCTTGTCATCTCGCCGTTTACCAAGTGAGTTTCATAGCCCCCGCTTACTTGTTTTCATAACTGTTTTGGGGAGATGCATGCTTAACTATATTTTTCACAAGTACTTTATATTCTTAAGGATAACTCCTATCACGATTACATCATTTCAAAACCGAATGTTGTACTATATAAATTGTTCATGTTTGCGTGCTATAGTTATATCGTCGAATAAAGTACTATATCGATTGACCATCGATACATTGAGTTAGGTGCTATTGCTTATGTGCTATTGCTTATGTGCTATGGATTAAGTGCTATTGTTCTACGTCGAGTTGGTACTATTGTGAATTCATTGAAATCATATGTTTGAACATAAACTATACACATTTTGGCAATGGGTTGTGAACACACAAAGTTGCAAGTTTTGTATGGGCGGAACTTGAACCGAGTGGATTTTCAATGCCTTTCTTTGCATTAACGATTTTGAAAGGCTTTACATTTCAAAACAAACTCTATGAACTCACTCAACCTTTGTGTTGACACTTTTAGCATGTTTGTATCTCAGGTATCTAAGGCAATTACTTCATGGCATGCATTTGGACACTTCATGGAGTCGTGATGACGACGCGTCTCACTTGGGTTTTACGTACTTTAAAACATCGTTTGAATTGTAACAAACTTATTTCCGCACAAGTTGATTTTCATTTGGGACCTACTTTGTAAACTCGATTATTTTATTAAATCAAACGATGTATTTTCCAAACGACACTTTAGGTCGCTCAATATAACTGTGATTGTGATGCTATGACAATCAATCCCCGTGAATTCCATTCACGCAAATCAGGTAATTTGGGGGTGTGACATAAACAGACGTCATAGCCGAATGAATATCAAGATTGAGTTACTTGAACCCGTGAGTTATGAGATATCAATCCATTTGTAATCCATACTTTAAGCCAGTCCATGTAGTGAAGGATCGAAGTATCTGCAACTGAGTAAGGACTACCTGAACTTATATTACAAATATTATTGCATATATTTTGGTTAGTGACATTAGTATCCAAACCCTTTGGGGTTTCACGGTCAACCTTGATTATGTCATCGGTAAACAGCTTTTTTTTTTGGGTAAAGGGGAATGATTACCCCGGTAAAATATATTAACCCAAAACAATGAAGTACAATGGAATATGGCTGAAATACCATATTAACCTCAAGCACAAGCTTGAACAACCACAACTAATCCGAGTGACATGCCACACGGAAAACTATCCCTATTACAATGACTAAAACACCAATAGGGAAATACCATCTAAAACTACACAAAGAGAAACCACTTTTGATCACCCTCGAATTTGACTTGAGTTTAACTTCCATATCTTGCAAATATTGTCAAAGGCCTTCAAGACTTCCAATTACACGATGCAAGCTTAAGCCTTACCGTGTTAGTGATACAATCAACCACTTGTTCTTTAGATCGCTTCATCTTGCCAAACAAACGATTGTTTCTTTCTTGCCATATAAAATAAGCCGTAGCAGCCAACACTAATTTAGAACTTACACTTTTGGTGCTTCTCCTCTTGGCAAACGGGATAATACCAAGAATAATATTATCAATAGATGAACTCGGACTTGGCAGTTTAGCATAATTAGTAACTTGATTCCAAACCTCTTTAGAAAAAGGGCATTCGAAAAAAAGATGCTCATGAGAATCCATACACCCATTACATAATGCACACGAGACCAGAGAAGCATCCACATTATCCCAAACTCGCAACATATCTTGGGTTTCAGCCTCCTTTTGATAATAAGCCACAAAGTTAAAGCATGTCTTGGAATATTACCCGGGAACCAAACACAATACATCCAAGGCACCTTATCCCCCCTAGGCCTAATCGTATTAAACACATTACTAACAGAAAATGGTTTAATAACACCACTAGAATCCTTCCAAATAGCCTGGTCACGAAATCCTTGGCTAAGAATAGGAACATTAATCGAATTCAAAATAGGAAATTGCACATACCATTCATTTGGCCAAGTAAAATTTCCATCAGCCATAATATCATTAAGTCTCGATGCATGATCAAACCCAGCATTATAAATACTTCGGCTAGATATAACATTCGCTAGAGGACCTTGATCACACCAACGATCATGCCAAGCCGATATAGAAGAGCCATCACCAATCTTGTAATTGATAAACTCACGAATAAGCGGACGAAGACGCAAAATTTTCCTCCAACCACACGTCATATTACCACGAAAAGGCACATCCCAAAAATTTCGACCCATTAATTTATATTCGTGAATCCACTTAACCCAAAGAGACTCCTTATTATTAATCAATTTCCAAATATGCGAAATCATTAAAGCATTATTGAAAACGGATAATCTGCGAATACCAAGACCTCCCTCATTCGTTGGAAGGCAAATAGCCTCCCAAGCAACTTTCGCTTGGCCTCTTTTATACTTCCCTTGGCTCCATAGAAAACCTCTCATTATTTGCTCAATTTCGTTCAAAACTTGAGAAGGAAGAACAAAAACCGAAGCCCAAAAAACATGTAAAGACCCGATAACTGATTGAATAAGTTGAAGCCTACCAACAAGAAAGGAACTTATTCTTCCAATTATCCACCCGAGCTTGAACCTTCTCAATTAACTCCTTGCAATCACGATGAATCAATCGAGAAGACACAAGAGGCACTCCCAAGTACTTAACCGCAACCTATCCTCAACAAAGGAAGAATTTGCGAGATTGAAAGCTTTACATGGTTAAGCACATTACAAAAATAAGCCGTACTCTTGGGAATGCTAGGCACCAATCCGATACTTTCTTAAACTCCTCCAAAGCTTCCATGATCACAACAGAGAATTCACATCCCCATGAGCAAAAGAAAAAGGTCATCGACAAAGCATAGATTGACCACCCAATTTAGAACAATGATGATGATATGTAAACGATTCAAGATCTCGAACCTTACGCTTAATAATAAGCGATAAGATCTCCATAACCAATGTAAACAACACGGGAAATAGGGTCACCTTGACGAAGACCCTCTTACCTTTGAAATACCCATGAAGCGAGCCATTGATACTTATAGAAAAGGATGTAGAAGTAACACATTCCATAATCCATCCAACCATCCGAGTGTGCAATCCAAAACCAATCAAAATACCTTTAAGGAAATTCCAATCCACCGTGTCGTAGGCCTTTTGAATGTCAACTTTAAAAGCACATCTAGCAACTCCACGATCCAAATGATAATTGTGCATGAGCTCTTGGGTAAGAAGAATATTATCAGCTATACTTAGTTCAGAACAAACGCAGATTGGTTAGGACTTACCAAAAACTTTAAACTATCTTTTAAACGATTAGCAATAATCTTGCTAATGCATTTAAAAATAACATTGCAACAAGATATAGGTCGAAAATCATTAATCCTAGCAGGCGAAGAAACCTTAGGAATTAAAGCAATGATAGTGTGATTAACCTCCTTGAGCAGCCGACCATTAACAAAAAATTCACGAATCGCAAGCTTAAAATCAGAAGCAATAATATCCCAAGATTCCTTGAAAAATGCACAGATAACCATCGTGCCCCGGATTTATCATTCCCCATAGAGAACAAAGCATCCTTTATTTCAAAATTACTAACCTCTCGAATCATATCCATAGCCTCCTGCTCCCAAGCCGATTCTCAAACACTCCGTAGTATTTAAAGATTCCGTGATACCAACTTGACCAAGAAATATTTCATAGTGTGAAACAAACACATTAGGAACATGCTCATTTTCAAATGTGACACCATCTAAATCAAGAATCACATCAATTCGACTTGAGAGACACGACTTTTAATGACTTATGGAAGTAAGCACTATTCGAGTCACCATCACGAAGCCGTTTACTTTAGACCTTTGTTGTAAAACCGCTCCTCTAAAAGAATAGCATCACAACACGCTTGCACATACACGGCTTCCTCTTCTCAAGAATAGTATTAAAAGGGTCTTTATCCAATGCATTGAACAAGATCAAGCTCAAACCAAGCTTCTTAACATTATTGTGCAAATTACCATTATCATACATCAATTTTGAAAACCTTCTTCATATGTTTAAGTTTAGAAACAACTTTAAACATATAAAACCACTAACCTCTTTAGTCCAACCTCCATCACCACTTCTTTAAACCTTGCATTCTTAACAAGGATATTTGCGAATTTAAACGGTCTAGGTTTGTTAGGAACCATGGATGGAAGACATAAAACAGCTGGAGCATGGTCAGAAATGCGATATGGCTGAAAAATAGCATGACCTCCTGGAAATACATCAAAAAATTCTAGATTAGCCATAACTCGATCAATTTTCTTTAAAATCCCATCAACTCCTTTTGGTTTTTGATTCCATGTGTATTTCAGCCCCGTATTTTGCACATCCATAACTTCAATATCATCAATACATTCCTTAAAATCACGCATCCTGATATCAATAGTCGAAGAACCCAAAGCATTATCATCAAGCATCAAAGCAGCATTAAAATCCCCCAAAATACACCAAGGCCTACCACGAATGTAAACCTTATGCATACTCAAATTATTCCATAAAGCACGACGATGAATATAATAATTATGAGCATACACAAAGGAGCAAAACACCTCCTTCTTGTCCGCTTTAATCCAGATTCGTATGAATAACTCGGTCATCTTGAGTTATCACCAAACATCAACATCATTGCGTTCCAAATTAAAAGAATCCTCGTACCTTTAGCACACATATTACCATTACTTGTCCATTCCCAATGGCGAAAAATAAACGAAAGAGCTTCATAAGATTATCAACAAGTAGTATGAGACTCAAGAATAGCACAAACAGATAATTTGTTCTCAAATATAACATTCGAACTTCTTTTTGTTTCGGGAGAAGTTTAGACCCGAATATTCCAAGAAGCGATGTTACACATTAATAACATTTGTATCTGGAGTGCTTGCCCCCTTCGAAGTACTAGCAGCTTGACTTGTACGATCAACCATGTCCAATTCTTCATCCACTTCCTCACTATCACTTTCATTAATCAGAGACTCATTAACTTTATCCTCCCACAAATCCTCATCATTATCCAAAGCACTATAAGAGTTTGAAACAACAACCGGATTCTTATCTTTGGTATTCTTGACACTTGTATTCGGACCATCCTTCTTAGCATCCTTATCCACCCTTCGATATTGAAGGTTAAGAGCTGGCTTGTTCAACTTCACACCTTCTACTTGTTTTTGTTGTTTGGTTTTATTCTTGTTACGCTTATTCTTGACCACTTTAAACCCATCATTCACAATAGGAGCAACTTGATCTTCTTTTGAAGTTTAGGCATTGATCATTATTGTGATCAAAATCAAACAAGTAGAACAACGCGAGGTTTCCATTCATATTCAATAGAAACCGTAGCCAACTTGTGCCCTAAATCCTTACCAATAGGTATAACAATCACCAATTCATCTTTAAGATCCACTTCAGCCGAGATCTCAATAAGAATCCTAGCATACGTATTACGTCCCCAAGAACTCACACACATATTGCTAGTATACGCATCCAAAGTGATTGGTTTTCCCACCTGGGTAGAAATAAGACTCAACCCAACTTCAGAATAGGCAACAATTGGAACATGATGAAACTTAACCCAAATCGGCACATTCTTAATTTCAGCCTTCTTTAAATCAGTAGTTTGCGACCAAACATTAAGCATAAGAGGTTTCCGTTGAATCATCCATGGTCCTTCTTCTAAAACACGCTGCATTCCTTCCTTAGTATCAAACTGGAACAAAAAAAATTCCTCATGAAGTTGAATTCTTTTTATTCCAAATTTCGCCCATGTATTTTTCACATAGTTCTCAACAAGCGGAAAAGCAAGCCGTTTACCAATAAAATACCCATAAAGAGTATTTTCAAATCCACCTCTAAAGGAATCGCAACAGCAGCTCCATCAACCTTTTCCGTATTTCGCATCTCTTGAACCTTCACCACCTTTTTCGAAGCCATTTTCTGAACTACATTCACAAACGATCCTGTAGGTGTAGCCTTATTCTTATCCGAAAGTAATGAAGATGAACCACCCAAACTTTGAGCTACATCAGAATTAATCCCCAACAGCGGATTAGATTCCCACAATGTATCAACATTATGGTTTGCACCAGTTGCAAAACTAGGGCTTGCATGTAAATTAGCACTATTCTCAACCGACACCCTAGTATTTTCCGTATTCAATGCTGACGGCACATTAAACGAAACCCTATTAGGGCTTCTATTAGCCTCAGCCGCATTCAATGCATCACCCTTAGGAGAAGATGGCTTAACATTACGAATAGCAGATCGCAATGGTTTACCATCAATGTTACGAATTCGTGATGCCAAACCAGATACCGAATTCTTATCAGATTTACTCGCATCATCCATCTCTCACAAAAATCAAAAACAATAAAAACACGAAACCCTAACAAGGTTTCCAAACGGGATCCACAACAGCAACTAACCAACCTCCATAATACTCGATCTTAATAATTAATGAACATACAAAAAAACCCTAATTAATGTAGAAAAACGAACCAAAAGACAACTACACTTCAAACCCTAAACCACGTCGAATAGGTTAACAATAATGAAGACCCAGAAAATATTACCCTCGTGGACACGAAGGAACACAATCAATGAGAATTAACAATCGTTAAACAATGAATGGATTACAGGATCGAATGCAGATGCCAAAGGGAGGGTTCAAAATTCGCCCACATTAGAGAGAGAATTAGGGTTTTTTTAACATTATGAGAATTTTCGGTAAACAGCTTTCCGGTAGGTATCCACCTAAGTCCAACATCCTTAAACATTTTACCAGACGGAATCCACTTATGGCAAGGTCTAGGATTGGTGACATTCTTATGCACAGTGGAAGACTTATCATTATTGCTAGACTCCAAATATTTAGCAGTTGGGATCCATCTAGGCAAAGTTTTGGGTTTGTTTTGCTTCATAACATGTTGAACCTTAGCCATGAAGGTAGTCTTAGTGGATTATACCTTGGCATGTGAATTAGGAAAATGTTTCTTATTTGGAAAAGACTCAGAAATTCTAGTTTTGTTTTCTACATGCTTAGCATTCTTATTCACATAACTACTCTTAGATACAAGCCAATCCTTAGTCTTTTGAGTGTTCCTAGGTAGTGGTTTACTACTACTAGCGGTTTTGAACCTCAGAGAATTCATCACCCTAGGTCTTGAACCTAAAATTCGTGTTTTCGAATCATGCCTTTTTCCTAGCTTCTTCTAGATAATAGTTCTTCCACAAGTCATTCATATCATATGAATTCTGAATTTTAATGCTTGGTTTTGACACATTTTTCGAACTAATCCTAGGGGCGTTGGGAGTAGAATTAGATGCTTGTTGCGGTTTAGAGGAACTAGAAGCATAATTCTGAGGAAACTTAGGTAAAATGACTGATTTTGACAAAACTTGTTTCTCATCAACTGGGAGGCAAACCGTGTTTTGAAAATTTTGGTCTTTCGGATATAAACGCAGAGGGTCGCTTAACAACGGACCGGTTTCTAATGGGATGAGAAACTGGTTTCCCAAGGTTGATGGTTTTGTAAACTTAGTGTTCACACTTTTCCTACTGTTTTCCTAAGCTCATTTTTAAGGCAACAATAGCGAAACTCTTTTCACGAAGTTGAGCTGAGTTCATCAATTTTGCTATCAAAGAATTTGTTTGTTTCATTGACTTAGTTCTAGCTTCTTTGACAGAGTCACTTAGTTCTATGTGATGCTTTCTCAAATACTCATTTTCCTTTAGTAATTTGGCCACACAAACCGCTAATTCATCATTTCTCAATTGAATATCATCAATAGCATTAACATCAGAATTACTTGTAACCAAATTACTTTTCACATGCATACCAGAAATATGTTTCTTCAAATTGTTGATAGTCGAGTTTTTGGCTTGAAGTCGAGCTTTTAAATCGCTTATTTCAAAAATTCACGAAATTCGTGAATTTCCGGATTTTTACATGGTTTCTTAGTTTGAAAACTTTCCTCCTTTCTTTGTATTGCAATTTCAATAGAAATGCAATGTTTTTCAAGTTTTGAGAATTTCTTTGAAAGTTCATCAAAAGCCTTTTTATTAACCATATCATTTGTTTTGAATTTATTAGTCTCAGCCTCAACCAAGGAACATTTATCAGAATCATGTTCGTATTAAGATCGCTTTGTTTAGGTACATTAGCGATGCACTATGTTGATCGATTAAGGGTACCTCATCACATGACACCTGCTCATTTGTTGGTCCGATATCCGCATCCACATCATGTGTAACAAGAGTCACCGGACCGGTCGTGTCAAGCTTATCTATCTCGAGCCTCAGATTCAAAGTGTCAATCGATCCATCATCCGGTGCTTTACCCGACTCAACCCTACAATCTTTTGATTGTGCCCGACATTCATTCCCCTTTCTGATTACTGCATCTACTTCTTGTATGTTAGGAGTAACTGAACAACTGGTTACATCATCATTATTTGTTGTCTCTAACATTTTGCATTCAACAACACCCGATTCTTCAACTGATACATTACCCAACTTATCACAACTTTCTGTTAATTGCACCAGACTCTCATCCATTTTTTCTTCTTTCTGAGTAACTTCCTCAATATACTTCTCCATATTATCCATGAGATGGATAAGTGTCTCTATGAACACGCAAATTTCCATTCCAGTGTGTCTCTTGAAAGACATTTCACCATGTTTTGATCATAATCGATGTGAATTCTTCTAATGAATGACCTGAAAATGTTTGTAGATCACTTGAAGTGCAAGACTGAACTATCCTTTTGAACCTTCTCTTTGTCAAGTTGTAGTCTAATTGCTCTAGGTTTAACAAAGAAAGTTCCGTTAATGTGGATAAGTCCCGACGGAAGAGGGCAATACATGTTCATTCCATTGTTATGGATAAAAGTAACATGAGGTGAGAGTGAAGTTGTTGATAAGGTTCAATGCTACTTTCCTTATGCATGGTATTCGTAGCCTAGACGGTGCAATTCTCTCATTAGATTCTCAACACGGAGATCACACATCCTCATTGATTGATTCCATCATCTCAGAACTGCTCAAGATAGCTAATGTTCTCATGGTTATCAACAAGATCATACGCTTTGAGTACTTCAAATTACGTAATCGAGTGTAAGACATGATGTTGATGTGTACATGGGATTTTACAAGTCTGTGATTTAAACCGAGAAATAGAATCTTTCGCGGGATTTTACTAAAATCAAGACCAAAACGTAAGATAGTGAGAAGTAGAATGTAGTAAAGGAACTAGAAGATGATAAGGAAGTGAAAATATGTTGGTGTTATGGTTGAGTTTGTGATAAATCGCTTAGCAGACAACTCGCTTAGTAGACAACTCGCTTAACATACAACTCGCTTAGCAGTCAACTCGCTTAGCAGAAAACTCGCATTGTAGACAACTCGCATAGGCAGACAACTCGCTTAGCAGACAACTCGCTTAGCAGACAACTCGCTTAGCATACAACTCGCTTAGCAGTCAACTCACTTAGCAGACAACTTGCATTAGATACGTTGAATCTGGACAAGTCGTAGTCAAAACTATCAACTCGCATAAAGAAATTCAGTCAACTTGCATTGATGAAAATAACCACAACTCGCATCCAAGAAACATTCAAAAAACACCACTTTTCAATCCAAAACAACCCAACCACGATGATTCAAGCCTTCCAAATCAAAACCTAAACACTTATAATGATTCTAAACACAAAAGTACAATCAAAATCTAAACTTTAACACAAGAAATGATCCAAATGATGCAAACTACTCTAAACTCATTCAAACCCAAAAACCTTATGAAAAACCACTAGAAATCCAAGAACATGAAAGATGAGTGATCAAACCATGGCTCTTGATACCAATTGATAGATATTGGTTTTCATAAACACATAATCACACAAATCAATGGGACGTATGGCTTAGAGTTTAGAGAGAGAAAGTGGAAGATGGGAGCCTTTCTAGAGAGAGAAAGTAAACAAAAGAAAGAGGGTTAAATTGAGTGAAAGGTCCAACCCTCTACCGGAGGTAGAGGGTATTTATAGTTACATACTAAACGTCCTCCTTCGGATTGTGGATCATGCATACAGTGGGTAAAGACCCGTCCTTCCTCCACGGTGTTGCACTAGACTAATAAATAAGCTAACAACTAACTAATTGACTACAAAACAACGTAAATAACAATATGTCTACGAGCTAACTTATGCTAGATTGTATTTGGGGTGACCGACTCTTCACTATGGAATTTCTAATTCCTAACAACCACAATTCCAACAACAACAACAACAACATGGAAATTATCTTCCACATCAATATGCACAACCACAACCACAACAATTCCCTCAACAACCCCCTCAACAACAAAATCAATATGCTAACTACTTTTAATATCACTTCCCAGCCAAGTATGCTATCCATGCGTCAACTGTGACACATAATGAACCTCATTGGTTTGCAAAGATGTGTGAGGCTATCAGCAGTCAACAATCCATTCATGAAGCTGGATCTCTTGATAGACCTCCAATGCTCACTCCAGGAAATTATGTTCAATGGATCAGCCGGTTCTTTAGGTTCTGTGATCTCAAGAAACCACATGGAAAATATTTGATGAAGGTCATTCTTCAAGGTCCTTTCCAAATGCCTAATGTGACAATTCCCGGTGATCCAACGGCTAATCCACCAAGGGATGACACTAGTACAACTGTCCTTCAGTCTCAACTCACTGCAGAACAGCTTCTTCACCAAGAAGCTGATGAGCTTGCAATGGAATACATTATTATGGGATTTCCTAATCCAATTCTTTGCAGTGTTGATGCTCAGAAGACTGCAAAAGACATGTGGGTACATGTTCACCTCTTAATGGAAGGCACTAAACTCAATCAGGAAGACATGGAATCAAAACTTTACCTAGCTTATGAAATGTTCATGATTGATCCTGAGGAGTCATTAGAGTCATACTATCATCAGTTCACAAGCATCATCAATGATTTGGATAGACACAACATCATCTTACCCAGAAATGCAATCAACACAAGTTTCTAAGTTGTCTCGGTCCGGATTGGGAGAATGTTACATTCATCCATCAAGCCAATAATCTTCATAATGAAAAATACGGGTTATTGTATGATTATCTAAAGCACCATCAAAAGGAAGTGGACAAAGATCGAGCTCTTAGTGGAATTTATGCACCTTTGCTTTATGCTAATCACTTACTTTGATTGCTCAGTCTTGTGCACCACAATTTCTTCAATTCCCATAGCAGCAACAAGTCTTTACTCAGCAGACACCATCCACCCAGATCACTCCATATGATCCATGAACGCAATCGCATGATACTCAACTGGTTCCTTACAAAAACAACTCCGATTCAACACTCTACAGTGATACACAGAATGATGATGAAGATGCATTCAATACGTTAAATCAAGGATTTGCACTAATTGCTCATGCCTTTGGGAGATTTGCAAAAAAATCCAACAACCATATTCGTACCTCATCTAATACAAGGAATCAAGCAGTTGTTCAAAATGGAAGGGTTGAAGTTCAGAACAGAAATAATGGTCGTCTGATGGGAAATGATAGCTACATGGGTAGTTGACTTGGTTATAATGCTTCTGGAAGGAATAATATGGTTGCTCCTCAGCAAAGGATTCATATTGTTGAGCAAGGGAATGTTCAAAATGGGAATACTGGTCTTAGATGCTATAACTGCAATGAGAAGGGTCATCTGGCTAATGCTTGTCCAAAATTGAGAACCAGAGGAAGTGCTTATCACAAGGAAGCTCTACTCTTGGCTCTTAAAGAGGAAGTGGTAGAACTCTTACAGACAAGGAACATAGCTTCATGGCCAATGCAGAATCCGATGACGATATGGAGGACTTGCAAGCTAACGTAGCTGTAATGTTGATGGCCAACATATAAGAACTTTACATGAGTGAAACAGACCCAGTTTATGATACTGATGGCTTGTCTCAGGTACCGGATCCAAATATATGTCTTATACATGATCTGATATCTCCGCCTGCATCTGCATCCGACATGGAACAAAGTGTTCAAAATGAGCCATCAACATCTCATCAAGACGATAATCAAATTGATCCTGTAGTTACATTTGATGATCAAGTTGACCCCGTGATTACATTTGACGATCTCAATGATGAATATGTTGATACTCACGTTGAACAAGTTGAACCTTCGTCTAATCCAGAAATGATTTGATTTCTCAAATAGATCAACAAAAATTTGAACACAAAAAACACATTGACACTCTTACTTCGAAAATTCAAAAAGTCAAGCTTGAGTTGTCTTCGTGTCAAAATGATTTTTCAGATTTCTAACAAAATTCAAGGAAGCTAATTGATCTCTATCTCGATGAAATTGTCAATTTATAAAACAAAATCAAAGAGTTTCAAATTTTTTTGTATAAGCATAGTGAGTCAATCACAACAATTCAAAAGTTCACACTTAAGCCAAATCTAGATGAATATGGGCCAGATATTTTTTTTGGGTAAAAGGGATTCACCCTGGTAAAATATATTAACAATCAACCAAATAAGTACAATGGAATGTGACTGACGTGCCACATTAACCTCAAGCTAAGCTTGAACATCCAATGAAAATCGCTAGTGACATGCCACTAAGCGTAGCAAATGCACTAGAATACAAAAGCTAAAACACCAACAGGGAACATCCATCTAAGAACACATGAATGACACCACCTATCCGCCCACCTTTTCGAAGGAGATTGATGAATCAGATGAGCCTGCCTCCTTAAAAACCCTTTCCAAGTAAAAACCCAATGGGAAAACCTTGGAGTAGGGAAAAAGAGTACAACACTCACCTGGATCTCCAACGAAACTCCACAACCTCCAAAGGCATACGCAAACGACATACCTCTATCAGCCAACCACCAATGCCAAGAATCTTCAGCATTTGAACCCACCATTATGAATGTAAGAGAGAAAGAGGCAACTGCCAAACCCGCAACAAATCTCTTGTATTCGACGTCTTCTTAAATTTGCATGTGAGAAGCTTAAGCCGAACCGTAGACTTTATAATATCAATAACTTGTACTTCTGATCTTCTTTGATGCTTAAAAATCCTGTTGTTCCGTTCTTGCCATATGAAATAAGAAGAAGCCGCAAAGAGAAGCTTGGAGACAACACTTTTGACCGACCGTGACTTCGATAAGGGAATGAGATATCGAGTCACATCATCCAAAGAATCCGGGATATCCCGAAAACCTGCAAAAGACTTCAAAGAAAACCAAACCTGAAAAGAGAACAAACAATCAAAGAAAAGATGATCGTGAGAATCAGGTTGAGTCCTGCACAGAGGACACTCCAACGTAACACTATTAGGGTCATTATGGCCATCCTGAAATCTCAACATGTCTTGAGTCCGTAAACGTCTTTTTAAGACCAGCCAAAGATGGAATGCGTGCCTCGGGATACGATGAGAGAACCAAACGAGGTGATGCCAATCCACCTGGGGACCCCTTGGGCGAATACAGACCCAGGCAAGAGAAACCGAAAATGGCTTTATGGAATCGCCATAACGCCAAAATAATTTATCCTCCAAATCATCACTCAAATTAGGGACCGTAATAGAAATAATACCAGGATAGCGATCAATCCAATTACTAGGCCACGACCACGAAACCCCATTAATCACCTCAAAACAAGAGAACTAGGAGAAAAACCCACACGATGAATGTCTCTAGACGAAACAACAAGCGATAAAGGCCCCTCCAGGCACCACTGATCAAACCAAGCAGAAGTCGACCTACCATTACCAAGCTTAGACCAGAAGAAACGACGAACAAGCGGTCTAAGCTGAAGAATCTTCCGCCAACTCCATGTCATATTACCCCGACACGGGTATCCCAAAAGTGACGCCCCTTCAGCCTATACATATGAATCCACTTGACCCATAGGGAATCCTTACAAGTAAACAAGCGCCAAATATGCGAAGCAATGAGAGCATTATTAAATGAAACAATACGACGAATACCAAGACCGCCCTCATGCTTGGGCAAACAAACAACATCCCATGCAACCTTAGACTTACCTCGAGCGCCATCTCCATAATTCCATAAAAACCCTCTCATAAGCTGCTCAAGGTCATGAACAATACTAGATGGGAGAATAAATATAGAAGCCCAATAAATATGCATGGACGACAAAACCGACTGAATAAGCTGAAGACGACCAGCGAAAGACAACGATTTGTTGCGCCAATCCTTGATACGATTAGATAACCGCTCAATTAATTCCTTGCAATCCCTAAAAATCAGACGGGAAGTAATCAAAGGAACCCCAAGATACTTAACAGGCAACACCCCTTCAGTAAACGGAAGAATCTGAAGAATAGCAATTTTCACATAATTAAGAACATTACAGAAATAAGCCGTGCTTTTGGGTAAACTAGGAGTAAGACCCGAAGCATGCTTAAATTCTTCCAAAGTCTCCATAATGACCCCGGCCGAAGCCACATCACCATGAGCGAACAAAAACAAATCATCAGCAAAACAAAGATTAGTAATACGTAATTGAGAGCATTTGTGATGATAAGTAAAAAGCCCGGAATCTCTAACCCTCCGCTGAAGCATAAGCGTAAACACCTCCATAACAAGAGTAAACAAATAAGGAGAAAGAGGATCTCCTTGCCTAAGCCCACGCTTGCCCTTAAAATAACCGTGCAGAATACCATTCACACTGATCGAAAAAGAAGTAGTAGAAACACATTCCATAATCCAATGAACCATACGCGAGTGAAACCCAAAACTGATCAAAGTATTAGGCAAAAACTGCCAATCAACCGTATCATACACTTTCTGAATATCCACCTTGAAAGCACACCTAGCTGGACCACGATCGAGGTGATAATTATGCATAAGCTCTTGAGTAAGCAAAATATTATCCGAAATCCGACGACCAGGAACAAAAGCAGATTGGTTTGACCCAACCAAAATAGTAAGACTATCCTTGATACGATTAGCAATAATCTTACTAATACACTTAAACAACACGTTGCAACAAGATATAGGCCGAAAATCAGTAATCCGGGTAGGAGAATTAACTTTAGGCAAGAGGGCAATAATAGTATGGTTAACCTCTTTCAAAAGTTTACCATTAACAAAAAATTCCTGAACCGCCCTCGTGATATCATCAGCAATAATGTCCCAAGCACCCTTAAAAAATGCCGCAGAAAAACCATCCGGACCAGGAGATTTGTCATCACCCATAGAAAAGATAGCATCTCTAACTTCTTGAGGAGTAACGTCGCGAACCATATCAACCGCCACATGAGGATCAAGAGTAGAAGAGAAAAGGTTATCATCATCAAATGGAACCGATAACCCTTCTTGCCCAAGGAACGAAGTAAAGTGACTAACAAAGGCATTAGGAACTTGATCATCCACATACATAACTCCATCACCATCACTAATAGAGTCAATCCGACTCCTAGCCTTCCGACTTTTGACCACTTTATGAAAATAAGCAGAATTAGAATCTCCCACTCGAAGCCAATCAACTTTCGCCTTTTGCTTAAGAAAACGTTCCTCAGTAAGAATAGCTTCATTATAGGCATTAAGGTAACAAGCTTCTTCTTCACGGATATCAAAATTAAACGGGTCCAAATCAAGCGCCTGTTGAACCATATCCAATTCATGGCGAAGTTTCACGACTTTATCATGAATATTACCCTCAGTAAACAACAATCTTCGAAGCGGCTTCTTAAGAGATTTCAACTTATTGACCACTTGAAACATGTAAAAGCCACTACACGGCTTACTCCAATACTCCTGAACCTGTAATTTAAACCGAGAATTCTGCACAAGGACATTAGAAAACTTGAAAGGCCTAGGTTTAAACTTAAAAGAAGTAGGAATATTAAGAATAGCAGGAGAGTGATCAGAAATACGGTATGGCTGAAATATAGCATGAGCACCAATAAAAGAATCCATAAAACCAAGATTAGCCATAATGCGATCAATCTTCTTCAAAGTACCATCCAAACCTTTAGGCTTCTGATTCCATGTAAACTGTAGCCCTGTCCGATTAATGTCCGTCACCTCGATCTCATCAACACACTCCTTAAACTCCCTCATAGCTATATCAATAAACGATGACCCCTCAACCTTATCTTCCAAATTCAGCGCCGAGTTGAAATCTCCAAGAATACACCAAGGACGCATATGAACAACTTGCTTGTGGGCACCAAGATTATTCCAAAGAGGTCTCCTATGCGTGTACCTGTTATGAGCATAAACAAAAGAACAAAACAACTCCTTTTTATCCCCCTTGAACCGAACAAAAGTGTGAATAACTTGGTCCGTCATACTAATCACATTAAGGTCAACATCATCCATATTCCAACCTAAAATGATACGGGACCCTTTATCGCACAAATGACCATTAGAGGTCCAATCCCACCTACGAAAAACCTTAGCACATAAAACTTGAAGACGGGTGTTAGAAATATGAGACTCCAATATAGCACATATAGAAAGATTATTCTCACCAATAACCTGACGAACCTCCTTTTGTTTAGGGGATTGGTTCATTCCCCTTATATTCCATGAAGCAATACTATACATGAGGAACCGTGTCAGAGGAAGTGCTTGCTTCCTTAGGATTAGTCGTCTTAAAGCTCGATTTGTCAACCATATCCATGACCTCATCAACTTCACTATCACTATCCAAAGTGTAAGAACCCACATCCTTTTCCGTACTATAAGTAATGTCACCAGACTCGAAAGGATCCTCACCACTAAGAGCCGCAAAAGAATTTTTCAATGAAACACTATTAGAAGCTACATTACCTTTACTGGTTGACGCAACTGTAGAAGCACTTTTGAAACCACTCGCATCATTTTTACTTTCATTAACCGGATTACTAAGGGAACCGCCCTTATAACTTTCATTACCCAGATCGTTATAAAAAGAACTTGGAACATTAGCACGAAAATCAGATTGTGAACCCACATTAGGACCATTCGAAGTAGATGACCCTCCCTCTTTCACCGACACTTTAGGCTCCCATCGATAATGGAAAGCAACCTTCGGCTTAGTAAGCCGAAGACCATCAAATGTTTCTCCTTAGTAACTTGCTTACCTTTACCCTTCCGCTTGTTGACTTCCACAAAACCATCATCGTCAACAACTTGTTTCACGTTAGTAACAATGTTTTTAGGACACGCTTCATCTTTATGATCAAAAACCTTACACGTTTCACACCTTGGTGGCTTCCATTCATATTCGACATCAACACGCTCCAAAGAATGCCCTTTTCCATTAGGAAATGGGATTGCCACCACCAAAGAATCCAATAACGCTGTAAGAGAAGAGACTTCCACAAGCGCACGAGCATACGAATTTCTACCCCATGACTTGAGACACATAGTGCTAGTATATGAATCCAACATAATTGGACGACCTATTTGTGTTGTAATTAAACTCAGCCCAATCTCCGAATAAGCCACAATTGGCACATTATGTAACTTAACCCAAACTGGAACCGACGTTATCTCATCCTTGCTGATATTGCTGATAACAAACCGTGTTTTTTACATAGAGTATTCAAGGCAAATCCAAAGTTGTATAGTGCCAAATATTTGCTTGATGAATCAATTGTGCATGTTGTTGAATATAATTGTGAAGAGGAACAAGATGCAGAAGAAGAGAGTCGATCCAAAATGAAAAATGTTGAATATAACAAACCTTTTGATATTCAAAATGGCCTCTCTTTTTTTTGTTCCCCAGCAGGATAAAACTGAAAAACCTTGGGTTATCACACATATTAATGAGTCTTCTTCTGACGTTGGTCCCGTTAAACCAGTTGCACAAATTAATGGTCCATTACCTTCTTTGAGTGAAATCATAACATTAAACGAAAGATGTCAAATTCTTAAATATTTTGATACATTCATGTCTGACATTAAGCTTTTGGAAAATGCAATTGAACGTAATTCTAAAATAAAAGCTGCAATGTTTCAATCGGCTTATGCCAAAGAACAACGAGAAATCTTTCAAAAACAGCTTTTACCACATGTTCATAATTTATGTATGTGTGCAACATATTGGGAACGGGAACTTCAGAATGAAGTTGGAGAAATGAAAACCATTTTCAATGAAACAGAAGCATCGATTTTGAAAACCAAAAAGAAAAATAAAATTTATCGAAATCATGTTGATCGACTCTTAGAAGATGTTATATGTGCTGATAATATATCAATTGTGTTGTATTATATTGCTGCATCTGCTTCTGATACTATTTCTGTTGATACTGTTGATATTGTCCATAAGGATAATGATAATTTGTCTCAAATTGAAACTTTGAAAGCTGAAAATAAGAGTTTGTTAAATGAACTTTCTGAAGTACAACGTCGTCTTCACTGGTGTCAAAATGATTGTATTGATCATGAAATTGATTTGCAAAAGAAACTCAACTAGTTGAGTGAAAAATCGTTTGAACCAAAAACTATAACGATTAGATGATGAAAACGCGTCTTTGAAATGCCAACTTTTCAAATATGAACAAGAAATTGAAAAGTCAAAAGGAATACGGAACCATATTTGATTTGCTCAAAAGACTCGTGCTAAAGCATCAACAGATCATGACCAAGATACTTTGCTTACACCGTGATATAATGAATAGAAATGGTCATTTTGCTCGTAAAATCGTGAATTGGAGCACACTATTATTGAGTTGAAACAGGAAATGGTGAAACTTAGGTAAGATAAATCTAGTAACACAAATTTTCTTGCACCTGGAATGTTAAAAGTTGATACTAGTAAACCCACTGACAACATACAAGATACTAATGTGATTCCTTCCACTTATACAGGAATAGTTGCCTCCAATATTAGCGTTAACACTTCACAGCTTAAGAGCACTCACAAGAAGAATAGGAAGTTGCAACGTAAGAGCGGAACAATAAAAGCCTCTGAAGTAGAAGATCATGCTAGGCCTTTGAATAAAACACATGTTGCACCGGCTTTAGATGTTACGTTAGGTGAATCTAATAGAAAAGGCAATGTAACGAATCTTGAATCATTAATTACTTTGAATGTTATGTTTGAAGTCTCTTGCGTTGTTTGTCGTAAAAGTATGTTTTCTAGTTGTCATGATAATTCTGTTGCTAAATCTATCTTGTCTCAGATCGAAATCTACAATGGCATTACCTCTAGGCCCACTATTGCTTCTAAATCTGTGCTACGAGAACCGCCTATTGTAGATTCTATGAACAACATTGATGTACCCATAGCTCCATCATCACCTCCGAGGAAGATACCCTCACCTAGAAAATTCACTAAGACAAAAGCACGTACTAGCTGGACTTGGCAGAGATGGTTACAAAGTACACATGGCTTTAAATGGTTACCCAAAATTATTAACATGCGTGCTTCAACTGTGACTGTAATGGAACCCTCTAACTCTGCGGGTTCCACCTCTACCTCTATTCCACCTGTGTTGTCTGTGTGTATTGCAGGTGATACAAATAATTCTCTGGATTGTTGATAACAGTTGTTCCCGACACATGACAGGCAACCTCAAACTTTTATCAAAATTTGTTGCAAAGTTCATTGGCATTGTCAGGTTCGGGAATGATCACTTCACGGCTATCATGGGCTACAGAGATTACATCAATGGGAACATCAAAATCAGCAGAGTCTACTATGTGGAAGGTCTTGGACACAATCTTTTCTCAGTCGTTCAATTTTGTGATGGTGATTTGGAAGTTGCTTTTCGGGAGAAAACTTGTTTATCCGTGATCTATAAGGAAACGATCTCATGTCAGGAACCTGCTCCTCAAACCTTTACAAAATCTCAATGCAAGACATGGTCGCCTCATCTCCTATTTGTCTACTCTCTAAAGCAACACCTACAAAATCATGGTTGTGGCATAAAGACTTTCACATCTGAACTTCAAAACCATAACTAATTTTCCACGACACAAACTTGTAGAAGGTCTAGGTTTCGGTATTCAAAAGACCACTTATGCTCAGCTTGTGAACAAGGAAAAAACACTCATGCACATTTTCCTTCGAAGGTTGAAAACAACACTCAACATGTTCTTCACCTTCTTCACATGGATTTGTGTGGCTCGATGCGTGTGCAGATGATTAATGGCAAATGCTACATTCTCGTAATCATTGATGACTACTCCAGATAGACGTGGTTTTTTTCTTCGAAGTAAAGATCAAGCTCCACCTATGATCATCACCTTTCTCACGAAAATTTCAAGTTCAGCTTCGTAACACGGTCAGACAAGTCAGAACAGATAGAGGAACTGAATTTGTAAATCAAACTCTTCAAGAATATTATGAGAAAGTGGGAATTAAGCATCAAACATCAATTTCAAGAACACCAGAACAAAATGGAGTTGTCGAAAGACGAAACCGTACGTTAGTGGAAGCTGCAAGAACGATGTTGATAAATGCTAAACTACCAGATTACTTGTAGGCAGAAGCTGTATGTCAACTGCATGCTACACTCAGAACCGTTCAATGATCATGAAACACCACCACAAAACACCTTATGAGCTTATCCATAATAGAAAACTGAACCTAAAACACTTTCATGTATTTGGTGCTCTCTGTTATCCAAAATCGAACCTAACTCCCTGGGAGATAATCCGCTCCCAAATCAGACCTGTCTCTCCATACTCCGCGGGCTATGAATCTATCTCTGATGGGAGATATGAACCCAGTGGGATTCCTAGCTCGGGTGAGTGAGGAGGAGAGACAAAGTCGAATGGCTGCTCTAGTGAATCAGGCTCAGGAAAGGGTAAAGGAGATCCTTGTCCTGGAGAATCCGCTAAATGCGCGGGACTCTGAAGCGGTGGAGTACCCTCATCTGGGATGTCCTCCTCCTCCTCCTCTTTTGGAGGGTCCACATCCTCATCCACATGCTCTTCCTCGTCCTCATACTCCTCCTCATCCTCATCAACTAGGGGGAGTCCATGACTCGACGTCTCTGTGAAGGTGAATCATGTAGTGGTAAAGTAGGGGATCTAGGTCGCCGGTGGGATGGCGATGAAAGTAATGATGATAGGAGAGAGTGAGAAGATAGGTGCACAGTGATGATGGAGGTCGTACTGACGTACGAGCCGTAGTATGATGAGTAAGTTGTCTCGAAGAGTTAGGACGATCAGATGATGATGGTAACTAAGAAGTAAGTGCATTCTGTGGCTTTGGAATGACTGATGTTGATGAAGCAAGAATAGGATATCGGATAATCACATAAGGATCATCCTGCGCAGGAGTCATCAGAGTCAGTGCTATGGAAGAAGCAGCAGTAAGGATCTCCTCTGACACATCATAAGCTAGTGAAGGCATGGTCTGTGACAATGGCGTAGGGTATGTATAAGTGTATGAAAATGACTAATTCTAATAGCGCATCATCATATCAAAACATCACATAGTGGCAAGCTTTTAAAATAGAAGGTACCGCATTACTCAAAACATGCATTAAACAAAATCGCATAAGTTCTATTCTATCATATCATTCATACTTCATATAATTCCAAGACATACCAATCATATAGCAATCTCATAATATTCCAGGATCAATAAACATATCGCAATTCATAGCATTTCAATAATCAAGTTGTAGTTCATTCCATACTCAATTCAAGAGGCTTGGCTTGGCAGGCTGGCATGCGTCGGTCGAGGATCAAGTTTTCTAAAGAGTGGTTATAGTTTAGGTTTTACTAAGTACCTAGTTCTCTATAACCTTGGCTCTAATACCAATCTGTAACACCCCCAAATCTCGGTACAGCGGAAGACCTAAACAAGATTTTAGGGCATTACTGGATTGGTATACAACATAAGTATAGGAAAACAAGATATTCATAAATAGTTCACTACCAATCCCATAGTTAATTATCTGGTTACATTTATTCCAAATTATTCAAATGTAAGGCTCAAAAGAGATTATAAAGTAGGTCCACATATTATTATCAGAGTTTAATATGATCCTCCAACCATGCCTCTTCTGCCAAGCCTCCATAGAACAAGCAATCAAAACATCAGCTTAATTATCTTAGAAAACATGCTAAAAAGGTCAGCTAACGGTGGTGAGTTCATAGGTTTAAATATAAATTCAATAGTGGTCCGAAAGAGTTTATTTGCTATGCGAGACTAAGAAAGATATATAATAAACATTTCAATCACATTCCATCAATAATCCAATAACACAATCGAGATCTCAGCAGGGCCCCAAACGACTCTAGTCAGGTACCACAGTTATAGAAAAGATGAACTCAATGCTACCTTGGATTAGGTCGGACTAGACATCTATTCTTAGCTAGGTCACATAGTTATAGCAAAGGATTGCAACCCTAGACTAAGTCAATATCTACCACATATCTATCCTACTAGTCAACACATAAGCAAATCAAAAAGATTTCAAGCAGGTCCAAGAAAAGAGTAGCATGCTTTCTCACCCCAATTTAGTTAAAACATAGATAAAAATGGGGCTATAAAACTCACCTCGATCAAGAAAAGCACAACTAATCACTAGCAACGCAGATAAACAGCTAACTCAGCTCGACGACTACTGACTTGGCACAACCTATTAATATAAACCCGTTCTTAATACACTTTCCAATTTCAATATTATCTATCCCGAATATATTCCAATTCTTATCTCCAAAAACATCTCATTTCTATATTTAGTTACAAGCGTTTGGTATCATCGTGTGTGGTATCGACTCGACAAGACTCCATGAATGCACTATAATTCTAACAATGCGACTCATAACGACACAATGCAATTTCTAAGTGATAAGCTTTCTAGTTTAATGAGTTTCGAAATAAATTGTTAGATCTTATCGAATTCATCAACTCGATAAACTCAACCATTTATTTATTTCACTTATGTTTAATGAGTTTCGAAATATATTACGTCAAGTTTGAATATATGTTTTGAGTTATTATCCATCTCTAGTTCCATTTTAAAGTCCCAGTCATGACTCTCATGTTTATATATATATATATATATATATATATATATATATATATATATATATATATATATATATATACGTCAAGTTGAATATATGTTTTGGCTTTTACAAATCATATTGTCCAATAATTAATATAAGTCCATGTTATGACGTTGTTGGGGTCAAACGAGACTAGAAAGTCATGGTAACACCGACGTTGCGCAAAGTTGACATATATATTATCAAGTCCAATAAAAAACTCCACTCGTAATCAGCCCTAAACCTATGGCTCGATAACGTATCAACAATCTCCAAACAACTCATATCAATACGGACATCCAATCAAGTATCAAACACACCCAAAACTAATGTCGTGACCCTAATGGTCTCGACACGATCACGGTTAAGACCACGTGAACCAAACGAACCCTAGAGGTTCCTTGGCTCCTCGTGTCACGTCCAAACCCACACGACCGGACCTTCTTGGTCCCGGTCACTACTAACGCCAACAACGACACATCCAACTAGTACCATGAAAACCAGACCCGGACCAATGGGTCCTTGTGGTCTCGGTCGTGACTTTAAAGCAACCCCACATTGACCAAAATGGTCCTTGTTGTCTCGTTCACCTCCCCATCGTTACCTAAACGTCATCTAACCTCTGTTTCATCGAGAAACCACAATCAAGACCTTAAATCCAACAATAACCCACAATTAAAACATCAAAATAACTAATAAAAATGCACAAACACGAACCTGACACGACACTCCCGATACCAACACACTTTATTACGTTTTTATTATGTTTTAAAGCGTGTTTTCACATTTGTGTTCATCCAATCCCAACCAAACGCGCACGTACGAGACTTAAAAGTCTCATACGAGGTAAACCAACACTCAAACAAGTGTATATCTCGTTCCATTTACCTTTATCTTTCC
The DNA here is from genome assembly GCA_022545495.1 of Chrysanthemum lavandulifolium. Taxonomy (NCBI): domain Eukaryota; kingdom Viridiplantae; phylum Streptophyta; class Magnoliopsida; order Asterales; family Asteraceae; genus Chrysanthemum; species Chrysanthemum lavandulifolium. The sequence continues at coordinate 130,154,561 of CM040242.1, read as the reverse complement.
CGATCTATAATTGAGACACAAAAACACGAACCAAGAAGATGTTTAAACACGATTTGGGTGACGAAAAGAGGGAGTAAGGGCACATGGCATATACCAAACGAAAGAGGAGAGGAAGATGGAGCTAATGGTGGTGGCGGTGTGGTGCCACTCGTGACGGTGTGACGGTGGTGGCCGGTTGAAGTGGTGGCGGCTAGGGTTATATATATATATATATATATATATATATATATATATATATATATATATATATATATATATATATATATATATAGAGAGAGATGAAACTCGGATTTTGTGTAGAGAGAGAAAGGTGTGTGTGTGTGAGTTGCGGTTTTTATATTGTTGAGGGAGGACTAAAATACAATTATTTTTGGACAAGGGGACGCCGGTCACACAAAACAAGGGGGATCAAAACCGTAATTTTTGTAAACTTTCCCGAAACACCTCTCACGAGCTCATATATTTTATAATTAGTGTCTGACTATTTTTATTAGTGACGTTATTGTTTTTAATTACCTTTTTCCACGAGTTTAAATTATCGACACGCCTTATTTCCACGTAACGAGTTAAAGTTACTTTTCTCTCGTGTTTTAGGATTTTACTATGCCGACTCATGTAGTGCCTAACATTATGGGCCATAACTCATACCATAACTCATTCGATACCAAAATAAATCATAAAAGCTAATAAACGATACCAAGACAATTCACGATTAACCAAAATAGCTCCTAAAGGCAATCTACTCGGTCTAGCTAGCGTAATGTGGTTACGTAAAAGGGCTCCCTAATTTGCCAGTTGTCACATGCAACATCTTTAAAGTTGGTCAATCCAACTATTAATTATATTTCCAATATTCATTTATTTGTGATAGACTATTTTTTTTTGTACTTTTATTTATGAGTTATGACACATTAAATATATAGTGACACATTAATTTTTGATACATATACAGTGACAAATCAATTTTTGATAAACAAAATTAATTTATCCATATTAAATTTATCGTGACACACTAATTTTTTCATACTTTATTTATTATACATTAAATTTATACTAACACACCAAATTTTGATACATATATAATGACTCATCAATTTTTTGATACATATATACGTAAATATATTGATACATATATAGTGACAGAAAAATTTTAGTATATTTGTAGTAACACTAACTGTTTTGATACATTTATAGTGACACATTAATTTTTTTTACATATTTAGTGACATATTACAAAATTTCAGTACATTTGTACAATATGCTTATCACACAAATTTCCATGACACAATTTTATTTTAGGTAATTGATTTGCACACTTTTAAAAATGATTAGGACACTCTAATTGTGCATTAAATACTTGTACAATATTAATATTGTGCTTTAATTGTTTATACATATGAGTGTCCCAATAACATTTTAGAGTGTACAAATAACCTCCTTTTATTTTAATATATGTTTGTAGGGACACACTAATTACTGTGACACACTAAAGTTTCAGTACGTTTGTATTATCACACATTTTTTTATTGAAATTGCGACTAACAATAATCCAATAAGATCGAGAAGGTCGGTGGTTTCTAAAACAACTCATAAACCAACCGAGACCGAGAGATTTTATAAATGATATGTGTTCTTGAAAAAGATTAATAAATGAGTTGGGTTTCAAGCCAAGCATCGACTATCGTTACTGACCGTTTATCAGTTGTCACTTATCAATGGTCACATATATGAAAATAACAAAGTTTTATTACATACTTCAAATGAATGAAATGAGTCGGCTATTTATATTTTTGGGTAAAGGGGAGTAATCCCGCACTCGGTAAAATATTATTAACCAAACGTTTTTTAGTACAAAGGCGGTGAATTCCTCGCCTCGCCCCTTAGGACACTTACAGACACTCATATAAACGTGACAAACCACGCTTATAACAAACATTGAACACAAACTACAACGAGTATTTATAAAAAATAAAATGCTATTCAAGTAGACAAATCCTTGAATCTTCAAATCGTCATAGTAGTTCAAACTTCCAGCTTCAACCAATTGCATCTTCTATTAGTATTATGCAAAATGCATAATCTAATAACCTAATAAGAGTGACTTCCGTAGCAAAGAGAAATTGAAGCATAAACATGGGCTAATTGACCCAACCAACGTACACACTAATATCCCAAATCCACCAGGTAGAGAATACGATGAACACCCAACGTAACTCACACGGTTGGAACTTCCATTCAGCCATTAATAGGTCATAATACCAATAGCATAGAATTACGAATTATAGTCAGCTGCAACAGACCCTATTAACAAGTGAACACAACTAGGGTTAACCATACCCTAACTTACAACCACAATCATAAACCGCACAACAAATAACCAATTCCACCAGAAGCAGCAGCTAATGAGTGTGATACCGAGCACCAAAGATACAAATAGGGTGAATCAACCCTAACTTCCAGCAAATACAATCACAAGACCAAAATAAGAACCAGCGAATAGGTCTTTAGATAATCAAAATAGGATTTTTGAACAAGAATCCTAGAACTTGACTTGCCATCTCTCTTTAACCCACATAACAAATACTGCCATCATAATATGAACATACGAAACTCTCAAAAGAGTACCAACATTATAAATCCAAACCCTAACAAGGGTTTACTTCCAGCAGAAAATAATAAAAAACCCTAAACAAATAGGGTTTCGATCAGCTTTGGAGCACCAGTAAACAATAGAATGTAAAAACCAAAAAAGTTTTATAGGCGTTCAGGCTAGATCCAAACCACACCAGTAATGTAATACCTGGAATTTCTAAAGTTCACAAAAGACCAAAATACCCCTACAATCAAAGGTATGAATAATTAAATTCAAAAGAATACCAAGTAAGCTATGTAAATTGAGAATTTTAAGAAATATCCCATGACCTAAATAAATATTAAACACTTTGTAAAGGTAGTTTTATAGTTTATGATTTTATAAAATTAGTTTTGTATTTTACATATTAGCCGAAAATATTAAAATAGTTTATAAAAGAAATAAAACTAAATTAAAGCCCAATATAATTTATATTATTAAAAGACCATTTAATCTAAGTCCAATACATATTAAAGCCCACAAGAAAAATTGGAAAAGTATATATATACATAGATTCGGTTCACTTTTATCCCTAATTGTCGATTTACACAAACCGACCTAAAACCCTCCCAAATCGAATTCCAGTTTCAGAGGTTGGGACCATTTTTCTTGGACGAGATTCAAGGCATAGAAGGTGGGAAAATAGTGGTTGAGTTCCAGAATTGCTGTGGTGATCGTTGTGGGTTTTGAGGGAATTAGGTTTCATGGAAGGAGGTTTTGTGTTTTCTTGTTCTATCGATTCAAGCTCTTCAAGGGTATGTTCCTAATGATGAATTCAGTCCTATAAGTCGTATATAACATATACAAATTAGCCATGCATGATTTATATGTCGATGAAATTATTTGAAACCTAAAACCCTAAAAGCGTATATAAATAACGAATGAGCTTTAAATATTTTTAGGATCATGAATTGATTTTCCAGAAGTTGATACATGTTATAAGACCTGAGTAAAATACATGTTTATGAATTTGAAGCTTGTGTGATTTGTTTTGGGTTTTCTTGATTCAAACGCATAAAAAGGAAAGGTTTTTAAAGGGGTCGATTAGGTTTTTCATGAACTAGGTTTCCTTATAATCATGGAAGGTAATTAATGAAGTATTAATGATGAGCTAATGATTGGTGTAACTTAGGTTTAGGGCTTGCTTTTGAATTTTGGTCCTAATCGGATTTATATAAAAGTTTGGGTTGGTTTTGTAAATATTGAAACTTAAAGGTTATTTTTATAAACAGTAAAATACTTGTACTAAACGTATAAAAATAAGTGTGGGGGTTAAACGTGTAATTTGGATATTTAGAGGGCCATTCAATTGTATTTAACTTAAAGGGGTATGTTTTGTAAATTCTAAAACCTTTGGGCTAAAAGTAAAATATGAAAATAGAAGGTTGGATCGTATAATTAAAGATGTTAAAGGTGCAACATGTAATTTTGGGTAACTATGGGTAAGCATGTGTAAATGAATTACGTAAGGATATGCATGAGTTTTGAGGTAACTTCGGTTTGTTTCCATATACGCCTAGGTTAAAGTGGAAGTCATTAAAGGAGTAACATGTTAATTGAATGCGTAATAAGTAATATTGAAGGTATGGAAACCCTAGAACTTAAATAGAAAGTTGATTAGGTTAAAAGTTAATTGTGTAATTTCGTTATTTCATGTGAGTTATAAATTATGTAAACTACTTTGAAAGAGAGTCTTAAAATCCGTCTTTGACATTTGTAAACCCTATGCTATGAATAATGATCATATAAGCTCTTAAATAAGATGATTATCATATTAAACCCATACGCTTGGCTAATTAATAATCTAAACCCTAAAAGTATTAATGAGATTAATCCGTTATACTAATAAGTATTAAATAATCATAATCCGTGTAGATTCGTTGGAGGAGACGCGACGTTACATCTTCGTATTCGCTCATTCGCTTGCTTTTCTCTCATTTGCTTTAAGGTACGGATATTCTGTCTTACTTTAAGACAAGTATGTTATCGTACATGTATTTCGACCTTTTCAAGAAAGGTCCTCATGTTTTCCTTCTTCATTATGTCTCTTATGTTTATTAGATTTCGATGCCATTGCTATGAACCCTTTTCTGAATGTTTGATCTGTTATTTATCTGAATTTGTGTTCTAGTGAACTATGCAATATCTGATGTGAAATTATGTTAGGAAGACTTTGATATATATATACATTTGTTGAACCCTGCTATATTGGTTATGAACTTATGGTTATGAACTTCTGAATATGAACCTTATGATATGGACTATCTGATATGATTCTGTGATCTTGTGTTGAATATGATCTGTGCTGTACCTGAAATCTGTTTGACTTAAGTTGGTTGACTATAACCAAGTATTTAACTAGTCATGGGGGTTCCATGTCCGATCGTTGATGCACTCGATATGACTCTAGGCGAGAGAGTGATGTTCGCCACGCTCGGATGGTGAAGCATATTTTTGAATATGTAGGAAGGGCGATGGATGCATCCTAGATCCGATCCGTTATCCGATATGTTATCCGTGAATGATGTCGTGTGCAATACGCTGCGTCTTCACAAAATTCGGGAGCTAGCTACTCCATATATGTACATTTATTTTCAAATTATTTTGGAAGAAGAAAGATGTTTCGATATGATATGTTGGTGAATGTGCTTATGACGTATTTGTTTAAGTGATTATTAGTTGCCACGCTAGATTTTAGGATTAATATGTTTAAACATGATTCAGATATCCGATATTATGATTAAATATCATTATGTGAATGCGCCGATCCGCGAAATGAATGTGCTAGTGTGTATTTGAGTGTTTTGAAGGTTAACATGTATGATGGTTCAGCTAATTTGTAAACCTTGTCAATTGGTTAATTATCTGTCTGTATATGTGACCTGCCATGTTTTAAACTCTGTCAAGGTTAAGATTTGTTATGAGAACTGGTTTAACTATTATGTCTGCCATTTCCGCTGCTATATTATTGAATTAGGTGCTTTAGATGTTTCTTCATTGATTTGTATGAATGCCATGTTTATTTATGAGTAAGTGTTTTCCGTTAGTTTTTAGACTTTCTGTTTGGCTTATACGTAATCCGATATTTGATATGTTATGTGTTTGGTTATTTCTGATGTGTTTGTGTTGTATCATTGATGTGCTATGTGATGTCTAAAACTATTATAATTTTGTTTGAATTTCTGTATATGTGTGCTTCCGCAGAATTCTAAAAGATCCTTCGTCATTATTTCATTTTGATTTCAGATTTGTATATTTACTGCTTTAGCTTTTGTTTCGTTATATTCGCTCACTGGCTTTGTAAGCTCACCAAGACTTTTCTTTTCTCTGGCGGTATTTAGCATTCAAGATGAGCTTATGGGATAGTGATCCGGGTTTGAGAGTAGAGTGAGAGCAAGATTTTACCATAGAGATCTTAGATTTATTTTGAAGTTTTAGCTATTTATGTTTTCTTTTGAATATTTTGTAAAGGCTTCCGCTATTGTATAGTTATTAAAGTTCGATATGAAACCAGACAGATATCTTTACCCTTGTCGGCCTGGGGTGTTACAATTTATGGTATCGAGCTCTAGGTTTTAGGACCCTTAGAGCTTAGGCTATGACCGTGAGAAGTGGGTAGATTTAGGATTTTCCTTTCTGCACTTCTTTGCGCACTCTATTGTATTTAAGTTTTCTTGATAGTTGGAATTTCTTTTAGATGGTTATTCCCGTCGCTAGTTCATCCGATAGAGTAATCGAGGACCCGCTAGGCAACATAAGGAGAAGACGAAGGGCCGTTATCATTGCTACGGGCTGCACGAGGTATGGTAAGGTGAAGAGGACTAATAAGAGGATAAAAGTTCCGGCCAATATGTGGCCATGTACCATCGAGGAGCAACTGACTTTGAGGACCATTGACGGAGAGGTGGTGGAAGAGTATGAAACTAAGGTGGTTGACAACGAAGGTTTCACTACTACATATCATGATAGGTGTCCCAAGTTCGTTGAGGATGAAGGAGTAGGGCTAGCTGAGAGTCGCGATCTGTACGCCTTTGTGGATCGTGTGCCGGAGGAGGAAGAGAGGAAGCGAAGGTGGCTTTGCTAGTCGCTTCCTACCACAAACCAAGGGAACAAGAACGGATGGATAAGCGAGGAGGAGGAGGAGGAAGAAGAGGAACCTAAGGAAGAGTACGAGGTGGAGTCGGAAACGGAGTCTACGGCCACTAGTAGGTTCAATCCGACACAAGAGTAGGAGTTTCGTTTCCAATTTGTTACTCTCTTTATGAGAATTTTCTGACGTTTGATTTTGAGCTAGTCCTTTTTGGTTTTCATTTGACGTTTGAATCTGGGATTTCTAAGTTTTGTTTTGGAAGATCATCGTAAGACGATTCTGCGAATTTTGTTTGATTAATGGAAATAAACAAATTTTGGAGGTATAATTTCTGTCTGATGTTGTTTCTTTCTAATAGATTCGTAAAGTTTCCGTTAGTCCTCATAAGTTTCGTCTGCTATTCGTTTTCGTGGTGATGTTGTTTAATTTCTGTTTGAATGAGGTATGGCCATCATGATGGTATACTCATGTATATCTGGTTTGTTATAGTAGGTTACTTGCTATCCGTGTATTATATGTATGTGGTATGCTTTGTTGTGATATTAGTTACGTGTTTTGTCATGACCCGAGACCGAATATAATGACAATAAGAACTTGTTATGTGATGCAAGTATTATGACGCCCGATCAACGAATAATACCGAGATCACATAATCGAACTTATTGCATGTATACGACGTCTGGGAAATGCCTTTGATTGTTGTGTGTTTAGACTTTGATTTGTATCTGTTATTTGGTGTTTCTCATTTTCGTTTGAATTTTGTACCTATTGTGAGATTTTCGTCGGTATCTGTTTCATATAAGTTTTGTACGTTTGGAATCCGAAGTTGTTATGATCTGCGTGAACCTCTAGATTGCTATGATCACCTTAACCTTATATGTCTCCCCATATTTCTGCGACTATTGAGGCCGATAGGATTTATTTCGTCTATGCATATGATGTCCTCATCATTAGATATCCGAATAAGTCGAATTTGTCGCTTGATTTTCTCGCCTCATCCGTTCTCTACCATTACTTGATAAGTATATAATTATCTATTATAAGTATTTGACTAGTTATTCGATTTCTGAATAAGTTTGAGTTTGAATATTCTGATAAGAAATCCATTTGATTCGAGATAAAATTAACGTTCGTTATATTCCTAGAAGTTCTGAAATCCGATTCGTTTTCTGTTCTATTCCGTCTTGTCCAATTTCGAGGACGAAATTTTCTTTTAGAGGGGAAGAATTGTAATACCTGGAATTTCTAAAGTTCACAAAAAGACCAAAATACCCCTACAATCAAAGGTATGAATAATTAAATTCAAAAGAATACCAAGTAAGCTATGTAAATTCAGAGAATTTTAAGAAATATCCCGCATGACCTAAATAAATATTAAACACTTTGTAAAGGTAGTTTTTATAGTTTATGATTTTATAAAAATTAGTTTTGTATTTTACATATTAGCCGAAAATATTAAAATAGTTTATAAAAAAAATAAAACTAAATTAAAGCCCAATATAATTTATATTATTAAAAGACCATTTAATCTAAGTCCAATACATATTAAAGCCCACAAGAAAAATTGGAAAAGTATATATATACATAGATTCGGTTCACTTTTATCCCTAATTGTCGATTTACACCAAACCGACCTAAAAACCCCTCCCAAATCGAATTCCAGTTTCCAGAGGTTGGGACCATTTTTCTTGGACGAGATTCAAGGCATAGAAGGTGGGAAAAATAGTGGTTGAGTTCCAGAATTGCTGTGGTGATCGTTGTGGGTTTTTGAGGGAATTAGGGTTTCGGCGATAAGGAGGTTTTTGTGTTTTCTTGTTCTATCGATTCAAGCTCTTCAAGGGTATGTTCCTAATGATGAATTCAGTCCTATAAGTCGTATATAACATATACAAATTAGCCATGCATGATTTATATGTCGATGAAATTATTTGAAACCTAAAACCCTAAAAGCGTATATAAATAACTAATGAGCTTTAAATATTTTTAGGATCATGAATTGATTTTTCCAGAAGTTGATACATGTTATAAGACCTGAGTAAAATACATGTTTATGAATTTGAAGCTTGTGTGATTTGTTTTGGTTTTTCTTGATTCAAACGCATAAAAAGGAAAGGTTTTTAAAGGGGTCGATTAGGGTTTTCATGAACTAGGGTTTCCTTATAATCATGGAAGGTAATTAATGAAGTATTAATGATGAGCTAATGATTGGTGTAACTTAGGTTTAGGGCTTGCTTTTGAATTTTGGTCCTAATCGGATTTATATAAAAGTTTGGGTTGGTTTTGTAAATATTGAAACTTAAAGGTTATTTTTATAAACAGTAAAATACTTGTACTAAACGTATAAAAATAAGTGTGGGGGTTAAACGTGTAATTTGGATATTTAGAGGCCATTCGAATTGTATTTAACTTAAAGGGTATGTTTTGTAAATTCTAAAACCTTTGGGCTAAAAGTGTAAAATATGAAAATAGAAGGTTGGATCGTATAATTAAAGATGTTAAAGGTGCAACATGTAATTTTGGGTAACTATGGGTAAGCATGTGTAAATGAATTACGTAAGGATATGCATGAGTTTTGAGGTAACTTCGGTTTGTTTCCATATACGTCTAGGTTAAAGTGGAAGTCATTAAAGGAGTAACATGTTAATTGAATGCGTAATAAGTAATATTGAAGGTATGGAAACCCTAGAACTTAAATAGAAAGTTGATTAGGGTTAAAAGTTAATTGTGTAATTTCGTTATTTCATGTGAGTTATAAATTATGTAAACTACTTTGAAAGAGAGTCTTAAAATCCGTCTTTGACATTTGTAAACCCTATGCTATGAATAATGATCATATAAGCTCTTAAATAAGATGATTATCATATTAAACCCATACGTTTATTAATTAATAATCTAAAACCCTAAAAGTATTAATGAGATTAATCCGTTATACTAATAAGTATTAAATAATCATAATCCGTGTAGATTCGTTGGAGGAGACGCGACGTTACATCTTCGTATTCGCTCATTCGCTTGCTTTTCTCTCATTTGCTTTAAGGTACGGATATTCGCCTTACTTTAAGACAAGTATGTTATCGCACATGTATTCCGACCTTTTCAAGAAGGTCCCTCATGTTTTCCTTCTTCATTATGTCTCTTATGTTTATTAGGATTTCGATGCCATTGCTATGAACCCTTTTCTCGAATGTTTGATCCGTTATTTATCCGAATTTGTGTTCTAGTGAACTATGCAATATCCGATGTGAAATTATGTTAGGAAGACTTTGATATATATACATTTGTTGAACCCCGCTATATTGGTTATGAACTTATGGTTATGAACTTCGAATATGAACCTTATGATATGGACTATCCGATATGATTTCGTGATCTTGTGTTGAATATGATCCGTCTTTGCACCTAAAACTGCTTTGACTTAAGTTGGTTGACTATAACCAAGTATTTAACTAGTCATGGGGTTCCATGTCCGTATCGTTGATGCACCTCGATATGACTCTAGGCGAGAGTGATGTTCGCCACGTCTTTGGATGGTGAAGCATATTTTGAATATGTAGGAAGGGCGATGGATGCATCCTAGATCCGATCCGTTATCCGATATGTTATCCGGTGAATGATGTCGGTGCAATACGCTCTTCACAAAATTCGGGAGCTAGCTACTCCATATATGTACATTTATTTTCAAATTATTTTGGAAGAAGAAAGATGTTTCGATATGATATGTTGGTGAATGTGCTTATGACGTATTTGTTTAAGTGATTATTAGTTGCCACGCTAGATTTTAGGATTAATATGTTTAAACATGATTCAGATATCTCGATATTATGATTAAATATCATTATGTGAATGCGTCGATCCGCGAAATGAATGTGCTAGTGTGTATTTGAGTGTTTTGAAGGTTAACATGTATGATGGTTCACTAATTTGTAAACCTTGTCAATTGGTTAATTATCTGTTCGTATATGTGACCGCCATGTTTTAAACTCATCAAGGTTAAGATTTGTTATGAGAACTGGTTTAACTATTATGTCCGCCATTTCATTGCTATATTATTGAATTAGGTGCTTTAGATGTTTCTTCATTGATTTGTATGAATGCCATGTTTATTTATGAGTAAGTGTTTTCCGTTAGTTTTAGACTTTCGTTTGGCTTATACGTAATCCGATATTTGATATGTTATGTGTTTGGTTATTTCGATGTGTTTGTGTTGTATCATTGATGTGCTATGTGATGTCTAAAACTATTATAATTTTGTTTGAATTTCAGATATGTGCTTCCAGAATTCTAAAAGATCCTTCGTCATTATTTCATTTTGATTTCAGATTTGTATATTTACTGTTTTAGCTTTTGTTTCGTTATATTCGCTCACTGGGCTTTGTAAGCTCACCAGACTTTTCTTTTCCTCTGCGGTATTTAGCATTCAAGATGAGCTTATGGGATAGCCGATCCGGGTTTGAGAGTAGAGTGAGAGCAAGATTTTACCATAGAGATCTTAGATTTATTTTGAAGTTTTAGCTATTTATGTTTTCTTTTTGAATATTTTGTAAAGGCTTCCGCTATTGTATAGTTATTAAAGTTCTGATATGAAACCGTATTGTGATATCTTTACCCTTGTCGGGTCGGGGTGTTACAAGTAAACAGATAGTAAACCAAACCATAACGAGTTTAGTTATAGAGTTACGCACCAGGAACAAATAGCACACAAAAAGGAACGAAACCCTAAAGGGGAATCGTAGAATGTATGAACCAATGTGCAGCAATAATAAAATCGTCCTAATATATGTAGCAGTCGATCACAGCCGACTTAGAATTTAAGGAAAAAGAGGAGCGATCAAGAATAACAGGTGGCGATTTAACCCTAACAAAAAATCACCAGATTCGACCTTAACCTAAAAAACAAGAAGCGAAATTGAGTAAACCAATGATAACCACAATGATTAATCACTTGAATAATCAATTCGATTCATGAATCAAAGGTTAAAAGGCAGATTAGATGATGAAACGATTAGGAGCAGGTTAGGGAAAAATCGCCACCCTAGAGAGAGAAAGTTAAGTCGGCTATTTATAGGCAAACCCTAGGAATTATCTAGGCCTACCACATGTCTCAGCTAGTTGGCTGAAAGGGAACATATTTTTTGTGGCCAATGGGAAGGCTCCGAGAATAGGCTCTGAGATCTTGCCCATGTGCAGTTGTTTGCCATCATGAAAATAATGAACAATCATTATTTTGGTAGGGTACACGAAATATTTTGTTTGTCTTTTAGTGAAGAAGCATTTGAGTCCTTGGAGGTCAGAGCTCCACGGAGGGTTGGGCTCTGTGACTTGGAATTTTATGTATTGGCAGGTTCCCTTGCGGTAGCCCAGTGGGCTTTACGCCAATGAACACATTTAGATTGCCATATGTACATCATCGGAGGCTAGGCTCCGAGACTTTAGAGGGGGTACACCATCACATGACATGCACCTAAGTATCTTAATTCTAACCATCTCATTCCTAAACAAATCTTTCGATTGATCCTTCCAAATTGAAAATATGTTTACACTTTTGTTTGTTGGGTCCCATGTTCCATTTTTGAATTGGGTGTGAATCTCAATAATTTCCCATGCTTCTTCAACACCAAATTCCCAAAGTTCCCCCTCTGTTATATAGTAAAGCTCCATTTGGGTATCGTGGTCGATATGAGTGTAAAAGATTTGAAGTGGAAACAATTAAATTAAAACCATGATGAAGTATCTTTTGGAGTAACTATTTGAAACGAGTCCACGCATCTAAGGAACTTGATTCTAAAAAAGCAATTTTGGCTTTAGCCTTCTGATACTTGGCCATCCAATCCTTCTGAGTTCTAGGTTTAGTATGATTGTTTTGAGACGATTGGCCAAAGGTAATCATTTTTGGTTGAAATCTGGTTTTGTTTGGTAATTGGTATGAGGGTGATGAGTGTTATAAAAACAGTCTTTTGCCATGTGACCAGGATTTCCACATTTAAAACACTCATTTGAAGAAGATTTAGTTCCATTTATCTTTGAAGAATTTGTTTTAACAAGTCTTTTTGAGATTGCAAGTAAATCCCTTTCATGAAATTTCTTATTAAGGTCTTCCATGTATTCTTGAATACTTCTCGCATCCAGTTTTCATCTTCTGAATCATCCTGAAAATCTTGAACAACGGTATTCGAATAAAAGGCAGTTGACATAGGTGTTGTAGTTAGGGATTTTCTTATTTTCAGGATACAATTTAGACATGAGGTTATCCTCATAAACAAATCTCCCATATATATCAGCTAAGTCAAGATTCTTGACATGGTTTGCATTCCTTAACCCCTGATCAAAGTTAAGCCATTTTATGGGTAGACTATAACAAAACCAATATTGATTTCATATTTGGATAGGGTAACACCATCATTCATTAAGGTTTTGTATATGGTATAGGTCCGTGATAAAATTTCATGCTCTTTGGCTTTAAAATTATTATACACAAGTTTCAAGTCCATGACCCTGTTTTCCTTGGTATATGAGGGACCTTCAAAGCTAAGAATCAGGCTAGTGCATGTTTGCTTGGCGATGGGACGATTAATCATCGATTTCATTATACCATTTGGTAGACATGATATAATGATGATTTTAAGTCTTTGGTCTTGATTGACTGCCCTCCTCTCATCAAGTGACCATTAGGCCACAGATTTTCTAGGCCATCAGTTGTTTTAGGCTTATAAAGACCCTCCACTAAACACTAGACTAGATCAGATTTTTTGTGCCTGATTTAAGACCATGTTTTAATGTTATAATAACTCGTCTATCTATGGTCTACCTAATGCACTAACGAGCAAAGAACCCGATTGTATAGTGTAGTAATCGGTAAAGCCGAGGTCATCCCAAGAGCTATGTGTGCGAATTTATTCAAAGTTCTATTTTCACTAAAAGGGGGATTTTGATTTAATTTGTAGTAAACTAATTGAAATAAAATAAATTGCGAAAACTAAATAAATGCGAGACAATCAATGGGGAGAAATGTGCTAGCCTAGTTACTAGTTTTATTACGCCATAATTCGGTTTTCTTATTAATGCCTTCTAACGCTTCATGTGCGGGTAAATGTCACTAGACAGCCTTAGGTCAATTTGTCTAGCCTATAAGTCTAGAATCCTATCCCACTGTAGTTACTCGATGGAAATCGCGGGAAACATATCCTTAGTCATTACGTACCAGCTACCTTCAATACCTATTCTTAGTGCATAAAGCACTAAACCCGGCATGTGTAACAATTCGCATTTTCGAGAATTTACTATTCACTTTTACTATTCACTTTCACTATTCATCCCGTAAAATTTTTATTTCACATTATCGTAGGATAAATTATTTTAGTAATGACCTGAGAGTTCGACAATCGTTAGATCATTTTCGCAAAAGTTATTAAGAAAACATCGCTTTAAAGCTTCATTTTGGTCTGAACATCATTTTACATCCAGCGATAACTAAAACCGCCTCTCGACAATTTTCCCCGCATCAGATTAATTTTTAGATCACTCATGATTAATTTGAGAATTTTTAAGATTTATTTTTATGTTACCAAATAAACCATGCGCTGAACAAAACTAAACTTAAGTTTTAAACAATTCTACATAGACCGAGACTTAACCGTTCCTGCACTGTATTTCCTAAGATATTTTGAAGCTTTTACATTTTTGGAAAAGTCAAACATATTTCCCTCCTCCTTTGACCATAAAGAAATTAACCTTGTACGTTCTACATTTTTGATTAAATCGCGTAACTTTTAGACTTCACGTATAACTGTTAAGTTATCCCACGTACGACAAAAACTATATTTTGACATCTCATATCACTTTTAGACTAATTTTAGTCTACTCTAAATAAATCCACGGTCATTTCCCTGAAATCTCGTTCTTTTCCGATAAATTGCATTTTACGCATTTTTTACCGGCGTTTTCAGTTTCAGCAGCGTTTAAGCAACCCGATAGAACGTATCACTAATCTAATATTATTATACAGAGTATAATGATAAGTTTAATCATTTCTACAAGTTTCATATTTTTAGGATACCCAATTTTAAGTTTCGTGACATAACGAATTACGGTTAGCGATTTTCGGGACAAAACTGACTCCGTAAATAAGATAATACCAAATTTTAACCATATAGTTATCCAAGATACAACTTGAACGAAATTTTGTGCTAAGTACAAGCCTTGTTGGCTTGTGATAAGCCTTGATGAGTTTAGATTGATACAAGTGTAATATGACCTAGCTAAGTAAACTTAACTTCTTTAGGAAGCCTTGCAAATATCTAGTGAAAGTAACCTCCTCATTTGGCTATTTAAACAAACTCATCTCTTTCATTTCTTCTTCATTCCAACACCTAAACACAAAGCCATAACATATCCATGTTTGATCTTGAAGCTTCAAGTTACACTACAAAGTCGAAAGCATAAGTGTTCTCTACCTAGATCTTAAGTTTATTTGGTGATTCCATGGTTGGATTAGGAGCTATACAAGGTGAAAAGGGCTGAGTTAGAAGTATTCTTACAAGGTTATATCAAGCCTACCAAGGGTGAGCATGATGTGTTAAGGATTTGGAAGCTCGGGTTCATATTGAAATGGTTTAGGTTTTAGTGTCCTAGTTCTTGGTTCTTGATTTGTTTCATCATAAGGATTGTTAGCAAACTCTTATGTTATCATTTGCTTACTGTATATACTAGTATTTTAGGTATGTTACATGTTCTATATGCTTATTATACTTGATTACGCTTGGATAAATGGACTAAACCACTAGAAATTGTCAAAAGGACTAGTTTTGCAAATGTAAACCGGACGGGGTCGTAAACGTAATTCTTGGGTAAAATTGTGGACTGAGAAAGTTAAGTAATTACATAGGATTATAGATCTATGTCTTGTGGTCATTTATCCGGTGACTCGTGCAGTAACTCATCCCGATGAATAAACTAGAGCCAAACGGCTAAGCGTGTCCAAATCGAGTAATGATTTCAAACGGTAAAACTCATAAAACTTGCATATAACCAACTGTTGGTCAAAGAATAAAAGTTGTAGCTAACACCCTAACTTAAACGTGGCCGCTGGCCGTGCGTTAAACGGAGTTGTAGAACTCGACTTATGACCAAAACTGTGAGACAGTATGGTGCTGATTGAAATAACTAGTACATTCAAGGGTAAATTGGTAATTTCACATTAGTTAAATAATTTCTGGGGAAGTAGGGCCCACTGATCTGTTTAGTACTATCAATTACCTTTCCGAAGACATAAGAATCGAGTCATGATCATTTACGGTTTAGAAGTAACGGGTAGATTTAGACGGGGAAAACTTTAATATAAGAAACGTAAACACTTAAACAACTTCACAAAGGTTAAGTATCCAAGCATAATTGATGTAATAACTATATAAGGTATGTTTATACATTCACATCGTTATTTTAGAACCTAAGACACAAAACATATTCTAGGTTGCGCTTAAAGGTTTCTCGGCTTATCCATCGATTCGTTATACATTGGATATCACATTTATTAAGGTGAGTTCTTAGCCCCGTTTTTATACATGCGTTTGAAACTTTTGGGGGAGATACATGCTCAACTATTTTCATTTACTTTCATAAGTACTCTAAACTTTTACTGATTATCGTGAGTTCGTAGCCCCACTTTTACTCGCTTAATTGTTTTACAAACTCTTTGGGGGAGATACATGCTCAAACATGTGCTTTATACTTTTTACAAATACTCAAAGCATTATAATTGATTGCATTATACTTGATCGCATTATACTTGATTGCGTTATACTTTATTACGTTATACTTGATTGCGTTATACTTGATTCCGTTATACTTGATTGTGTTATACTTAAGACGATGATAAGTCTCCCAACATACACGGAGCAGTCCCCTCGTAAACTTGATAAGTCGATGATAAGTCTCCCAACATACACGGAGCAGTCCCCTCGTTCGCATGATAAGTCGATGATAAGTCTCCCAACATACACGGAGCAGTCCCCTCGTAAACTTGATAAGTCGATGATAAGTCTCCCAACATACACGGAGCAGTCCCCTCGTTCGCATGAAAGTCTCCCAATATAGACGGAGCAACACTAAGTGCAATAATGTGAACTATTATGTCTATATGTGTGCTTAACTATAAAATGTACTATATTTTAGCAGTGGGTTGTAAACACACAGGTTGCAAGTTTTGTATGGGCGGAACTTGGAACTGAGTGGATTTACAATGCCTTTGCTGTGTGAACATTCTTTAAAGGCTTTACATGTTAAACAAACTCTATGAACTCACCAACCATTGTGTTGACACTTTTAGCATGTTTATCTCAGGACATAAGGCGATAGCTATTGCATGGAACTTAGAGTCGCACGACATGTTTTGAAGACTTACGCTTTTATCATTTACCATTCGAAACATTTTGTAAACATTTATATATTATACTTTGGGACCTCATTGTTTGTAACTCTGATTTCATCAATCGAATGGTAACTTTTCAAAATGTCTCATTTAGAGGTCGTTTTCTATAACTTGTACTTTGTATTATGAAGTAGCACCCCAGTGACACAATCTTCCGCTGCGATATTTTGGGGGTGTTACAGATTGGTATCAGAGCATTGGTTATAGAGAAATAGGTTGCATTTAGAGCCTAGACTATAACTACTATATACGTTGAGACCTTCCTCCCTATCGCCTTGCACACTTTAGACTTTTTCGTAATTTTAGCACCTAAGAGAGATTTCTATGAGCTGACTGAAACACCGAACATCATATGAGTCGATTAGTCCAAGCATTGCATAGTTACTCCTAAATTATACATAGCCTGATCACCTATGTCTAATTCAGGAAGAATCCATGGCGAAGACAACAAAGACCAGTGATACATGACCAAATCCATGGCCAAGACACCAATGTTTGTTCACTCCCTCACCTAAGCATGATTAATGACTAAAGGGTAAGATAAGACAAGGGATGCACATAAAAGGGTGTAAAATAAAGTACAATAGAGAAACAAGCAAATATTCTTAGCCTACAACCAATTTGTCACTGCCCACCGTCTATCCAAAATCCAAGCTTCAAAACGCGAAAACCGGATCATCATGTAACAAGTTAGTGTGCCATAAGTAGATGCCATATAATGAGGTGTACATTAACCTAGTCTTCAAAAAGCTAGTTGATGTATATGTGTCACCAACTCGTACCGTCAAATGAGTATGACCGAGGCAATTTCCCTGATGCTAGTCTGATAAGCTTCAAATGAATACCACGAATTAGTGCTCATAATGCTTGCACTAACTTCTTTACAATAATGATAAATAAAATACTATCATTTTTTTTATAACTAGGATGTAAATAAATAAGTCATCCCCCCCACTTGAGATGAATCATATGTGAGGAATATGGTGGGTCTTCAATGATTTTTAAATATGTGTCTTCAACATAGCCGTGATTCCTGAATAACTTTACCTGAACCTCATTAGGAAAACGGCTACTTCCCAATCATATACAAGACTACACGGTAGACTAAGGCGAATAGGTGTATACGAAATAATACATAACATGGGTTAAGAAATGAAAGAATGGCTCAGAAGGGTGAATCTAAGGGTATCTTGCACTAAAGATGAGTGCAACAAAAGGGTTTAACATTGGAGGTCGAAAAGTCGAGGTGACTTATCGATAAAACACACAATTTTACACATATGGGCTATTTGGGTGTAAATCCTAAAATATTTCCTTCCCGGTCTATCTCTCCAAAATGCATCAAGAAACTCAATGCACTACTCGTCGATGGTCTTGAAATGATGTAAAGGCCAAGTTCTAAAGTTTAAAATACTACTAACACACTCAATATTTGGTGGATTTATGTCATATGAGAAATTAGATAGGCTAAACCTCACCAATGGAATCAAGGGTTGTTGTGTGCTCGGCTAAGGTCTATTCTAGTTAGGATAAGAAAAACATGTCAAAACTTTCAAAATGGTATAATATTTCAAAATAAACTAGAAAAATGAGAGCAAATAAAGTTCAAGTTATAGTTCTACTCCAATCCCTCCACTTAAAATGTGAAATGTCCCTATTGTACGCAAATATTGAAATGAAAGAGAGACAATTAGAATTAGAAGGAGAACTTCCCTGAAATTTGCTCCAAAAAATGGTAGAAAGATAATGTTGAAAAGATGTGCCTTGACTTCGCCTCCATGAGCAAACTTTAAATCCCTGAAATCACATCACTACCCAAAAGCATAATTCTAAAAACAAAAATGAAATAAGAACAAATAAAAACCTAACTCACTTTCATAGGAATCACGGTTGCATTTGGTGTATGCAACAAGCCTTTTAAACCACTCGATGTCCCAAGTAGACAAGTAAAGTCTCGTGAGGGTTTACAGGGAACATACCCATAAAGTTTATTTAGTTACTATTACAAGGTTATGGAATGTACGTTATTTTAAAAATAAATTTTGCTACAAGGGAGATTCTACGGCGTAGACCCATAAAGTGAGTTACACAATAGGTAAGTAACACTGAAAAAATTGCTGATATCTGGGGATGGTTATGGCGTAACCAGAACACAAGGTTACGCCGTAGAAAATTTTTGAAGTAGATTTCCAAGAGTGTGTAACTCCATGGTGAGTTCCAAGATATCTGTTGGGATCACGTGTAACTATTATTCAAGTGTCGGTCATTAGTATTGTAATAGGTTGCTAATTAGGCTTATATGTTTGTATTAGTGCTAGGCTTATGTAGTAAGCCCATGAGCCTATGCAAGGCCCAAACGAACACAAGGAAAGGACTAGAAGTGTTGTCCTAGCTCCCTTGCCTATAAATACATTGTAAACCTCTTAGGAGGGTGTTGGTTCATTTCATAATACACTTCACGCTTATTTATTCTTGTGTGTGAGAAGAATCCGACCACTCTATCATTTCTCTCTTCTTATTTACATCTAAACATACTTGTGTTATCATATTATGGTGACCTAACAGTGCTATCAATCGCCAAATAGTTGTTTGGAACTTGTTTTGGTTTCATTTTTGGTTATACGTAACAAGTTCTTCACGTTCTCTACCTTTCTTTGCGTAAACTTTGATTTTGGCACTCAAATCTTGAAGCTTGGAAAGTTTTAAGGTTGCTATAGTTTTTAGAATCATAGTTTTGGCAAAAAGTTTGGAACTTTAAGTGTTTAGAATCGCTTTTCACTCGTTTCTTTAGTGTTCATCACGTTTTATGAATAAGCTCAAATTTCACTTTAGGTGTTCAAGTTTAAAACTTTCTTGTTATTTAATTGTTATTGAAGCTGTTTCATCAAAAGAATCAAGTGTACAATGCATTTTAGAGCTTAAAACGTTGTTTTGGTGTATTCTGGTGAGTTTACAAATAAGCAAAACCCTATTCTTACGAGTAAGCAAAACCCTTATCTTACGAATAAGCAAACCCTGATTTTACGAATAAGCTTTACGAACAAGCCGGAGTTTACGAATTGTTGGAATCACTTGTAACTAGTATTTCAAGTGTTAGTCTTTACTTGTATTAGGTTTCTTAAATATGGCTTATAAGTATGTAATTAAGGCTAGGCTTATATAGTAAGCCCATGAGCCTAAGCAAAGGCCCATAAGGCCAAGGGAAGGGATTCCGTAGCTCCCTTGCCTATATAAACATTGTAACCTCTTATTTGAGAGGTGTTGGTTCTTTCATTAAGCGTAAACATTTCCTTATTGTCTTGTGTGTGAGAATCCGACTGTCCCTTCTATCTCTATCATTCTTTATACATCAAACATACTTGTGTTCATATTATGGTGACCTAACAGTGGTATCAATAGCTATCTAGTTGGGAGAAATGTTTTGTTTGAAGTTTTGTAGTTTACACGTAAGGTTCTCTCGTTAAACACTTTTCATACGCTTCAAAACTGTGATTTATGCACTAAACTTTTAAAGATTCTTATGTTTTAAGGTTAATATAGTGTTTAGAATCATAGTTTTGACAAAAGTTTGAATCTTTACGTGTTATATTACGTTTTTTCACTCGTTTTTTACTTGGTCTTCATCTTTACGCATAAGCTCATTTTTCACTTAGGTTGTTAAAGTTCAGAGCTTTCTTGTTATTTAAGTGTTTTTGAAGCTGTTTCATCATAAAAATCGAGTGTACAAAGCGTTTTGGTGATTAAAAGTTCATTTTACGCGTAACTCAAAACCCTTGTTTTACGCGTAACTCAAAACCCTCATCTTATGCCTAACATAACCCTAGTCTTACGCGTAACCTCTACGCCCAAGCCTGAGTTTACGCCTAAGCAGTTTTTCCGCCTAAGGAATCTTCATCAAATTCTTCAAAGCTGTTTGTAACTCAGTGTTTTCCTTGCTTGGACAAGCTTGAAAAACACTTCGACTTGTGGATATCTCTCTCACTTGGACAAGTGTGAAAGATTTTGGTTCAAAAACTAATCTTACGACTAAGCTAAAACCTTACGAGTAAGCCTTTACGCCTAAGATTTATCTTTTGCCTAAGGTTCCTTACACCTAAGTCTTTAGTTTACGCCTAAGCTTACGTTTAACCATTAAGTTTACGAGTAAGATACTCTTACTAGTAAGAAGTAAGTTACCCCTAAGGAGGTTTACGCCTAAGCAAACAGTTTACGCTTAAGGAAGTTTACAAGTAACCATCAACAGTTTTCGCCTAAGTAATTTTTACGCCTAAGCACATCTTCAACAACAAAGTCAAGTTTCATTCAACTACAAAGATCCATCATCAACACAAGTTCCAAAGATGTCTCAACCACCCTACTCCAACTACTTTCCTCTCTAAACGAGCTCAACAGCAACAACCATAACAACAATATCCTCAACAACAATTTCAGCAACAGCCACAACAAACTGGAAATTATCTTCCTCATCAGTATGCACAACCACTACCACAACAACAATTC
Organism: Chrysanthemum lavandulifolium; assembly: GCA_022545495.1. NCBI lineage: Eukaryota > Viridiplantae > Streptophyta > Magnoliopsida > Asterales > Asteraceae > Chrysanthemum > Chrysanthemum lavandulifolium. The sequence continues at coordinate 130,132,916 of CM040242.1, read as the reverse complement.
CTTCAACAATACCCACAACAACATCAGTATGCTAACTACTTTCAATATCAATTTCTACAAAATTATGCTATGAATGCAGCAACGCAAAAGGAACCCACTTGATTTGTAAAAATGTGTGAAGCTATAAGTAGCCAACAATCCATTCATGAAGCTGGATCCCTTGATAGACCTCCAATGCTCACTCCCGGAAACTATGGTCAATGGGTTATGCGGTTCTTTATGTTCTGTGATCTTAAGAAACCTCATGGTAAGTTCTTGAAGAAGGTCATCCTTGAAGGTCCTTTTCAAATGTCTACTACAACAATACCCGAAGATCCAAATGCCAATCCTCTAAGATATGACACTACTTCCACTCTCAATATAGATCAACTCACTGCTGAACAACTACTTCATTTTGAAGCTGATGAACTTGCAATGCAATATATCCTTTTAGGATTACCCAATCCAATTCTTCGCAGTGTTGATGCTCAGAAAACTGCAAAAGCAATGTGGGATCACATTCATCTCCTAATGGAAGGCACATAACTCAATCAAAAAGACATGGAATCATAACTTTATCTATCCTATTAAAACTTCATGATTGATTATGGGGAATCATTATAGTCATACTATCATCGGTTTACAGACATCATCAATGACTTGGACACACACAACATCATTATGCCAAAAATTTCAATCAACACAAAGTTCCTAAGCTATCTCGGTCCTGATTGGGAAAAGTATGTTACATTCATCTGTCAAGCCAAAGACCTTTACAAGGCAAAATACGGGTTGTTGTATGACTACTTGAAGCACCATTAAAAGGAAGTGGACAAAGATAGAGCTCTCCGTGGAATTAATGCACCTTTACCTAATGCAAATACACTTGCTTTGTTCACTCAAGCTTGCTATCCACAATTTCCACACCTTCCTACAGTCTTTACTAACCCACCACAATCAGCTCAGATTACACCATATGATCCATCACAACAATCATAAGAAACTCAATTGGTTCCTCACAACAACTCCGATTCAGCACTCTACAGTGAAACACAGAATTATGATGCAGAGGCTTTCGATACGTTGAATCAAGGATTTATGTTAATTGCTCATGCCTTCGGGAGATTTGATAACAAATCCAAAAACCTTATTCGTACCTCATCCAACACAAGGAATCAAGCAGTTGTTAAAAATGAAAGGGTTGAGGTTCAGAAAAACAGAAACAATGGTCGTCAGTTGGGAAGTGGCAACTAGCAGTGGAAATGAGCCGAGCCGCTCGTGAAAAGCTCAGGATCGGATCGGTAAAAAACTCGAACAAGCTGAGCCTAAACGAGCTCGAGCCCGAGCTCGAGCCTAAGTTGGAGCTCGTTTATTAATCGAGCTCGAGCCTGAGCTTTACATACAAAGCTCGTTTGGGCTCGCGAGCCTAAACGACATTATGATATTTTAATTATTAAACATATATACGAGCCAAGCTCGAGCTTATTAACGAGCTCAACATAAATATTTTACGAGCATAGCTCAAACTCGAGCCAAGATTTAAGTTTTCTTTGCGAAATCGTAAAAACAAGCCGAGTTCGAGCCTAGCCCGAGCCTATATAACTTATCACGAGCCGAGCTCGAGCTTAAACATTAAGTCTCAAAATGAGCCGAGCTCGAGCTCGAGCTTTTTAAAACGTAAACGAGCCGAGCTCGAGCTCGGCCCGGCTCGTTTCCACCCCTAGTGGCAACTACATGGGTAGTGGACAAGGTTTTAATGCTTCTAGAAGAAATAACATGGTTGCTCCTTAGCAAAGGGTTCAGATTGTTGATCATGGAAATGTTTAGAATGGGAATACGGGTCTTAGATGCTTTAACTACAATGAGAAGGGTCATCTGGCCAAAGCTTGTCCAAAACCGAGAACAAGAGGCAGTGCTTATCACAAGGAGGCTTTACTCTTGGCTCTCAAAGATGAAGTTGGTGGAATACTTACCAACAAAGAACAGAGCTTAATGGCCAATGCAGAATCCGATGATACATGGAGGACTTGCAAGCTAAGGCAGATGTAATGTTGATGGCCAACATGCAAGAACTCCACATGAGTGAAACAGGCCCAGTCTATGACATTGATGGCTTGTCTCAGGTACCAGATCCAAATATATGTCTTATACATGATCCGATATTTCGTCGCATCTACATCGACAAGGAACATAGTGTTCAATATGAGCCATCTACATCTCATCAAGATGTCATACCCCAAATTACTGCTTTTACAAATGAATGGAATACACGGGGATGATCGTCATAGCATCAAAGTTAGATTATATCGAGCGACCTAAAGTGTCGTTTTGAAAATATCGCTCGATTAAGTAAAATAATCAGAGTTTACAAAGCATAGGTCCCAAAAGATTTCCAATGTACCAAAATGAGTTTGTTACAATCAAACGATAGTTAAGTGCATAAAATATATGTGAGACGCATCATCACCGCGACTCTATGATAAGTCCACATGCATGCCATGAAGTGAATGCCTTAGATACCTGAGATAAAACATGCTAAAAGTGTCAACACAATGGTTGAGTGAGTTCATAGAGTTTGTGTAACATGTAAAGCTTTAAAAGAACGTTCATGCAACAAAGGCAAAGTTTTTGATCATTTAGAATAGTCCACAAAGCAAAGGCATTGTAAATCCACTCAGTTCCAAGTTCCACCCATACAAAACTTGCAACCTGTGTGTTCACAACCCATTGCAAAAAATATAGTGTGTCTAGTAGTCAAGTATACGTCGTCATAATAGATCACAATATAGCACCACGTATATAATAATGTATGCCAGGCAAAGCCCCTAGAATAAATAATATGCGTCCCGTAACATAGTGAACGAGAGGTTGGCCGAGCTCTAATAGTGCTATCCATACTACCTACTAATAGGAGACTAACAATGCGAATGTACGAACGGTACATCATACAACTATTATATACAATTAAGAACACTCCGAACATGGGAGAATTTGTACTGCTCCGTACAAGGGAGACTTTAAGTCGATAACGCTCCGTAACATGGGGAGACGTAATATAAAGTGAGTACGGTTCATTAAGTTCAAAACAGGTCAAAAGTTCCTAATTAAGTTCAAGTGTTCCATTCAAAAGTTCGTCATTAAGTTCGAGAATTTAAGTCGAGTTCAAAAGTTCAAAACAGTTAAAGAGCTCAAAATCAAGTCAAACAAGTTCAAAATATATCAAAAGGGTCCTTTACAAGTTAAAAGAGTTCAACTATATGTCAAAAAGTTCAAATCAAGTTCAAAGTGTTCAAATATATGTTAAAAGGACCAAATCAATTTAAATGAGTTCAAATATATATGTCGAAGGGTTCAAAATCAAGGAAAGTGGTTCAAATAATAGTGTTCATAACATAGTAATCAATTTAGTTCGGTCATAATCTACTTACTAGCATAAGTAGTGAAACAACAGTTATTTAAGTTCATATAAGTGTAAAGTAAAAGCAAGTAGTTGAGCATGTATCTCCCCCAAAGAGTTTATAAAACAATTAAACGAGTAAAAGTGGGGCTACGAACTCACCTGATGCAATGATTATGATGACAAAAGTGGATACACTGAAATGAGGTGCGATCTCTATCTGCAACCTAATATGAATGATATGCTCTAATGTAAGTCATGAAATAATGTTGTGCATGCAAACTCATATGATATCCATACCACTTGTACATTTTTGAAAATGAAGTTTATCGTCGAAATACACGTTTGTGACATCTCGTCATGTTATAAAATACTTTACAAGTACTTACGTTGAAACGAAATCCTACAATAGTTGCTTAGTGACTTATCAATAAATTATAGTTTATGAGTAGTTTTCGGAAAAGTTTCAGAGATCATATATTAATCGTTACAACTTCGTTTGACGAACGGTTGAACATTTTGGAAAATAGGCCAGGTGAACTCACTTTTACTTAAAGACATTATTTTCTCAAAAGTACTCTATCGATAAGAAAAATGGCTCCAAACATGGTCACTTGCGATAACCATTTTGGTCTAGTAGAAAATATATAAGTGTTAATACATGTGAAAAATAGTTACGATAGCCATATTTAAAATGTGTATAAATTGGTCGTTATAAGTCCGTTTTCTACCTTAGTTTCGTGTTAATGTATAATAATATATTTTTGACAAATCGACTCATTAATTAAGGTTTAAAACTCATTTTTGCCCTTTAAATAACTCTTGACAGCTTTGAATTTTTCAGAAAATGTAATTTTCGTCGTTAAACTTGAAAATAACGTAACTTATTCGTTATAAATCTGTTTTAACCCGTTCAAGCGACCACGGTTTCGTTTTAAAGAATATTTTCGAATATCTAGCCCAAAATAATCCATGACCGTCGAAATTTCCGATTTTGTAAAAGCGATCGACCCAAATATAGTGTTGTCGAAAATGGTTTTCTTGCGTAACTCTTGTTTCAATTACTTCAAATCAACACCAAATCTATTCTAAAGCTACCATACACCTTCTTAGGGTGTCATGGGTTTCTAAACATCATTAAAAATGATATGTTTCAAGGGATTAATTATAGGATGATTAAAACTTATAATAAGTAATAAAAACAATAAAAAGTGGTATGAATCACATAGTTCTTGCATGTTTTTCTACTAGAATAATAAAAATAACTCAAGTAAGATTATGAAAGATTAGTAAAGATCATGAAAAGCTTACTAGTTGTATGATGAGGTTTAAGGTAACTAGGTTACTAAATACTCATTGGTTTTTATTTCAAAACCCTAAATAGAAGTAATCTAGAGTTGTTTAACACTTGATCTTTGAAAACTTATGATTTCTTCCTCTTTGTTCTTGCTTGGCCGAATATCACAAAAGAGAGGAGAGAGTTTATGGTTTATTTTCACCTTTGAATGTGTAACTATGTGTATTTGATTTGTAAAATATCTTGTTTATTAATTAGCCTAGTCATCTAAGTATATGTGTACACATTTTCTACAAGATATTTCATAAAAACATGGTGACTAAGGGTGTTTGGTCGGCAAGGGTATAATGGGGTAAGGATTAGATGAGTTTTTGTTAGTTAAATACATTTAGAGTTAGGTATAGTGTATATTTGGCACATGTAATTAATTATTTAGTGTAGCGTTAACTAAAAATCGATTTTTACGGAGTAAAATAAAATATATCAAAGTCATACAAATTATAAAAATGCATTTCTCGCAATTATTGAGTGAAATAATAATTATCGAATAGAATTTATGAAAACCGTCGTAAATATATATATATATAACATTTTATATACCAAAATAAATTCAAAACATCGGGTAAACTAATAATATAATTTTTGTAGTCTTAAAATGAGTATAAAAATATATTTGGACAATTGTCGAAAGTGTCGGATCAATTATTAAAAATAAATGATCGTGCGATAGCGTTTATTTAATAGAAAAAAAATATACGTTAATGAAATATGCAAACCCATGCATGAACTAATATGAAAATGACATTACTATTGATATGTAGACTAACTCTAGTCTATAAGATAAATTCTCAATGATGCTTCATGAATACGTGACTAAACCCTTACGGTTACGCTGAATTTGATACTCGTAAACCTAGTTTACGAAAAATGATGAATAGTGAACCATGAATATAAATTTTTCTCTGGGAATGAATAGTGTTTTGTGAATAGTAAAATTTTGAAATAACATCTCAAAATATCAAATCGACCTCAAAAACGATGAATAGTAAAATGATGAATAGTAACCAATGAATAGTAAATTCCTGAGATGAATAGTAAATTTTTTTAAAGTTTGTAAAATGACCTGAAATTGTGAATTGTGACATTCTTCCCCTGTCAGAGGAATCACGTCCTTGTGATTCAATTGATGATAACTATAGTCCGAACCTCGACAAAGGTTCTAAAAGTTTATGCTCGCGTGAATAGTCTAAGTGATTATGTCAATGCTCATGCATATGGGTTCTTCGTCTAACTAGGTACGTTCTCGTGCCATCGTGACCATTTCCCATTCTAAAGACATGCTCTCTTATGGTTAGGTTGGATGAGGCTAAATTTCCCATTCTCGAGCAAAATCCTCAAAAGACTTTTAGGTAACCGATTTTTACTTAATCTCACAACTCATCAAACAAGAGCTGTCATGAGATTAGGCTATATCGGTTTGAGTAACAACTTGTTTCTAGCTTGTTCTTTGCAACTAATCAAACAAGAACTGTCACTCAGATCAAACTGGAAACAAGTGGTTTGAAGAAAATCTTTTGAAAATTTGGCTCGATTACGGAATTGCTTACACATATGAGACTACTACTCCCTTCATTGCATGATTCTTCCTAAATTAGACATAGGTGATCAGGCTATGTATAATTTGGGAGTAACTATGCAATGCTTGGACTAATGGACTCATATGATGTTCGGTGTTGAGTCAACTGATGATAAAATTGTGATAGGGAATGACAAGGCATTCCCACATTGGGGTACGAAGAAAGGATAGTGGAATGGGTATCTGAAGACATCTATGTGAAATGAAAGTAAATAACTCGCATAATGTGTGTATAAACCCGCATGTATAGTGAGTATGCACTTATAATGTTATGATGAGATGCTATGATGATGTAGTTATAGTCTAGGGTCAATGATGCAACCTAGTTCTCTATAACCGATGCTCGATACCAATCATCACACCCCAAATTACTGCTTTTGCAATGAATGGAATACACGGGGATGATTGTCATAGCATCAAAGTTACTGATTATATCGAGCGACCTAAAGTGTCGTTTTGAAAATATCGTTCGATTAAGTAAAATAATCAGAGTTTACAAAGCATAGGTCCCAAAAGATTTCCAATGTACCAAAATGAGTTTGTTACAATCAAACGATAGTTAAGTACATAAAATATATGTGAGACGCGTCGTCAACGCGACTCTATGATAAGTCCACATGCATGCCATGAAGTGAATGCCTTAGATACCTGAGATAAAACATGCTAAAAGTGTCAACACAATGGTTGAGTGAGTTCATAGAGTTTGTGTAACATGTAAAGCTTTTAAAGAACGTTCATGCAGCAAAGGCAAAGTTTTTGATCATTTATATCAGTCCACAAAGTAAAGCCATTGTAAATCCACTCAGTTCCAAGTTCCGCCCATACAAAACTTGCAACCTGTGTGTTCACAACCCATTGCACAAAATATAGTGTGTCTAGTAGTCAAGTATACGTCGTCATAATAGAACACAATATAGCACCACGTATATAATAATGTATGCCAGGCAAAGCCCCTAGAATAAATAATATGCGTCCCGTAACATAGTGAACAAGAGGTTGGCCGACCTCTAATAGCGCTATCCATACTACCTACTAATAGGAGACTAACAATGCGAATGTACGAACGGTACATCATACAACTATTATATACAATTAAGAACACTCCGAACATGGGAGAATTTGCACTGCTCCGTACAAGGGAGACTTTAAGTCGATAACGCTCCGTAACATGGGGAGACGTAATATAAAGTGACTACGGTTCATTAAGTTCAAAACAGGTCATAAGTTCATAATTAAGTTCAAGTTTACATTCAAAAGTTCGTTATTAAGTTCGAGAATTTAAGTCGAATTCAAAAGTTCAAAACAGTCAAAGAGCTCAAAATCAATTCAAACAAGTTCAAAATATATCAAAAGGGTCATTTACAAGTTAAAAGAGTTCAACTATATGTCAAAAAGTTCAAATCAAGTTCAAAGTGTTCAAATATATGTTAAAAGGTCCAAATCAATTTAAATGAGTTCAAATATATATGTCGAAGGGTTCAAAATCAAGGAAAGTTGTTCAAATAATAGTGTTCATAACATAGTAATCAATTTAGTTCGGTCATAATCTACTTACTAGCATAAGTAGTGAAACAACAGTTATTTAAGTTCTTATAAGTGTAAAGTAAAAGCAAGTAGTTGAGCATATATCTCCCCCAAAGAGTTTATAAAACAATTAAATGAGTAAAAGTGGGGCTACGAACTCACCTGATGCAATGATTATGATGACAAAAGTGGATACACTGAAATGAGGTGCGATCTCTATCTGCAACCTAATATGGATGATATGCTCTAATGTAAGTCATGAAATAATGTTGTGCATGCAAACTAATATGATATCCATACCACTTTTACATTTTTGAAAATGAAGTTTAGCGTCGAAATACACGTTTATGACATCTCGTCATGTTATAAAATACTTTACAAGTATTTACGTTGAAACGACATCCTACAATAGTTGCTTAGTGATTTATCAAGAAATTATAGTTTATGAGTAGTTTTCGGAAAAGTTTGAGAGATCGTATATTACTCGTTACAACTTCGCTTGATTTAACGGTTGAACATTTTGGAAAATAGGCCGGTGAACTCACTTTTACTTAAAGACATTATTTTCTCAAAAGTACTCTATCGATAAGAAAAATGGCTCCAAACATGGTCACTTTCGATAACCATTTTGGTCTAGTAGAAAATATATAAGTGTTAATACTTGTGAAAAATAGTTACGATAGCCATATTTAAAATGTGTATAAATTGGTCGTTATAAGTCCGTTTTCTACCTTAGTTTCGTGTTAATGTATAATAATATATTTTTGACAAATCGACTCATTAATTAAGGTTTAAAACTCATTTTTGCCCTTTAAATAACTCTTGACAGCTTTGAATTTTTCAGAAAATTTAATTTTCGTCGTTAAACTTGAAAATAACGTAACTTATTCGTTATAAATCTGTTTTAACCCGTTCAAGCGACCACGGTTTCGTTTTAAAGAATATTTTCTGAATATCTAGCCCAAAATAATCCATGACCTGTCGAAATTTCCAGATTTTGTAAAAACGATCAGACCCAAATCTAGTGTTGTCGAAAATGGTTTTTCTTGCGTAACTCTTGTTTCAATTACTTCAAATCAACACCAAATCTATTCTAAACCTACCATACACCTTCTTAGGGTGTCATGGGTTCCTAAACATCATCAAAAATGATATGTTTCAAGGGATTAATTATAGGATGATTAAAACTTATAATAAGTAATAAAAACAATAAAAAGTGGTATGAATCACATAGTTCTTGCATGTTTTTCTACTAGAATAATAAAAATAACTCAAGTAAGATTATGAAAGATTAGTAAAGATCATGAAAAGCTTACTAGTTGTATGATGAGGTTTAAGGTAACTAGGTTACTAAATACTCATTGGTTTTTATTTCAAAACCCTAAATAGAAGTAATCTAGAGTTGTTTAACACTTGATCTTTGAAAACTTATGATTTCTTCCTCTTTGTTCTTGCTTGGCGAATATCACAAAAGAGAGAGAGAGTTTTGGTTTATTTTCACCTTTGAATGTGTAACTATGTGTATTTGATTTGTAAAATATCTTGTTTATTAATTAGCCTAGTCATCTAAGTATATGTGTACACATTTTCTACAAGATATTTCATAAAAACATGGTGACTAAGGGTGTTTGGTCGGCAAGGGTATAATGGGGTAAGGATTAGATGAGTTTTGTTAGTTAAATACATTTAGAGTTAGGTATAGTGTATATTTGGCACATGTAATTAATTATTTAGTGTAGCGTTAACTAGAAATCGATTTTACGGAGTAAAATAAAATATATCAAGTCATAAAATTTAAAAATGCATTTCTCGCAAGTATTGAGTGAAATAATAATTATCGAATAGAATTTACGAAAACCGTCGTAAATATATATATAACAATTTATATACCAAAATAAATTCAAAACATCGGGTAAACTAATAATATAATTTTTATAGTCTTAAAATGAGTATAAAAATATATCTGGACAATTGTCGAAAGTGTCGGATCAATTATTAAAAATAAATGATCGTGCGATAGCGTTTATTTAATAGAAAAAAAATATACGTTAATGAAATATGCAAACCCATGCATAAACTAATATGAAAATGACATTACTAATGATATGTAGACTAACTCTAGTCTATAAGATAAATTCTCAATGATGCTTCATGAATACGCAGCTAAACCCTTACAGTGCACGCTGAATTTGATACTCGTAAACCTAGTTTACGAAAAATGATGAATAGTGAACCATGAATATAAATTTTTCTCGGGAATGAATAGTGTTTTGTGAATAGTAAAATTTTGAAATAACTTCTCAAAATATCAAATCGACCTAAAAAACGATGAATAGTAAAATGATGAATAGTAACCGATGAATAGTAAATTCCCGAGATGAATAGTAAATTTTTTTAAAGTTTGTAAAATGACCTGAAATTGAGAATTGTGACATTCTTCCCCTGTCAGAGGAATCACGTCCTTGTGATTCAATTGATGATAACTATAGTCCGAACCTCGACAAGGGTTCTAAAAGTTTATGCTCGCGTGAATAGTCTAAGTGATTATGTCAATGCTCATGCATATGGGTTCCTCGTCTAACTTGGTACGTTCTCGTGCCATCGTGACCATTTCCCATTCTAAATACATGCTCTCTTATGGTTAGGTTTGATGAGGCAAAATTTCCCATTCTCGAGCAAAATCCTCAAAAGACTTTTAGGTAACCGATTTTTACTTAATCTCACAACTCATCAAACAAGAACTGTCATGAGATTAGGCTAAATCGGTTTGAGTAACAACTTGATTCTAGCTTGATCTTTGCAACACATCAAACAAGAACTGTCACTCAGATCAAACTGGAAACAAGTGGTTTGAAGAAAATCTTTTGAAAATTTGGCTCGATTACGGAATTGCTTACACATATGAGACTACTACTCCCTTCATTGCATGATTCTTCCTAAATTAGACATAGGTGATCAGGCTATGTATAATTTGGGAGTAACTATGCAATGCTTGGACTAATCGACTTATATGATGTTTGGTGTTGAGTCAACTGATGATAAAATTGTGATAAGGAATGACAAGGCATTCTCCACATTGGGGTACGAAGAAAGGATAGTGGAATGGGTATCTGAAGACATCTATGTGAAATGAAAGTAAATAACTCGCATAATGTGTGTATAAACCCGCATGTATAGTGAGTATGCACTTATAATGTTATGATGAGATGCTTTGATGATGTAGTTATAGTCTAGGGTCAATGATGCAACCTAGTTCTCTATAACCGATGCTCTGATACCAATCTGTTACACCCCAAATTACATTTTGCAATGGAATGAAATACAGGGGATGGTGTCATAGCATCAAAGTTACTGATTATATCGAACGACCTAAAGTGTCATTTTGAAAATATCGTTCGATTAAGTAAAATAATCGAGTTTACAAAGCATAGGTCCCAAAGATTTCCAATGTACCAAAATGAGTTTGTTACAATCAAACGATAGTTAAGTGCATAAAATATATGTGAGACGCGTCGTCACCGCGACTCTATGATAAGTCCACATGCATGCCATGAAATGAATGCCTTAGATACCTGAGATAAAACATGCTAAAAGTATCAACACAATGGTTGAGTGAGTTCATAGAGTTTGTGTAACATGTAAAGCTTTTAAAGAACGTTCATGCAGTAAAGGCAAAGTTTTTGATCATTTAGAATAGTCCACAAAGCAAAGGCATTGTAAATCCACTCAGTTCCAAGTTCCGTCCACACAAAACTTGCAACCTGTGTGTTCACAACCCATTGCACAAAATATAGTGTCTCTAATAGTCAAGTATACGTCGTCATAATAGATCACAATATAGCACCACGTATATAATAATGTATGCCAGGCAAAGCCCCTAGAATAAATAATATGCGTCCCGTAACATAGTGAACAAGAGGTTGGCCGACCTCTAATAGCGCTATCCATACTACCTACTAATAGGAGACTAACAATGCGAATGTACGAATGGTACATCATACAACTATTATATACAATTAAGAACACTCCGAACATGGGAGAATTTGCACTGCTCCGTACAAGGGAGAATTTAAGTCGATAACGCTCCGTAACATAGGGAGACGTAATATAAAGTGAGTACGGTTCATTAAGTTCAAAACAGGTCATAAGTTCATAATTAAGTTCAAGTGTTCCATTCAAAAGTTCGTAATTAAGTTCGAGAATTTAAGTCGGGTTCAAAAGTTTAAAACAGTCAAAGAGCTCAAAATCAATTCAAACAAGTTCAAAATATATCAAAAGGGTCCTTTACAAGTTAAAAGAGTTCAACTATATGTCAAAAGTTCAAATCAAGTTCAAAGTGTTCAAATATATGTTAAAAGGTCCAAATCAATTTAAATGAGTTCAAATATATATGTCGAAGGGTTCAAAATCAAGGAAAGTGGTTCAAATAATAGTGTTCATAACATAGTAATCAATTTAGTTCGGTCATAATCTACTTACTAGCATAAGTAGTGAAACAACAGTTATTTAAGTTCATATAAGTGTAAAGTAAAAGCAATTAGTTGAGCATGTATCTCCCCTAAAGAGTTTATAAAATAATTAAATGAGTAAAAGTGGGGCTACGAACTCACCTGATGCAATGATTATGATGACAAAAGTGGATACACTGAAATGAGGTGCGATCTCTATCTGCAACCTAATATGAATGATATGCTCTAATATAAGTCATGAAATAATGTTGTGCATGCAAACTCATATGATGTCCATACCACTTGTACATTTTTGAAAATGAAGTTTATCGTCGAAATACACGTTTATGACACCTCGTCATGTTATAAAATACTTTACAAGTACTTACGTTGAAACGACATCCTACAATAGTTGCTTAGTGATTTATCAAGAAATTATAGTTTATGAGTAGTTTTCGGAAAAGTTTGAGAGATCGTATATTACTCGTTACAACTTCGTTTGACGAATGGTTGAACATTTTGGAAAATAGGCCAGGTGAACTCACTTTTACTTAAAGACATTATTTTCTCAAAAGTACTCTATCGATAAGAAAAATAGCTCCAAACATGGTCACTTGCGATAACCATTTTGGTCTAGTAGAAAATATATAAGTGTTAATACTTGTGAAAAATAGTTACGATAGCCATATTTAAAATGTGTATAACTTGATCGTTATAAGTCCGTTTTCTACGTTTTATATATCCTTAGTTTCGTGTTAATGTATACTAATATATTTTTGACAAATCGATTCATTTAGATAAGGTTTAAAACTCATTTTTTCTCTTTAAATAACTCTTGACAGCTTTGAATTTTTCAGAAAATGTAATTTTCGTCATTAAACTTGAAAATAACGTAATTTCTTTGTTATAAATCCGTTTTAACCCGTTCAAGCGATCACGGTTTCATTTTAAAGTATATTTTATGAATATCTAGCCCAAAATAATCCATGACCTGTCGAAATTTCCAGAGTTTGTAAAAACGAGCAGACCCAAATCTAGTGTTGTCGAAAATGGTTTTTCTTGCGTAACTCTTGTTTCAATCACTTCAAATCAACACCAAATCTATTCTAAACCTACCATACACATTCTTAGGGTGTCATGGGTTCCTAAACATCATCAAAAATGATATGTTTCAAGGGATTAATTATAGGATGATTAAAACTTATAATAAGTAATAAAACAATAAAAGTGGTATGAATCACATAGTTCTTGCATGTTTTCTACTAGAATAATAAAAATAACTCAAGTAAGATTATGAAAGATTAGTAAAGATCATGAAAAGCTTACTAGTTGTATGATGAGGTTTAAGGTAACTAGGTTACTAAATACTCATTGGTTTTATTTCAAAACCCTAAATAGAAGTAATCTAGAGTTGTTTAACACTTGATCTTTGAAAACTTATGATTTCTTCCTCTTTGTTCTTGCTTGGCGAATATCACAAAAGAGAGAGAGAGTTTTGGTTTATTTTCACCTTTGAATGTGTAACTATGTGTATTTGATTTGTAAAATATCTTGTTTATTAATTAGCCTAGTCATCTAAGTATATGTGTACACATTTTCTACAAGATATTTCATAAAAACATGGTGACTAATGGTGTTTGGTCGGCAAGGGTATAATGGGGTAAGGATTAGATGAGTTTTTGTTAGTTAAATACATTTAGAGTTAGGTATAGTGTATATTTGGCACATGTAATTAATTATTTAGTGTAGCGTTAACTAGAAATCGATTTTTACGGAACAAAGTAAAATATATCGAAGTCATAAAAATTATAAAAATGCATTTATCGCAAGTATTGAGTGAAATAATAATTATCGAATAGAATTTACGAAAACCGTTGTAAATATATATATAACAATTTATATACCAAAATAAATTCAAAACATCGGGTAAACTAATAATATAATTTTTATAGTCTTAAAATGAGTATAAAAATATATCTGGGCAATTGTCGAAAGTGTCGGATCAATTATTAAAAATAAATGATCGTGCGATAGCGTTTATTTAATAGAAAAAAATATACGTTAATGAAATATGCAAACTCATGCATGAACTAATATGAAAATGACGCTACTGATGATATGTAGACTAACTCTAGTCTAGAAGATATGTTCTCAATGATGCTTCATGAATACGCAGCTAAACCCTTACGGTTGTGCGAATTTGATACTCTTAAACCTAGTTTACGAAAATTGATGAATAGTGAACCATGAATATAAATTTTTCTCCGAGAATGAATAGTGTTTTTTGAATAGTAAAATTTTGAAATAACCTCTCAAAATATCAAATCGACCTAAAAAACGATGAATAGTAAAATGATGAATAGTAATAGATGAATAGTAAATTCCTGAGATGAATAGTAAATTTTTTAAAGTTTGTAAAATGACCTGAAATTGAGAATAGTGACACAAGAAGATAATCATATGGATCCCGTAGTTACATTTGATGATCAAGATGACCTTTTGGTTACCTTTGATGATCAAGTTGACCCCGAGGTTACATTTGAGGATATAAATGATGAATATGTTGATACTCAAGTTAAACAAAACGAACCTTTATCTAATCCAGATCCAGACCTCATGACCTTACTTTTGACCCACCAATCTCAAGTGGAGAAATGCAATGAGATAAATAAAAAACTTCGTGATAAAGTGGAACTATAGACTAAGGATCTTGAATGCTATAAGTTACAGCTTAAAAATTTTGAAACAAAAGAGAAACGTGAACAAAGTTTTGAAATCGCTTTTCAAAAGTCATATAAAAAAGAACAATCTTTAGAAAAACATATACGTGATCTAGTTGTTTCCAAAAATGATTTAATTTCTCAAATAAAACAACAAAAGTTTGAACATAAACAACACGTTGACACTCTTACTTCGGAATTCAAAAAGCCAAACTTGAGTTGTCTTCGTATCAAAAAGAGTTCTCAGAATTCAAACAAACTTCAAGGAAACGAATAATAGATCTCTATCTTTATGAAATTGTCGATTTGCAAAAACAAACTCAAAGAGTTTCAAAATATTGTATATAAACATGGTGAGTCTATCACAACAATTGAAAAGTTCACATTCAAGCCAAATCCAGATGGATATGGGCCAAATCTTGCTTATAACAAACCACGTTCTTTTCATAGAGCATTCAAGGCAAATCCAAAGTTGTATAGTGTCAAACATATGCTTGATGAATCTATTGTGCATGTTGTTGAATATAATCGTGAAGAGGAATGGGATGCAGAAGATGAGAGTCGATTGAAAATGGAAAAAGTTGAATATAACAAACCTTTTGATTACTTAAAAGACCTCTCATAACTTTTGTTCCACAACAGGATAAAACTAACACACCTTGGGTTATCACACATATTAATGAGTCCTCTTCTAACGTCGGTCCCGTCAAACCAGTTGCACAAATTAATGGTCCTTTACCTTCTTTGGTGAAATCACACCATTACCCGAAAGATGTCAAATTCTTAAATATTTTGATACATTCATGTCGACATTAAACTTTTGGGCGTGAAATTTAACTTAATTCGGAAATAAAAGCTACGACTTTTCATTCGCTTATGCGAGACCAAAGAAACATTTTTCAAAAAAGCTTTTACCACATGTTCAAAATTTATGTATGTGTGGAAGATATTGGGAACAGGATCTTCATAAAGAAATTGGACAAATGAAAACAATTTTCAATGAAATAGAGGCATGGATTTTGAAAACTAAAAGAAGAATAAAGTTTTCAAAATCATGTTGATCGACTCTTGGAAGATGTTATCTGTACGATACCATATCAATTGGGTTATATTATATTGCTGCCTCTGCTTTTGATAATATTGTTGTTGATAATGTTGATATCGTTGATAATGTGTCACAAATCGAAACTTTAAAAGCTGAAAATGAGCATTTGGAAAATGAACTTTCGGTAGTAACACGTCGTCTTCAATGGTGTCAAAAGGATTGTATTAGTCGAGAACTTGCTTTGCAAAAGAAACTCAACCAGTCGAGTGAAAAACCTTTTGAACCAAAACTCGAATGACTGGATGATGAGAACGCGTCTTTAAAGTGTCAAATTTTTAAATATGAACAAGAAATTGCAAAAGTCAAAATAGAATATGCTGTTATATTTAATTTTCACAAAAAGACACGTGCCATAGCGTCAAAAGATCTTGATGATCATCTTGTGTACACTCGTGAAGTATCAAGTGTTAATGGAAACTTACACTCTGAAAATCAAGATTTGTTACACACTATCATTTAGTTGAAAGAGAAGTTGGGGAAATATGAGAATGATAAGTCTAGTAACACAAATATTCTTGCACCTGGAATGTTTAAAATTGACACTAGGAAACCCACTGACACAACACACGATACTAATATGCTTCCTTCCACTTTTACATGAGTAGTTGCCTCTAATCCTAGCATTTGCAATTCACAACCTAAAAGCACTGACAAGAAGAATAGGAAGTTACAACATAAGAGAAGACCACTAAAAGTCTCTGAAGTAGAAGATCATGTTAAAAACTTGAATAACACATATGTTGCACCTACTTTGGATATTTAGTTAGACAAATGTAATAGCAAAAGTGATGTAACGAATGTTGAATCCTCGAGTACTTTGAATGTTATGTTTGATGCATCCTGTATTGTTTGTCATAAAAGCTTGTTTTATGGTTTTCATGATCATTGTGTTGCTAAATCTATCTTATCTCGTAAGCGGAAACATAGAAAAGGAATTACCTCTAGGCCCACTAATGCTTCTAAGTCTGTGCTAGGTAAACCGCCTTCTATAGTTTCTGAGAATATCATTGATGTACCCATAGCACCCTCATCACCTCCTAGGAACAGAATATCACCTAGTGCATTCACTAAGACCAAAGCACAAACTAGTTGGACTTGGCGAGATGGGTACAAAATACATATGGATTTAAATGGCTACCCAAAATTATTAACATCGTGTTTCATCTATAATCGTATTGGAACCCTCTAACTCTTGGTGCCAACTCTACATCTATTCCACCTTGTAAATGCGTGTGTATTGCGGTGATACAAATCATTCTCTGGATTTTGATAGCGGCTATTCCGGCACATGATAGGCAACTCGAAACTTCTATCAAACTTTGTTTCAAAGTTCATTGGCTTGTCGAGTTCGAATGATCACTTCAAGAACTATAATGGGCTACGCAGATTACGTCAATGGGAACATCAAAATTAGCCGAGTTTATTATGTGGAAGGTCTTGGACACAATCTTTTCTCAGTCGGTCAATTTGTGATGGTGATTTGGAAGTTGCTTTTAGGGAGAAAACTTGTTTCATTCGTGATCTACAAGGAAATGATCTCATGTCATGATCCCGCTCATCAAGCCTTTACACAATCTCAATGCAAGACATGATCGCCTCATCTCCCATCTGTCTACTCTCCAAAGCAACATCTACAAAATCATGGCTGTGGCACAAAAGGCTTTCACATTTAAACTTCCAAACCATAACTAGTCTTGCACTACACAAACTAGTTGTCTTCCAAGGTTTAGGTATTCAAAAGACCACTTATGCTCAGCTTGTGAACAAGGTAAAAGCACTCGTGCTCATTTTCCTTCAGATGTTGAAGACAAAACTCAACATGTTCTTCATCTTCTTCACATGGATTTGTGTGGCCCGATGCATGTGCAAGCGATAAATTGAAAATGCTACATTCTTGTAATCGTTTATGACTACTCGAGATGGACTTTGGTTTATTTTCTATGAAGTAAAGATCAAGCTCCAACGATGATTGTTGATACAAAAGTTAGGCGTTCCTTGTTTGGACTCCGATTCCCGTATCAATTTGATCTTAATGCTTGAGACCTGCGCACTAAGTAAACAGAAAACACCGTTAGGCTTATCGTGGGATTGTCTCCCACGATTATCCTCCGGCGTGAGAGTAAGTAATCGGTTTAGGGTTAATGGAGAATTAGGGTTTTAGATCGTACCTTTAATGAGGGCTGGGATGCCCTTTATATACACACGAAATCCTTGTTGGTTTCGTGTTCCCCAACCTTCGGCGTATCCTGCCTAAGTTGGTCAGTTTAATGCATATCTCATAAGTAAGAGATATCCGATATCCAATGCCATAAATAACTTTGGGTTTGGGCTTTCGTGAGCCCAAACCGTTATTGGGTTAGCCCATTCGTAATGGGCTTGTTAGTGTTGTTCACTGGTCGGGTTCGTAACCCGAATGCGGACTATACGTCATCATGTCCCCCCAGTCTAGTATGCGCAGGGACTAACTGCGGATGCTAGACTAATAGTTGTAGCCAATAAAATCTGCGAAGCATAGCAAAGAAGCTAAAAAAGGTTCCCGCCTTGAAAATACACTGTGAATCTAGACAAAATATCTCAAATTCCCACCTCGTAATTCGTGGGAAAGTAACTGACAATGTATCATGTCAATCCATCCTATCCACACATTGGGAGATAGTGGGATCCACGTGGCGATCATCGGGTGGCTGTAAAAACTATATAAATGTCCGCCTCCTCATTACTATGTTTATCACAGTAAAAACCATTTCCGCCATTGTTACAAAAGCTTCAAACTTTCCACCAAGAAAACGGTAATATTCCAAAGGTAACCGCGCGTGCGCCTTTAAAAACTGTACCATGGTCCGTGGTTTGTCCGACTTTACCTTCGATCTGACCGAGGAGGAACTACGTGAGTTCACCTCGGATTATTATATTCCGATGGCGCTGCATCCGGTGGTGCCGGCTGCAAAGGCGTCAATAGCGGATTTCCCCGAAGGGAAAGTAGGGGGTATACACACGTTTTTTTGAATTTGCGAATCAACGTGTGCCCCTATCCCTATTTCTGTGCGACGTTTTAAACTACTATCGCCTGCACATATCTCAGCTGCACTGCATAGGTGCAGCAAAATTAACAAACTTCGAGGTTAATTGCCGATTATTGGCGATTAATCCCACCATCTACCTCTTTCGCGGGTTTTACCACACGACGTGGTCAAACGGGTGGGTTTCATTCGCTAAGCGTGCCGGGGGGCCGCAATGTTACACCAATAAGCTGGACGTGCTTAGGGACTGGAGGGAGAATTTTTTCTGGGTCGATGAAGCGTTGTTCCCATGGCGTTTTGACTTCTACACCCAGAGTTCGCTGCCGAAGGATGAGCGTCCCCTCCCTGGTTCATACAGCGCTGATGATGCAAATATGATAAACGCCAATCGTATTCCCATCAGTTCCTACCTCGAGGAATTTTTAATGCACGAGTCGCAATTATTTTGGCGGACCTGACGAGGTGCCCATCTTCTTAGACACGGGATGGCCAGGGTGGGTGCTCGTTCTTCTGCACTCCTTTACTTTATTAATGTAAGCCTTTCTTATCCCTTTGTACTTTATGTAACCTATTTGTTGTTGTCTTCTGTTGTGCAGAAATGGATCTATTCGGAGTTGTTCAATTGGCGAAGCCGCGCCAGGTCACTGTGGGCGTGCGCCCGTTGAAGGAGGGGGAAGAGCCCATTCTAGAAGCTACAGCGGGGCGTACCTTAGAAATGCAGTTGGGAGAAACGGGAGGTAGTTCTTCCGCCGCGCTGGAGGTGACTCCGTTACAAAGCGTGCCTAGTCCCAGGGTTCCTTCCTCGTTAGGGGAGCTGTCGCACGTAAATGTGGCTGAAAGCGTTGAAGAAGAGGAGGAGGAGGAGAGCCATGGATTGAAGCGCAAGAGAGTACTTGGTGGCGATGGCGCAAGCTCCTCCAGGAAGAAACGTCCTATTATCCTTGTCGTGGAATCATCATCCAGTGGTGTTGCCTCCCCTCGCTCCTCGGAGACTGCTCCACCCAAGTAAGTATTATTCGTAAAGCCCGTATCACATTCCCTGTTTATGTTATGAAATAATCACTAATTCTCTTTTTTGCGTGCAGTATTGAACAATCTGTGGAGTCGCCCCCAAAGGCTAGTCTTGTTCGCGATGAGTCTTCTGATCCAAAGAGCCAAAGCGCTGAGCCATTGGCATCTGGGGATGCGCCAATGGATAAGCTTGTTGAGGATCTAGTGCTGGCTACTGCGCATCAAGCTACGTTGGTTGCGCAGCTAAAGGCTAAGTACTCTGGAGAAAGTAGCCAGAGCGCGCAAAAGGATCAACAAATTGCGTTCTTTGGAGGCCCGCTTAGCTTGATGCCAAGGTTGAAGCAGAGGCCATGAGCTCGTCGCCCAAAGACTTCTTTGAAGAAAAGATGGCTTCGCTGGGCGAATGAGTCGAGCGTCTTGCATCGGTGAGTATAAAGCTTCATGTCTCTGGGCGCTGAAATATCTTGAGAAGGGGAAGGAAGAGTTGTTCTCTCAGTTAGGGAATTTCGGTGCAACAGTGGGAAGCTCACTGGAAGCGTAGGAGATGAATTTGCGCAAGCTCAACATTGAGTATGACGAGGAGTTATATCCCCAGCTCATGTCTTCTATCGCTGAGCACAGGTGGCTCATCGGCCATGATCTGCGCCTTGCTGCCCTTAGTACCTTGGAGTCGCAGGAGGTAGTGGACGCATTTGGTGGGGTTGTCACAGTCTTGGCGTTGGGGCGGGGCAAAGCGTGTAGAGGAGCTCCATGAGGCTGATCTGTTGAAGGTGCCTGCTGATAAGGTACATGGCTATAATGAGCATGCGTATGATGATCTGGTTGCCGCAATGGAGAAGATGAAGCTGTTGGAGCTTCCTCTAATTGCTGAATTGGAGCGCGACCAGGATTATCCCATAGGGGTAATTATGGAGGGGCTAACCTTGGCTCGACATCGTGCCGAAAATGCAGAGGCGCAGGTTGATTATTTTTTGAAACCTAATGAGTCCCAGCTGCAGGTGCCTGTGTTTGCTCGCCCTCGCGACATCTTGAATCCGTTTGCCCTAGAGAAGGAAGTTCCTTTAAAGCAAGTCTTGGAAGCTCATGCTATAAGAATTGCCAAGAAGGAAGGTATTAAAAGCAAGGTTATTTTGTGTGGTATTGGCGCAGCTCATCTCCCCAGGTCTGATGGGGTACCGGTTAGTGTTGCCACGGTATCCCGCCAAGACTCCGACTTGTTGAAGAAGCTAAACGAGGTTGGGGATGCTGCAAGCCGTGTGGGGAGCTCATCTCTTAGGCGTTGTAGGAGCATATAGATTGTAACTTGTGTTGTAAATATCATTTTGTTAGAACGCATGGTACTTAATGAAATATTACTTTTGTTGAATGTGGTTGCGACTTATAATATTTGTACTTAGTTAAAAACGTGCTTATTGTCTAAGAAGCAAACTGGCTGTACAAGCATAGCGAATCTTTGGAGTTCATAATTATGTATGAACTATCATACTTATAATGTTTTAAGTATTTTAACATAATCGTGTATGGTGTGATACGCGTCTTGTAAATATCATAGTAAGGAGCCAAGAGTCTTGATTCCTGGTTTTGTTAAACGCGCATAGTATGCATTGTTGTGCCTTCATCGTGGATTGCGCATTGAACTTATTCCAACGTCTTGAAAATAAGGTGTTTAACAAGGATGCATGATCCAATGTTGATGGGTATGCAACCCTCTTACTCAACGAGTTATTTAGTAGGTTTACTCATCCTATACACCATCATTGGTAAGTGCATGCACACCATGTAGGCAAAAGATAAGCGATCGGTGCTAAGCGGTCAAGTCGAAGACTAAAAGCGCTCAAACACTAATGCAATTAAGATCGGAGAACACGGTGTTTCCCGGGTCGTTATGTCCCGGTGAGTTGTGCTGATGAATTATCAAGCGTTAAGTGATCGGGAAGTTTGAACAGAAAAGGGATTGATGAATAAGATTATAACTACGGAAACAACCAACAAATAAAGACGGCTTAAATGCAAATTAAAGAAAATTAAAAAGATAAAACCTATTAAATAAACGCTATCACTATATTTAAAGTGATGAACGTTTAAAACCTAAAACGTACGTTTAAATTAAAAACTACGTAACGTACAAAATAAAACGTGAAAATTACACAATATTAAGCCTAAAAATATGAAAAATACATTTTTACAATCCTAACGATAAAAGAAAATTTTTAGAAAAAGAAAATGATTTTTATAACTATTTAATTAATTATTATAAATTAAAAACTAATTTTAACTATTTAATAATTACCTAAAATACAAAAAAATAGGAAATAAAGCTAGAAAAATAAAATTATGAAATGAAAAGTCTAAAATATCAAAGAGAATTTTAAAACTATTTTTGTATTTTTCTGGTTATTTTCTATTTTTATAATTTTAAACTATTAAAAACTAATTAAAATATTTAAAATACAAATTTAACTAAGAAAATATGGAAAAATACTTTTTGGCTTTTTATATTTATCTTAACTTAATAAAATGAAAATTATTTTTTGAACCTTTTCTAATTTTTGTATTAAATGCTATTTAAAAGTGCTAAAACTAATTAAAATAAGAAAAATAGCAAAGCAATGGAGAAAAATCTGAAAATTTCAGGAAACTCTAAAATAATATTAAGAAGCTATGAAAATGGAAAAACAGGCACTTGTGTACAAGATTATGGAACTGATGATTCAAGTGCTTATGAATAAGCACTAAAATAAGCTAAATGAGCCAAACAAGCTACCAACTGTTAAAAGAAGTTATAATAGGCTAAAATAACTAAAATAGAACAAGTTTTAATAAGCTAATACTACTGATTAACAAGATAACACAAATTTGGTGATTATGATATTGAGCTAAAACAGAAAATGGAGTCAACTTGCAGGCCAGAAATAAGCAACCAAATAAGCTCTAAACTAAAACCAATGATTGATACCTCAACTAGACCTAAGTGACTACCTCGACCAAAAGATCAGCCCTTGAAAGCTTTTACAAGCTCTGTGCAAGCGCACAAAACACGAGAAATCACTCGGATATATCTTGAGTTGGTGCGAGGCACTTGGGCTTGTTTTGAGCTTATGCGAAGCTTATTCGGGAAGCTTAAGCTAAAACCAGATGTTAGGTCTTATAGACCACCTAGAGCACTACTTGTAACCAAAAGTTCAGACCTTGAAAACCTTTAATGGAACACTGTGCAAGCTAACTGCGCTTCTGCACAAAACAAGTTTTCACCATTTTGACTTTTGAAAGCAGAAACACGTTTGACTTTTTGAGTTTTAAACATGATTTGAGGACTTATAATGTTGTATTATGATGGAATGAAGATATTACAACCTTTGTTATTGATTTCTAAACACAAAATGATGATTTGCTTTTTAAAACCCAGCGCGATTAACGGTGAAATGGATTAACAAGAAACTTTGACTTTTGAGTTTGCGGGCACTCAAGATTGACAGAGATGAGTTAAATGAGACTAAACAAACATGAATCAATAACGGTTAACCAGATTAGGCCTTTAATTGAGAAAATCGGCAATTCCAAACACCCCATAATTGCGGTTTGTGAATCAAAATTGATCCAAACACTTAACCAACTTGTTCTTATGATCAATCTAAGTTAACTTAACCTAAACACTCTTGAAAAGGCAGTTGGAACCGGTTTTAGCTACAAGATCAAACAATGCAAAAAACTTAAAATTTCACTTACAAGGGTCGAACCACAATGGTTGTATCTTGAAACAATGGACCACTAATCCTAACCAAACCCCAACCTAGCTTAATATCAACCCACATCCATATTGCTTCACCCATTGACCATCTTCATCACCGGTTTGACCTGTTTGACTTTCTTTGACCAAAGTCCAAATATGCTTAAAACTAGAATTTAAGCTTGTAAAAGCTATTATAAACTTTATAAGCTTATTAGAACGATAAATGAGCTTTTGAAGCTTGTACACAAGACTTAGACTTATAAAATTGCAGCAGTGGACATAAACGAGATGATTATAACATTAAAGCGAAATTGGTACTTGGATTGAGTTTAATACACTTAAATACTTTAAGTTAACATAATTTAACAAAGGTTACAAGTTTTACACTGAATTGAAAGGTTTTACATAAAAACGACATAAGTACAAAATAAAAAACTAGTAGACTCTCACTCTTGCTTCCTTCTGCTCCATTTTATAATCCATGTACTTTATCTCTCTTCTCTGATGAATTCCCAACAATTTCCTAGCCATTGGATGGCTTGAATCAATCTCAACCGTTTAAATGGTTTTTTTGGCGCCAAAATGGTTTTATCACTTGGGACAGGATTGAGATGGTGGGAGGGAAGCATTAATTGTATTTGGAGTTTGGTGGAGGTGGGGGGAGACAAAAAGAGGTGATAGGAGGCTGGGTTGGTTGGAATGGTGGCTGGGTATGGTGGGCAGACAATAAGGAGGGAAAACGGGGAAGAGGGTGAGATTGGTTTGACTGGTCTTTGACCACAGGCTAATATATGATGGGGGTTCACAATGGATAAATGACAGGGGGTCCAAAGGCTTGAAAGGGTCCAAAATGGGTTTAATGAATAAATAACTTAGGGACCTTTAGTGTAAAATCTGAAAATAGAGGGACCATAGCTGCCAATTCTGCCAAGTTGCTTCAAGGGACCATAATTGACAATCTCAATAAGTACAAGGACCAATGTTGCCAATTTGCCATTTTCCAAGGGCCATTTCTGCCAATTTTCAAACTTGGAGGACCATTTTTGTAATTTCTCAAACTTTTTGATATTTTTCACCAAAGGACTTATTTTGACAACTTTTGATTTTAAAAGGACCTTTGGTGACTTTTGCTTTTGAAATTATGGCTCAGGGACTATTTTTGACAACTTTGGAAACTTGGGGGACTAAAACTGCAATTTTAGCAAATTTGATATGTTTTCATCGATTTTGATATTTTGAATTTAAAACACATAAAACACGATTTGTGATATTTTGATCATTTTGATGTGTTTACGAGTGTTTCGGATGAATTTGCGAGTTTATTTTGTACAAAATGATGAGTATTTACACTCATCAATCCCCATTGAGATATTGCTAGTCCCTAGCAATGATTTGAAAACATAATGGATTTTAAACTCTTTGCAAAAGCCATTACTTACGGAGTAGCCAAATGTTTCGATTCAAGTAAGAACCATGGTACATCGATAACCATGTGATTTTGAGCAAACCACCGACTTCAACGGTTTGATTTGTCTTTACGAAGCCGTACCCTTACGGACTAGCCAACTCTTAGATAAATTATCAACATTATCTTTGGTGGTGATTACCAATTATGGTTTTTCCTTGCCTTTACCACAAGCCATAATCTTGCGGGCTAGCCAACTCTTCACTTTTTAGGATATGGTGAGTTGAGAACCATACAATTTTGGGCAAATTGCAAGCCATATAAGCGGTTTGAGAAATCTTTACCAAGAGCCGTTTGCTCTGGATTAGCCAATCCTTTAGTCTTACTGAGACATGGCGGATGATAACCAAATGAGAAAGTAGGGGTGTCCAAAAACCGAAGAACAAAAGAACGAGGAACCGTCTGAGTACCGACCGGGAGCAGGACCGTATATTAGAACCATGGTACGGTTCTTGGTTCCTAAAACTTCAAAATTTCGGTTTTCGGGATGGTTCGGGTCGGAACCGTCCGGTTCCGGTACTTTCCCGAAAGAACCGACTTTTATGAAAATATGTAATTTTATAGGGTTTGTTGGGATATTGTGTACATGCAAGTATGCGGCCTTTTAAGAAAATAGAAAAACCTTACCTAAACCTAAAAACTCATAAACATTAACCTTTAATCCATTGATTCCATTCAAAGATTCAAACATCATTCATCAATATGAAAGTAAGTTTTTTCTAAACTGGAATATCAAGTATGCGCATAGCCGCATATCCAATAATTCTGTGTTGCTCAGTAACAACTAGCAAGAAGGTGTAATTAACTATTGGTATTTGTTTTCATTAAACTTAATGATAAAATTCGAGAAACAATTAACGATTATGGCGTCACTGCATGATATATCGTCACCATGTAATTATTGTGGGCTAGTCACCATAATTGATATATAATATTCTCAACGAGTTTGCAATTATTTTCATAGATAATGAGTTTGCTATTACCGGAGATATGTTTTTTTGTTTGTTTGTAAGTCAAGTTGTGGAATACTATTAAGGTTGTCAACTTCTTTGAAGTTCTCTGAAAAGTACCATAAATTCATATCCATCAAAATATATTTTTTAACACTTTGGTACTCATGGGAATTACGAAATTCCGTGCGGAACCGATATCCGATCTTAGGAACCGAACCGAAAAAACTTGGGACGGTTCTTGGTTCCCTTTTTCCTTATTTTCGGTTCTCGGTTCTTTCGGTTCGGTTCGGTTGGGACGGTTCTAGTACCATGGACACCCTATGAGAAAGTGTAAACACTTACTCCGAAAAAATTTTGGCCAAAGCGGGAATTGGTATAATTATATGATAAAATTCGTGAGAATTCCCCACGCTTAGAAATGAATATTGCCCTCAATATTCAAAATCACGGCAGTTATGCCGAAACAAAAACGTAAAGGGAAATACTACGGCCATTATTGAGAAAGAAGGTTTTTTTTTTTTTTTTTTTTTTTGAAACATGGGCAACCCCCCACTAGGGTGGTAGAAAGAGGTGAGAAGGCAGAAATATGGGTGAAAACCCATATGGCATCTCTTATTTTGATTCCCAGTCGTAGCTTGACTCGACCCGCATTCATTTGTTCATGGGGAAAGTAGCGTGGAAAACCAATCTCGATCGGACTTTCGTTCACAATGTTAATGAACATATGAACATCGAAAGTTCCACACCGACGAGATATAACCTCTGTATTGTTAATAGTAGAAACTATAAAGGATGATACGGGGTCGAAGATGGTGTCCTCATTCCGAAAGAAAGGAAAAGAGCAACCACACCATCATGAAGAATGGAATAAAGGCGTACATGAGAATGCATGTCCATTCCTCGGAGAGAGAAGCAAATCACCGGTTTGACATTTTAAGCTTAAACTTGAAGCTTAGATGGTGATTGTCAAGAAGATGTCCGGGAGGGAGGGTGGGAAATGGTTCTTCAATCAATGAGACTTTCCGAAAAAGGATGTCTCCCTCCGGATCAAGGTAAGTGTTATCAATTCCGTTGGAATTGACTCATCACTAAGAAAGGCCTCGACTTCATTCCAAAAGTTGTCGGTTTCCTCATCGGGGTGAGAGAAGAAATGGAAGAGTCGGGAGTAAGACTAGAAGATGATGGATCATTTTGAGCAATTCATCAATGGGAAGAATGTCTCCCATTGGATCAATAACATCATCATCCAACTCGGATGGCGAAGAGTTTAGTTTCATCCACGGACTAACAATCTCGATCGACAAGCGATGCGGAGGTGGGACAAGTGGTGTGCTCTTAGAGCTAGCGGTTTCCACCGCTTCGATGAAGTCTCCGATTCTAGATCATCATCATCATCAAGAACACTCTTGACTTCCACGGTACAACTTTCAAACCATTTGCTTGAACCGGGGTAATTTTCAAAGCTTTTAGCTCAAGACGTTTTGGTGAACACTCTTAACCGTGAAATTTGAGAGTGTTGCATTGATTCTTTCAGATTTTTGATCAATTGTGGCAACAATCTTTTGTATAGAGGTTTGGAGTTAAGTTGATATTTAGCGTGAGCTCTTCGTTGTCAACCCGTATGGTCAACTCTTCCGCAAACACATCGATCGAAGCACGACTCGTTTTTAAGCTCTCCTAAGATAAGGGAACTCTAGGATGCGATCGAAGTCTACTACAACAAAGTCGGCATGAAGTGAAACTTTCCCACTTTCATCACGACATCCTCGGCTATCCCAAGAGGACGAGTTACTGTGCGGTCCGCTAGCTCGAGTGTCATACGAGTGGATGAAAGTTCGGGAAGAGATAGTTTCTTCCATACCGAGAGTGGCATGAGGTTAATGCTAAGCGCCAAGATCGGCCAAGGCGACATTGAAACATCCCAAAAATCTGCGGGATTAGAAACCGGCCGGTGTTCAAGCTTTCGGGAAGCTTATTAAGAATGGCGGTGAGCATTGCTCATTTAGAGGAGTTTAGCCATCTCGATAGCTTGTCTTTGTTGGTGAGTAAGCCTTTAGCGTGGATGCAAATTTAGGCATTAGAGCGAGAGCATCAACGAAGCTTATATCAAAGTGAAGCTCATTGAAGATTTGGAAAAAATTTTCCATTTGCTCTTTGTTTTGTCTTTGAGCTTCTCATCATTCATTCTTGATGGGTAAGGAAGCCGACTAGACTTTTGGCGGAATGGAAGTGTTTTCGGCTCGGGATTTTCTTGAACATCGGGTTCGGACTTAAAACTTGACTACGAAGGTGGGACGTGTCTTGATGCCGTGGTCTTGAATAATGCACCTTGTCCGTTGTCTCCTTGGTAACTTGACTAAATGCCACGGGAGGAGGGGCATAGGAGTCGTGGGTCCATTGTCGTCTTACCACTCAGTGGTGACTGACTTTCAACTCGGCATTGGGATTGGTAGCGTATTGCTTGGGAGTCCTCCGGAAGATGGTGAAGCTTTGTTCATATTCATGTTCATGAAGCGCTCATCATATTCTTTAACTCATTTGTCTGCCGAGATAATGTGGTATCAATTTCCTTTTAGCTCACCTCTCATGTTATTGATCACGAGTTTGCATTGATCGCATGTTTGCCTCGATCATTTTCATGAAGTCATTTGGCATGGGAGCTTGAGGAGGTGGTTGATAACTTTGATGATTTGGAGCTTGATATGGTTGAGGTTGGTTGAAATTGTTCGGTTTTGATTGAAATTTGGAGAGTTGTTGAAATTTTGTCCTTGATTCGAACAAAGCGATTCGATTGCCATGGTTTTGCAGGAGGAAAACCGGTGGTGTCATACCGCTAGGTGCAGCAGTAGTGAGGATCGACTGTGGTCGGTATTGATTGTGGTTTACGAAGCTACAGGAGCTTGGTAAAGGAAGCATCGGTTGCTTGACAATCATAATCTGGCGTGTGGACCACTACAAGTTTCACACACCTTGTTTACGGCTTTGATTGGTTCCGGCTTATGAATTTCGCTTTTGATTTCCTTTACCTCTTTTATCATACAATGGATGATGTCCGTTAGAAGCGGCTAATGGAGGCGGCTAACTCGGAAGAGTTACGGATGAAGAAGCGAGTGTTCGGAACATTGACTTTGTTGCGAGAAATAGGAACTTTGATTTTGCTCGCAAATCTCAATCACATCTTTAGGTTTACGATTCAAGATATTGCGCTGCGGCTGCATTCAAGGAATCTTGATCATTACCGTTCAACCCATTGTAAAAGATATTGACTTGTTGAAGCTCAGTGAATTCATGATGGGGGCATTTCTGAGAGATCTTTGAATCTCTCCATGCCTCTCCAAAATTTTCATCGAAATTTTGTGAAATCGAAATTTCATTTTTAAGATTAGTCGTCTTTGATGGAGGAAAGAAATAGTTGACAAACTTTTGAACAAGATCCTCCCAAGTTTCGATGGATCGGGGGTTCTTTTCCGGTAAATCCGGTACATCCCTCAAGAGAGAATGGAAAAAGCATCAACTTGATGACTTTTGAGGTACATCCTTGAAATTGATAGTTGAGGTTAACTTGTTAAACCAACGGATGTGTGCATCTGGGTCTTCTCGATCGGACCAGCGGAATTGATTGTGACACAAGTTGAATCAAATGTGTCTTGATTGAAGTGATCGAGTTGATAACGGTAAAGCGATGGCATCTCCATAACCCTCGGTGGGTGCTTGGAGCATTTCCGCCATAATGCGTTAAATACGCCATGTTGTTGCTTAAAATAATACGAATCTCGGGTTCGACTATTTGGGCGACACGTCTCTGAAACGTCTTCTTGGAATTTCGCTAGATCACGCAAAGGACTCGATGATCTAGAGGGCAGTGCGCATGCACTAGAGTTAACTCTAAAGGATCTCGAGTTAAGAGAGGAATTATGAAAATCTTTCACATGAGAATGAGAATTATGAAGGCGATTTATAAAAATGGGGTGAGGAGAATCTTTTGGGTTTTACGGTTACGAAGCGTCGATATCACAACAAAATCAATTAACACAAATCGAGGCAAAACAACGATGAACTTAACCAATAATCCAAGATGAATGGCTTCTTTGAAAAGGTACACCAATCACAAGGACACAAAGGCAAGTTTTATATCTTTAGTTCGGGAACTTATTATGGTCGCACCCCAGTTAGGTAGTGCCTTGCCTTGGTTTTGCGGTGGTAATCTTTTAAGTTGTTAATTATTAGAAAGCAGCGATTCTTTTTGTATTTTATTATTGATACATATATAGAAACAAAAGGAAAAATATTTTTGTGTTTTATCGTTTTGTTTGTTTTGGGTTTTGGATTTTTAGAAGAAAATATGGATATATATATATCGAGAGATGGATGATATGAACAAATGAGTGAGGATCAAACAACTAATACGCTGAGCGATAGATAATCAGCCTGACTCCCCGTGGCGCCAAAATTTGATCGGTGCTAAGCGGTCAAGTCCGAAGACTAAAAGCTGCTCAAACACTAATGCAATTAAGATCAGAGGAGCACAGTGTTTCCCCGGGTCGTTATGTCCCAGCGAGTTGTGCAATGAATTATCAAACGTTAAGTGATCGGGAAGTTTGAACAGAAAAGGGATTGATGAATAAGATTATAACTACGGAAACAACCAACAAATAAAGACGGCTTAAATGCAAATTAAAGAAAATTAAAAAGATAAAACCTATTAAATAAACGCTATCACTATATTTAAAGTGATGAACGTTTAAAACCTAAAACGTCACGTTTAAATTAAAAACTACGTAACGTACAAAATAAAGCGTGAAAATTACACAATATTAAGCCTAAAAATATGAAAATACATTTTACAATCCTAACGATAAAGAAAATTTTAGAAAAGAAAATGATTTTTATAACTATTTAATTAATTATTATAAATTAAAACTAATTTTAACTATTTAATAATTACCTAAAATACAAAAATAGGAAATAAAGCTAGAAAAATAAAATTATGAAATGAAAAAGTCTAAAATATCAAAGAGAATTTTAAAACTATTTTTGTATTTTTACGGTTATTTTCTATTTTTATAATTTTAAACTATTAAAAACTAATTAAAATATTTAAAAATACAAATTTAACTAAGAAAAATATGGAAAAATACTTTTTGGCTTTTATATTTATCTTAACTTAATAAAAATGAAAATTATTTTTTGAACCTTTTCTAATTTTTTGTATTAAATGCTATTTAAAAAGTGCTAAAACTAATTAAAAATAAGAAAAATAGCAAAGCAATGAGAAAAATCTGAAAATTTCGGAAACTCTAAAATAATATTAAGAAGCTATGAAAATGGAAAGCAGGCACTTGTGTACAAGATTATGGGCCGATGATTCAAGTGCTTATGAATAAGCACTAAAATAAGCTAAATGAGCCAAACAAGCTACCAACTGTTAAAAGAAGTTATAATAGGCTAAAATAACTAAAATAGAACAAGTTTTAATAAGCTAATACTACTGATTAACAAGATAACACAAATTTGGTGATTATGATATTGAGCTAAAACAGAAAATGGAGTCAACTTGCAGGCCAGAAATAAGCAACCAAATAAGCTCTAAACTAAAAACCAATGATTGATACCTCAACTAGACCTAAGTGACTACCTCTGACCAAAAGATCAGCCCTTGAAAAGCTTTTACAAGCTCTGTGCAAGCTGCACAAAACCTGAGAAATCACTCAGTATATACTGAGTTGGTGCAGGGCACCTTGGGCTTGTTTTGAGCTTATGCCGAAGCTTATTCAGGAAGCTTAAGCTAAAACCAGATGTTAGGTCTTATAGACCACCTAGAGCACTACTTGTAACCAAAAGTTCAGACCTTGAAAACCTTTAATGGAACATGTGCAAGCTTCTTTGCACTTCTGCCAAAACAAGTTTTCACCATTTTGACTTTTGAAAGCAGAAACACAGTTTGACTTTTTGAGTTTTAAACCTGATTTGAGGACTTATAATGTTGTATTATGATGGAATGAAGATATTACAACCTTTGTTATTGATTTCTAAACACAAAATGATGATTTGCTTTTTAAAACCCACGCGATTAACGATGAAATGGATTAACAAGAAACTTTGACTTTTGAGTTTGCGGGCACTCAAGATTGTGAGAGATGAGTTAAATGAGACTAAACAAACATGAATCAATAACAGTTAACCAGATTAGGCCTTTAATTGAGAAAATCGCAATTCAAACACCCTTAATTAACGGTTTGTGAATCAAAATTGATCCAAACACTTAACCAACTTGTTCTTATGATCAATCTAAGTTAACTTAACCTAAACACTCTTGAAAAGACATATTGGAACCGGTTTTAGCTACAAGATCAAACAATGCAAAGAAACTTAAAATTTCACTTACAAGGGTCGAAACCACAATGGTTGTAATCTTGAAACAATGGACCACTAATCCTAACAAACCCCTAACCTAGCTTAATATCAACCCGCATCCATATTTGCTTCACCCATTGACCATCTTCATCACCAGTTTGACCTGTTTGACTTTCTTTGACCAAAGTCCAAATATGCTTAAAACTAAATTTAAGCTTGTAAAAGCTATTATAAACTTTTATAAGCTTATTAGAGGCGATAAATGAGCTTTTGAAGCTTGTACACAAGACTTAGACTTATAAAATTGCAGCGATGGACATAAGCAGATGATTATAACATTAAAGCGAAATTGGTACTTGGATTGAGTTTTAATACACTTAAATACTTTAAGTTAACATAATTTAACAAAAGGTTACAAGTTTTACACTGAATTGAAAGGTTTTACATAAAAACGACATAAGTACAAAATAAAAAACTAGTAGACTCTCACTCTTGCTTCCTTCTGCTCCATTTTATAATCCATGGACTTTATCTCTCTTCTCTGATGAATTCCCAACAATTTCCTAGCCATTGGATGGCTTGAATCAATCTCAACCGTTTAAATGGTTTTTGGCGCCAAAATGGTTTTATCACTTGGGACAGGACTGAGATGGTGGGAGGGAAGCATTAATTGTATTTGGAGTTTGGTGGAGGTGGGGGGAGACAAAAAGAGGTGATAGGAGGCTGGGTTGGTTGGAATGGTGGCTGGGTATGGTGGGCAGACAATAAGGAGGGAAAACGGGGAAGAGGGTGAGATTGGTTTGACTGGTCTTTGACCACAGGCTAATATATGATGGGGGTTCACAATGGATAAATGACAGGGGGTCCAAAGGCTTGAAAGGGCCCAAAATGGGTTTAATGAATAAATAACTTAGGGACCTTTAGTGTAAAATCTGAAAATAGAGGGACCATAGCTGCCAATTCACCAAGTTGCTTCAAGGGACCATAATTGACAATCTCAATAAGTACAAGGACCAATGTTGCCAATTTGCCATTTTCAGGGGCCATTTACGCAATTTTCAAACTTGGAGGACCATTTTGTAATTTCTCAAACTTTTGATATTTTCACCAAAGGACTTATTTTGACAACTTTTGATTTTAAAGGACCTTTGGTGACTTTTGCTTTTGAAATTATGGCTCGGGGACTATTTTGACAACTTTGGAAACTTGGGGACTAAAGCGCAATTTTAGCAAATTTGATATGTTTTCATCGATTTTGATATTTTTGAATTTAAAACACATAAAACACTGATTTGTGATATTTTGATCATTTTGATGTGTTTCTGAGTGTTTTCAGATGAATTTGCAGTTTATTTTGTACAAAAATGATGAGTATTTACACACTCATCAATAACATAGTAACAATGTTAAGACAAGAGTATGTAAATAACAAATTGAAATGTGTCGCGGAGTTAGCTAGAAACCACGACATTTTATTGATACTTGCAAGTTTTTGTAAAAAGAAAAGAAAAATTTGCCTAAGTAAAATAGAATGTAAATACACGGATGTTTATTGAGCACTATACTAGAGTGCGGGAGTGTCCGTGCGCTGGGCCGTAGCCATTCCTAGAGATAGCATCGTTTGAGATTGCAGATGTTCCATGTGCGTGGTAGCTCACGACCATCCATGTCACGTAACTTGTGCGCTTTGTTCTAATGCTTGATGACCTCATAGGGTCCTTCCCACTTTGGTCCAAGTTTTCCTGTATCTTCTGCGTGACTCGCATCATTGGCGCGGTATACGAAGTCGCCTGGTTTGAATGAAACACTTCGCACTTTGGCAACGTAGTATCCCTTCATTTTTGCCTTGGATCTTGCTTCACATATAGCTGTGCGCTCGCGTCTCTCTTCCAACAGGTCTAAGTCGATACGCCGTTCATCGTCATTGGTTGCAACATTGACTTCAGCAGTGCGGATAGTTAGCATCCCAATTTTGGCTGGTATGACGGCCTCTGTTCCATAGACCAGAGAAAAGGGGGTGTCTCCCGTGCTAGTTTTGATTGAAGTGCGGTGTGCCCGCGAATATCGATAATTCCTCCACCCGCCTTCCTTTGTGCTTGTCGGGCGTGCCTTAATTCCTTCACCCGGACTTGATTTGCACGCTCTACTAAAAGTTGTTGGTTTGTGGGTGTTTAACCGAGCAAGTCTTGTGTAATATTTAACTTCTCGCAACAATCCTTGAAAGGGTTGTCAAATTGTTCCGTTGTCGAGATGATTTCCCAGGTAATCCAAGCGGCATACAATATTTTCCCAAACAAAGCGTTTTACACGATTGCGGTGATTGTTACAACCGCCTTTGCTTGATCCACTTGGTGAAATAGTCTATGGCTACTATAAGGAACTTCAATCCTCCTGCTTGCAATGAGGAAGGGACGCAATGTCGATACCCACTTGTAAAATGGCAATGGCGCGTGATAGGTGTTAGCTCTGTTGTGGTTGGCGTGGAGCAGGTGCGTGAACACGGCAATCGGCGCACTTTCTTATTAAGTCCCGCATCACGGTGCATGGTGGGCGATGGTATCTCGACCGTAAGCGCGCGCCACCACGGATTGTGGTCTGAATACATCTTTGCATGACCGCCGTGGATTTCCAAGTACATAATTTGCTTGCGGTGGTCAAACCACAGTGAGCCATGGTTGCGAAAGGGCGTCGATATAGTATACCGTCTCGAAGTTCAAACCTCTGTCTTTGTGAGCCGTATTCTTGAGCTTCATACGCTCTTGGGGTAGTACTCCCTTGCTTATGAATTCAATTATTGGTGTTATCCATGTAGGACCCTCCTCCTCTATTACTGTGGATATTTCCATCTCTGAGATGGACTTGCTCTTCAGCTTTTCCACCAACACTTGTTTTGACGGTGTCGAAGCTTGTGGATGCAATCTTGCTTAATCGTCCGCTTTCGATTTTCCTTCTAGGAACCTACTTGATGGTAAACACAGTCGAAACTACGAATTAGTGACTTGGTCTTGTCGAGGTATTGGATCATGTTTTCTTCTTTAGCACATACTCGCCCAACACAT
This sequence comes from Chrysanthemum lavandulifolium, assembly GCA_022545495.1. NCBI lineage: Eukaryota > Viridiplantae > Streptophyta > Magnoliopsida > Asterales > Asteraceae > Chrysanthemum > Chrysanthemum lavandulifolium. The sequence goes on along the minus strand of CM040242.1, from coordinate 130,097,218 downwards.
GGTTGGCCACTAGCGGGAATCCACATTTGCTTCGGGTTGCGTCGCCCATTCAAGCTGCAATGCGTAGTCCGGCGATTAGGGCTTCATACTCTGCCTCATTGTTTGTCGCTGTGAATTCAAAACGCAGTGCGTAAGTGAATTCCATTCCCTCTGGGCTTATGAGGATAAGGCCTGCTCCTGACCCATCCACACATGAAGATCAGTCCGTGAACAAGATCCATGGGTCTTGTTATTTCCACCTTACCTTGTGAGGGTAAGTCCTCCGGGTCCGGTTTTTCGATGATAAAGTCAGCTAATACTTGCCCCTTAACCGTAGTGCGTGGTCTGTAGGAAATGTTGTGCTCACCTAGTAACACACTCCACTTCTGTAGACGTCCTGATGCGTCGGGTTTTGAGATAATTTGCTTGATGGGTTGATGCGTAATTCGCTATTGGGTGTGCACGAAGTACTGCGTAACCGCTTTGCAGCAAATACTAGTGCTAAGACCAACTTTTCCATTGCACTGTAGTTAATCTCCGTCTTCTTGAGTGCCTTGCTTACAAAATATACCGGTGTTTGCATTGAATCTCTGTCTGTTAATAGCACTGCGCTTACTGCTCCATGAGTCGCCGACAAGTACATGATTAACTCCTCCCCTGTGCGAGGTACCACCAGCGTGGGGAGTGCTGCCAAATGCTGTTTAATTTGTATGAAAGCTTCTTCTGCTTCCATGGTCCAGCGAAAATCTCCCTTTTTTGTACACTTTCTTGAGCGTTTTGAATTGAGGGAGTGACTTGTCTGCTGACTTAGACAAAAATCTGTTCAAACCGGCCAGCTTTCCGTTTAGGGATTGGACTTCTTTCAACGTGCGTGGTGAAGGAAGTTGGATGACAACCTTCGTTTTTTCTGGGCACGGTTTGATGCCATCTAGCTCTATAAGATATCCGAGGAATATGCCTTCCGTAGCACCAAAAGTGCATTTCTTAGGATTTAACTTCATGTTAATCTCTTTTAGTTTCTTAAATGTTTCCTCAATGTCGCGCACCAATTCATCTTCCGTATGGCTTTTTATTACGAGGTCATGAACATAAACCTCTAAGTTGCGGCCCACCTGTCTTCCAAATGCGTTATCCACCAACCGTTGGTAAGTGGCGCCTGCATTTTTTAAGCCAAAGGGCATCTTAGTATAACAGTAGATGCCTTGGCTTGTATGGAAAGCCATTTTTTCTTCATCTTCCTTAGCCATCTGAATTTGGTGGTATCCTTTGTATGCGTCTAGGAAGCATTTAAGTGGGTATCCGCAGTCTTATGGACATGCTTTGTTGAGATCTGTGAAGTCCACACACATCCTCCAACTGCCATCGCTCTTTTTGACCATTACTGGATTGGAAAGCCAGTCATGGTAGTAGACCTCTCGCATGATACCTGCGTCCACAAGTTTGGGTACTTCTGCCAGAATTGCTTGTGCACGCTCCGGGGCTTGGCCACGCTTCTTTTTTTTTTTGGGTAAAAGGGAATGATTACCCCGGTAATATATATTAACCCAAAACAATGAAGTACAATGGAATGTGGCTGAAATACCACATTAACCTCAAGCAAAAGCTTGAACAACCACAACTAATCCGAGTGACATGCCACACGGAAAACTATCCCTATTACAATGACTAAAACACCAATAGGGAAATACCATCTAAAACTACACAAAGAGAAACCACGTTTGATCACCCTCGAACCTGACTTGAATTTAACTTCCATATCTTGCTAATATTATCATAGGCCTTCGAAGACTTCCATTTACACGATGCAAGCTTAAGCCTTACCGTGTTAGTAATACAATCAACCACTTGTTCTTTAGATCGCTTCATCTTGCCAAAAAAACGATTGTTTCTTTCTTGCCATATAAAATAAGTGATGCGTATCAGCAGCGGAAACACACGAAGTAAAAACGATTGAAAAATGATTGTAGTGGAGATTCACGAATGGGCATGAATTTGGGTAAATGGTACACAAACTTGGCTATGGTGATCGACAAGTTAGACCTATAACTTGACAATGGAGATAACAAACCAAGACCTATTGATTTGTGATCGATTCAGTGATTGGAAACGCGTCCAAACAATGATAATGGTGAATTATGATCTATAATTCACATGAAGAACAAAAGTTTTATTGTCTTTTTGTTTTGATTGTGTGTCTTCCTCATACAATGAAAAGGCTTTAAGTACTAAAAGCCAAGGGAATTATAAGAAACCAAAAGGTCCCAAAAAGAAAAAGAAAAAAAAGAAACGTGGTGCAGTAATAAGCAAAATAAATATCCTTTATCCCACAGCTTCATTCCAAGATACCATGCACACAAAACTAGCCATGGCACCCATGTAAACCGTTTCCAATTATTAACACCAAGTCATCTCTTGTCGAGTCTTCTCCACCCATATCCGTATCATCCCCTCCTCCTTTGAAAGGAATTGACCTCAATTCAGCTAGGCCATCATCATCAAGATATGGAGAAAGGTCACCCACATTGAATGTAGCATGAACACCATAATCCCCCGGCAACTCTATCTTGTACGCATTATCATTAACCCGTGCAATTACTTTGTAAGGTCCTTCCGCTCGAGGCATAAGTTTGTTTTTGCGTTTACCTGGAAACCGTTCCTTCCTCAAGTGTACCCATACCAAATCCCCCTCAGCAAAGACACGAGGTTTCCGATTCTTATTGGATTTCCTTTGATAAGCTGCATTCACTGTTTCAATACGATCACGAACCTGTTGATGTAGTTTCATCATAGACTTCAATCTACCTTCTGCATCTTTATGAACCAACTCGTCCTTCGGCATTGGAATTAAGTCTAGTGGTAAATAGGGATTAATTCCATAAACAACTTCAAAAGGAGAATGACCAGTGGCATAAATAGGAGAACGATTATATGCAAACTCAGCATGGGCAAGCTTGACATCCCAATCCTTTTGAGTTTTGCTAACCAGTCCCCGCAACAAGGTTCCCAAAGTTCGGTTTGTCACCTCCGTTTGACCATCTGTTTGAGGATGGTGTGAAGTGCTAAACAGCAACTTAGTCCCCACTTTCCTCCACAAAGTATTCCAAAAATAGCTTAAAAACTTGGAATCTCGATCTGAAACAATGGTTTTCGGAATTCCGTGTAACCGCACAACCTCACGATAATACAAATCTGCCACATTACAAGCATCGTCGGTCTTGTGACAGGCAATAAAATGAGCCATTTTCGAAAAGCGATCTACAACCACCATGATGGCATCCTTACCTCTGTAAGTACGAGGCAAAGCTACTATGAAATCCATAGAAACATCTTCCCAAGGGCGAACCGGAACAGGTAAAGGTGAATACAAACCTGGTTTGAAAGAACTTTTAGAAACACGACAAGTAACACACTTTCCAACAAGGTTGGTCACATCTCCCAACATCTTAGGCCAAAAGAAATGTTCTTTCAAAACCTCGAGAGTTTTTACAATGCCGAAATGTCCGGCTAATCCCCCACCATGCGCCTCGCGCACTAGTAATTCACGAACCGGATGTTTGGGAATACACAAACGATTCCCCCTAAAAAGAAACCCATCCTGAATACGGTATTCTCCAAAGGGACCAGTTTTGCACCTCTCAAATGTATCGTCAAAATCTACGTCACCCACATAATAATCTTTCAAAGTCTCAAATCCAAGCAGACGAAGATCAAGAGTAGCAAGTAAAGTATACCTTCTGGATAATGCATCCGCCACCACATTACTCTTACCATCTTTATATTTTGATGAAAAATGAAAAGACTGCAAAAACTCGACCCATTTAGCATGCCTGGAACTCAGCTTTTGCTGGCCGTTTATATACTTTAAAGATTCATGATCAGAATGCAAGACAAAGTGACTCGGACGTAGGTAATGACTCCAGTGATCAAGAGCTCTCACAATGGCATAGAACTCCTTGTCATAAGTACAATATTTCAACCGAGCACCACCTAACTTTTCTGAAAAATAAGCTATAGGACGCTTACCTTGGATCAAAACCGCACCAATCCCCACTCCACTAGCATCACATTCTACCTCAAATGGTTGAGAAAAATCGGGTAATGCGAAAATTGGAGCAGCACATAACCGTTCTTTAATCAGTTCAAATGCCTTGAGCATCTTCACCCCAAACAAAAACACCCTTCTTCAAGCAACTGGTAATAGGACTAGTAATAGTGCTAAAGTCACGAATGAAACGTCTATAAAATGAGGCAAGACCATGAAAAGAGCGAACCTCACTTATCGTTGTAGGACTAGGCCAAGTCCTGATAGCTTCAATTTTGGAACTATCCACAGACACCCCATCCTTAGAAACCACGTACCCCAAAAACGTCACGCTATCCACAAAAAACGAACATTTCTCCAGTTTTCCATATAGTTTCTGAGTTCGAAGGGCTTCGAACAAGTGCCTCAGATGTACCAAGTGTTCCTCTTCACTTTTGCTATAAACCAAAATGTCGTCAAGATAGACCACCACAAATTTGCCTAGAAATGACTTAAGCACTTCATTCATCAACCTCATGAACGTACTAGGCGCATTGGTGAGGCCGAAGGCATAACGGTCCCTCATACAACCCATGTTTCGTTTTGAAGGCGTTTCCATTCATCCCTTCCGCATCCGAATTTGGTGATAGCCACTCCTCAAATCAATTTTAGAAAACCATTGAACCATGAAGTTCATCAACATATCATCAAGTCTCGGTATTGGGAAGCGATACTTGATGGTTATGTTATTCAACGCCTACTATCAACACACATTCTCCACGTCCCATCTTTTTTGGCACAAGTAAAGCGGGTACCGCTTTACGGACTCGAACTTTCTCGAACATATCCACGACTAACAAGTTCATCAATTTGCCTTTGTAACTCCTTTGTCTCCTCCGGGTTCTGATGATAGGCGCTTTATTAGCGAGAAGCACACGGAATGAGATCTATCGATGCTCAATACCGCGAATAGGAGGTAAACTCGGTGGTAAGTCATCGGGAAAAACATCTCGGTATTCGAACAATAAATCTGCAATGGGACCATCCTCCAGTAAAGCCTTCCCATTTGCTAAATTTTCTTTAGCTATGAGCAAATACACCATATCTCCCCGATCAAGTACTTCTTCCACTTCCCGTTCACTAACCAACATATTAAGACTCGGTTTCTTCTTGACTTTGGTACTCATAGACCGAACCGCTTGGGATGACATAGGCTTCAACAAAATCTTCTTCCCATTGTCTTTCAACTCATACTCATTGCTCCTTCCTTTGTGTAAGACATCCCTATCAAACTGCCATGGACGTCCCAACAAAATATGACACGCATCCATAGGAATCACATCACATAAGATCTCATCAACATAGGATCCCATAGTCAAGCCGACCCGCACCTGTTTTGACACCTTCACACTACTACCATATCGAGCCAATGTAGTGCATAAGGCTTAGGATGAGCCACAGTGGCTAACCCCAATTTAGACACCATTTCGCTAGAAGCCACATTCGTTCAACTCCCCCCATCAATGATCACGCTACACCATTTATCCTTGACTTGACATTTGGTGTGAAAAAGCTGGTCTCGCTGGTCCAAATCAGTGGATTCCACTTGGGTTTGGAGGGTCCTAAGAACCAAAGCCGTATCATAATTTGGAGCCTCATAACCTTCCACTTCTTCCTCATCATCATAGTTCCCTTCAAGTTTAAAAATATCATCCAACCTTTCCACCTCTTCCAACAACTCATCACGATACTCAATTGCTTCCCTCAAAGTTACTATCCGTTTATTTGGACAAGCATTTTGATAATGCCCAAACCCTTGACATTTAAAACAGCGAACTTTAGTCAAATTTGTTTCTTTGGTCGAGCTAACGGTTTTGGAGTAGTTGTGGAATGACTAGGATTCGAATTAAAAGACATAGCGGTTGTGATGTGGTAACTTTAGAACTAGACTCGGATTGGGACCAAGACTTGAGTTTCCCATGATCTGAACTTGACCCACCCCCATACTTCATCTTTCCTTGAGATTCTAGTTTCAAACATAACCCGCAAAGTGTATCAAAATCAGAATAAGGATAGAGCTCAACAGTGTTGGCAATGTTAAAGTTCAACCCGCGCAGAAAACGGGCCATTTTTTGTTCCTCTACCTCTTCTATTTCACCCATCAAACATAGATTCTCAAATTCTTCAATATATTCACCCACACTCATTTTCCCTTGTTTCAAATCAGCAATTTTACGATAGGTAGAAAGTCTATAATTGTTTGGCACATACCGTTTTTTAAGTTTACGCTTCAAAGACTCCCAAGAAGATATCTTGTCCTTTCCAGTACGAATTCTTTTTTCTTTCAACCCTTCGTACCATAAAGAAGCCCCTTTGCTCAACTTCAAAATAGCATACTTACATCGCTTTTCATCATCAAGGTCTTTGAAATCGAACATTCTATCAATCTTTCGTTCCCATTCCAAATAACGTTCTGGGTTCGTTCCCCCAACAAACTCAGGGAGTTCATTTACTTTAAATTCATCCACCCTAGTGCCGCCACGCAGAGGCTGCCTACGAGACCCTCGATCTTGGATATTTCTCAAGGCTTCCTGGAGCGTTTGCAGAAAATCAGGATCGTCGAAATTCATCTTTAATGGTGAAATCAAGGATCAAATTTGTAATCAAAACCGAAAATCAAGAGCCAGAGTTTTGCTCTCTGATACCACTTATGATGCGTATCAGCAGCGGAAACACACGAAGTAAAAACGATTGAAAAATGATTGTAGTGGAGATTCACGAATGGGCATGAATTTGGGTAAATGGTACACAAACTTGGCTATGGTGATCGACAAGTTAGACCTATAACTTGACAATGGAGATAACAAACCAAGACCTATTGATTTGTGATCGATTCGATTGATTGGAAGCAGCGTCAAACAATGATAATGGTGAATTATGATCTATAATTCACATGAAGAACAAAAGTTTATTGTCTTTTTGTTTTGATTGTGTGTCTTCCTCATACAATGAAAAGGCTTTAAGTACTAAAAGCCAAGGGAGTTATAAGAAACCAAAAGGTCCCAAAAAGAAAAAGAAAAAAAAGAAACGTGGTGCAGTAATAAGCAAAATAAATATCCTTTATCCCACAGCTTCATTCCAAGATACCATGCACACAAAACTAGCCATGGCACCCATGTAGGCTTCGTTTCCAATTATTAACACCAAGTCATCTCTTGTCGAGTCTTCTCCACCCATATCCGTATCAATAAGCCGTAGCAGCCAACACTAACTTAGTACTTAAACTTTTAGTGTTTCTTCTCTTGGCAAACGGGATAATACAAAGAATAATATTATCAATAGATGAACTCGAAATTGGCAGTTTAGCATAATTAGTAACTTGAGTCCAAACCTGTTTAGAAAATGGGCATTCGAAAAAGAGATGCTCATGGGAATCCATACACCCATTACATAATGTACACGAAACCAAAGTAGCATCCACATTATCCCAAAGATGCAACATATCTTGGGTTTTAGCCTCCTTTTGATAATAAGCCACAAAGTTAAAGCATGTCTTGGAATATTACCCGGGAACCAAACACAATACATCCAAGGCACCTTATCCCCCCTAGGCCTAATCGTATTAAACACATTACTAACAGAAAATGGTTTAATAACACCACTAGAATCCTTCCAAACAGCCTGGTCATGAAATCCTTGTCTAAGAATAGGAATATTAATCGAATTCAATATAGGAATTTGCACATACCATTCATTCGGCCAAGCAAAGTTTCCATCAGCAATAATTTCATTAAGTTTCAATGCTTGATCAAACCCTGCATTATAAATACTTCGGCTAGAGATAACTTTCGCTAGAGGACCTTGATCACACCAACGATCATGCCAAGCCGATATTGAAGAGCCATCACCAATCTTGTAATTGATAAACTCACGAATAAGCGGACGAAGGCGCAAAATTTTCCTCAACCACACGTCATATTACCACGAATAGGCACATCCCAAAAATTGCGACCCATTAATTTATATTCATGAATCCACTTAACCCAAAGAGACTCCTTATTATTAATCAATTTCCAAATATGCGATATCATTAAAGCATTATTGAAAACGGATAATCTACGAATACCAAGACCTCCCTCATTCCTTGGAAGGCAAATAACCTCCCAAGCAACTTTCGCTTGGCCTCTTTTATACTTCCCTTGGCTCCATAGAAAACCTCTCATGATTTGCTCAATTTCGTTCAAAACTTGGGAAGGAAGAACAAAAATCGAAGCCCAAAAAACATGTAAAGACCCGATAACGGATTGAATAAGTTGAAGCCTACCTGCTGAAGAAAGGAACTTATTCTTCCAATTATCCACACGAGCTTGAACCTTCTCAATTAACTCCTTGCAATCACGATGAATCAATCGAGAAGACACAAGAGGCACTCCCAAGTACTTAACCGGCAACCTATCTTCAACAAAAGGAAGAATTTGCAAGATTGAAAGCTTTACATGATTAAGCACATTACAAAAATAAGCCGTACTCTTGGGAATGCTAGGCACCAATCCAGAAACTTTCTTAAACTCCTCCAAAGCTTCCATGATCACTCTCGTTGAATTCACATCCCCATGAGCAAAAAGAAAAAGGTCATCGACAAAGCATAGGTTGACCGACTCAATTTAGAACAATGATGGTGATATGTAAGCGAATCGGCATCTCGAACCTTACGCTTAATAATAGCGATAAAATCTCCATAACCAATGTAAATAAATACGGGGAAATAGGGTCACCTTGACGAATACCCCGCTTACCTTTGAAATACCCATGAAGTGAGCCATTAATACTTATAGAAAAGGATGTAGAAGTAACACATTCCATAATCCATCCAACCATCCTAGTGTGCAATCCAAAACCAATCAGAATACCTTTAAGGAAATTCCAATCAACCGTATCGTAGGCCTTTTGAATATCAACTTTAAAAGCACATCTAGCAACTCCACGATCCAAATGGTAATTATGCATGAGCTCTTGGGTAAGTAAAATGTTATCAGCTATACTTCGACCAGGAACAAAAGCAGATTGGTTTGGACTTACCAAAAACTTTAAACTTTCTTTTATACGATTAGCAATTATCTTGCTAATGCATTTAAAAATAACATTGCAACAAGATATAGGCCGAAAATCATTAATCCTAGCAGGCGAAAAAACCTTAGGAATTAAAGCAATGATTGTGTGATTTACCTCCTTGAGCAGCCGACCATTAACAAAAAATTCACGAATCGCGAGTTTAAAATCAGAAGCAATAATGTCCCAAGATTCCTTAAAAAATGCAGCCGTATAACCATCAGGCCCCGGGGATTTATCATTCCCCATAGAGAACAAAGCATCCTTGATTTCAAGATCACTAACCTCACGAATCATTTCCATAGCCTCCTGTTCCCCAAGACGATTCTGAAACAGCTCCGTAGTATTTAAATGTTCCATTGTACCTGCTTGACCAAGAAATATTTCATAGTGTGATACAAACACATTAGGAACATGCTCATTTTCAAACGTCACACCATCTAAATCAGTAATCACATCAATTCGACTTTCAGAGACACGACTTTTAACCGACTTATGGAAGTAAGCGATGTTCGAGTCACCATCACGAAGCCAATTTACTTTAGACCTTTGTTGTAAAACCGTTCCTCTAAAGAATAGCATCACAATCACGCTTGCACATACGGCTTCCTCTTCTCGAAGAACAATATTAAAGGGTCTTTATCAATGCCTGCATTGAGCGATATCAAGCTCAAACTGAAGCTTTTTAACATTATCGTGCAAATTACCATTCTCATACATCAATTTTCGAAAAACTTTCTTCATATGTTTAAGTTTAGAAACAACTTTGAACATATAAAAACCACTAACCTCTTTGGTCCAACCCTCCATCACAACTTCTTTAAACCTTGCATTCTGAACAAGGATATTTGCGAATTTAAACGGTCTTGGTTTGGACGGAACCATGGAAGGAAGACATAATACAGCTGGAGCATGGTCATAAATGCGATACGGCTGAAAAATAGCATGACCTCCTGGAAATACATCAAAAAATTCTAGATTAGCCATAACACGATCAATTTTCTTTAAAATACCATCAACTCCTTTTGGTTTTTGATTCCATGTGTATTTCAGCCCCGTATTCTGCACATCCATGACTTCAATATCATCAATACATTCCTTGAATTCACGCATCCTGATATCAATAGTCGAAGAACCCAAAGCTTTATCATCAAGCATCAAGGCAGCATTAAAATCCCCCAAGATACACCAAGGCCTACCACGAATGTAAACCTTATGCATACTCAAATTATTCCATAAAGCACGACGATGAATATAATAATTATGAGCATACACAAAAGAACAAAACACCTCTTTCTTGTCCGCTTTAATCCAGTTCGGCGTATGAATAACACGGTCATCTTGAGTTATCACGAAACATCAACATCATTACGGTTCCGGCCTAAAAGAATCCTCGTACCTTTAGCACACATATTACCATTACTTGTCCGGTCGATGGCGAAATATAAGCGAGCACTGACTTCATAAGATTATCACCACTAGCATGAGACTCAAGAATAGCACAAATAGATAATTTGTTCTCAAATATTACATTCGAACTTCTTTTTGTTTCGGGAGAAGTTTAGACCCGAATATTCAAGAAGCGATGTTACACATTGATAACATTCCTCTTGGGAGTGCTTGCCCCTTCAAGTACTAGCGACTTGACTTGTACGATCAACCATGTCCAATTCTTCATCCACTTCCTCACTATCACTTTCATTAATCATAGACTCATTAACTTTATCCTCCCACAAATCATCATCATTATCCAAAGCACTGTAAGAGTTCGAAACAATAACGGATTCTTATCTTTGGTATTCTGGTCACTTGTATTCGGACCATCCTTCTTTGCATCCTTATCCACCCTTCGATATTGAAGGTTAAGAGCTGGCTTGTTCAACTTCACACCTTCTACTTGTTTTTGTTGTTTGTTTTTATTCTTGTTGCGCTTATTCTTGACCATTTGAAACCCATCATTCACAATAGGAGCAGCTGGAACTTCTTTGGGAAGTTTAGGGCATTTGTCATTAATGTGATCAAAAATCAAACAAGTAGAGCAACGCGGAGGTTTCCATTCATATTCAATAGAAACCGTAGCCAACGTGTGACCTAAATCCTTACCAATAGGTATAGCAATCACCAATTCATCTTTAAGGTCCACTTCAGCCGAGACCTCAATAAGAACCCTAGCATACGTATTACGTCCCCAAGAAGTCACACACATATTGCTAGTGTACGCATCCAAAGTGATTAGTTTCCCCACCTGGGTAGAAATAAGACTCAACCCAACTTCAGAATAGGCAACAATTGGAACATGATGAAATTTAACCCAAATCGGCACATTCTTAATTTCAGCCTTCTTCAAATCAGTAGTTTGCGACCAAACATTAAGCATAAGAGGTTCCCGTCGAATCATCCATGGTCCTTCTTCTAAAACACGCTGCATTCCTTCCTTAGTATCAAACTGGAACAAAAAGAATTCCTCATGAAGTTGAATTCGTTTTATTCCATATTTCGCCCATGTGTTTTTCACATAGTTCTCAACAAGCGGAAAAGCAAGCCTCTTTCCAATAAAATACCCATAAAGGGTATTTTCAAATCTTGACGTAACAACTTCCACCGCCTCTAAAGGAATTGCAACAGCAGCTCCATCAACTTTTTCCGTATTTCGCATCTCTTGAACCTTCACAACTTTTTTCGAAACCATTTTTTGAACTACATTCACAAACGATCCTGTAGTTGTAGCCTTATTCTTATCCGAAAGTAATGATGATGAAACACCCAAACTTTGAGCTACATCAGTATTAATCCCAGACAGCGGATTAGATTCCCAAAACGTATCAACATTAGGGTTTACACCAGTAGTAAAACTAGGGCTTGCATGGAAATTACCACTGTTCTCAACCGACACCCTAGGGTTTTCCTTATTCAATTTTGACGGCACATTAATGTGAGAAGATTGGTCATTAGGGTTCGAAACCCTAACACTTTCCTCAAACGAAACCCTATTAGGGCTTCTATTAATCTCAGCCGCATTCAACGCATCACCCTTAGGAGAAGATGGCTTAACGTTACGAATAGCAGATCGCAACGGTTTACCATCAATGTTACGAATTCTCGATGCCAAACGAGATACCGAAGTCTTATCAGATTTACTCGCATCTTCCATCTCTCACAAAAAATCAAAAACAATAAAAACACGAAACCCTAATAAGGTTTCCAAACGAGATCCACAACAACTACTAACCAACCTCCTTAATTCTTGATCTAAACAATTAACGAACACACAAAAAAACCCTAACTAATGTAGAAAAAAGAACCAAATGACAACTACACTACCAACCCTAACCCACGTCGAATCGGTTAACAATAACTAAGACCCATATAATATTACCCTCGTGGACTAAATGATCACAAGAGATTAGGGACGAACGAATCGAGGCCTAACCACTATCACAATCTAGTAGACGAAGGAAACAAAATCAATGAGAATTAACAATCGTTAAACAATGAATGATGGATTACAGGATCGAACACTGTTGCCAAGAATAGGGTTCAAAATTTGCCCACATTAGAGAGAGAGAATTAGGGTTTTTTATTGGAACCACTAGTATTCCTATTCCCCTAGAGAACGATATCAATGGCTTGGCCACGCTTCTTTTGTCATACTGGGGAGTATCCTTGTCGGATTCTCAACTTGTGCTCGGTGATTGAGCGTGGTACCCCGGTCATGTGCTTGGGTTCCCATGCAAAGATATCCAGATTCTTTTGCAAGAGTGCACACAAAGCTGCCCTACCATTATCAGATAAAGATCCTCCAATCGATACTTCTTGTTCTGGGTATTTGGGGTGAAATGCGACCTTTAGGTTTGGTATTTTTGTTGCCCGCTGTTCCGGAATGGGTGCCGTTTCATGTGTAATCGTGTTACATTCTCCGAGTGGCGTGGTGGTATTGTAGAGAGTGACAATGCCCCCATCTATCGGGAATTTAAGCATCCCATGTGCTGTAGATGGTACTGCGCGTATAGCGGATATCCCTGGTCTTCCAATAATGCCATTGTATGGCGAAGGGGATTTAATTACCATAAAGGTCATCCAGGCTGTCGTCGAATGCTCCTTATTTCCTACATTGACTAGCAGGCGTATTTGCCCCGTGGGCCATATTTTTTCGCCTGTGAAACCAGTTAATGCCGTCGTGGCCGGGCTTAGTTGGTTGCGTATCTCAGGTCGCAGTCGCTTGAAATAATGTTCATACATAATGTCTGCGGACGCTCCTCCATCAACATACATGTGGTGGATATCATGACCCCCTGCATTGATCGTAATGGTAAGCGGTTCCACTACTGCGTTGTTCGCAGCCAAGGTGGGGAAAGATATTTCGCTTCCACGGGAAGTCATCCGCTGCCATGATTGTATCATGTATATGGTCTCGGCCTTATCCTTAGTTGTTTCTTTCTTGTTCCCAGTCTTTTGCTTATCTTTTACTAGTTGTATGATTGTATCATGTTTTTGACCAAATGGTCCAACCTGCCTTCTTTTACTAGTTTATCAATTAACTGGTGCAATTGGACACATTCATTGGTGGTGTGACCCTTCTGCCCATGATAGTCACAGTATCCACTCCCCACGCGTCGATCCTCTAGGGTGCGCATTGGTGGGGGTCTTGGGAAGTTCGCGCCTTCCGTTGCGAATATCTCCTTTGGGGTCTTTGTGAGCGGGGTATACTTGTCGTTATCCCTTCCACTCCCATGGCCGCGGTAGTTCTTGTTACGGTTGCTACTCTGGTCAATGGATTGTCTCCGAGGTTGTTCCTGTGACCTATAATTTGAGTAGCCTTTCCTGGTATCTGCCGCGATGGCTTCTCCTTGGATAAAGGATCTTGTGCGCTTCATAAGTTCATCAAATGTTTGGGGGATTCTGTCATTCAGCCTTTTAATGAGTTCTGGGTTATTGATCTCGTTCATGAACCTTGAGATCTTCAGTACTTCGGGGCATGCCTTGACTTGTATGCACTCATCTTTGAAGCGCTCCATATAAGCGCTTGTGGATTCCCCCTGACGCTGTTTTATCTGGCGAGTTCGACAGGGTTTTTAGCGCACTTTTTCCTTTGAGTGAAGTTCAGGCGGAATGCCTTCCGCAACTCTTCAAAGCCATCAATGCTTACGCACGGAAGCTTACTAAACCGGCCAGCGTGTTTCCACTAGTGTGGAATTGAACATGTGGCACCACGAGGTTGTGGCGATTTTCGATGGTAGCGGTGATTCAAAATTTTTAGGTGATCGTCCGGATCACTGTTCCATCATAGGTTTTCACATTGGCGGGCATCGCCTCCTTTTATTTTCGAAATCTCGATGCGCCGAGTGAACGCATCTACTTTTGGCGGCGCCACGGAAGGATATGTCTTCATCCTCACGGTCGCGATATTTCCTCTGGACTTCGATGTCGGTTTCGCTATCCTCGTTGTCAGGAGTTACGAGAGGACGAGTTTTCCCTCTTTCGGCGCTTGTGCCGACCGTCCTCGAGTTCCCACTTGAAGGGCTTTCACTTCACTTGAGAATCGTCGTCGTCGATCTGTCATGGACCTGCGGCTACCAAGCCTAAGCGTGGACATTGATGCGCCGATCCATATTCCTCGTGTTCCCCAGGTGCGCATGTCCATTGCTTCATCATTCTCAATTCTCCTCCCTATCACGGTAAATACCGGGGTTGGCGATTATCCTTCCACGCTTTTCCTTCGATGGCACGGTGGAGATATCTCATACTCGGGCGAAATCGAGTCGGGCATGCAAAGTCCGACTGGCCTCTTTGCTTCCTCTTGCATGAGAGCGACCAAGGTTTCGTAGTTTTGAACACGAAATCACTTGGCGCTAGTTCGATGTAACCCCTTCAGAGCAAGGGTGTCTGTTTCTACCATTAGACCTTTGTTTGGTCGGTGCGTCGGTGCTTTTGTGAGGTCCGTTTCTAGCACCGATTGGGTGGAGTGGTAAAGGAGTGCGGTGGACCTTCCGCACTAGTGGTGGTTGTGGTGGCTGGGTTGTCCCGGGCGTGGTTCCCTATCGGGAAGACGGATCTGGGCACGATCCCGAGGCTTGTTTAAACCGACCCACTTTTGCTTCTTTCCATGTATGTCGCCATGCGATCGCTGGTTTTGATTTCCTTGCTTTGTCATTCTAGTTCTTAGTTCTTAGTGATGGTCCCACGGATGGCGCCACTTGTTGATACAAAAGTTAGGCGTTCCTTGTTTGGACTTCGATTCCCGTATCAATTGGATCTTAATGCTTGAGACCTGCGCACTAAGTAAACAGAAAACACCGTTAGGCTTATCGTGGGATTGTCTCCCACGATTATCCTCCGGCGTGAGAGTAAGTAATCGGTTTAGGGTTAATGGAGAATTAGGGTTTTAGATCGTACATTTAATGAGGGCTGGGATGCCCTTTATATACACACGAAATACTTGTTGGTTTCGTGTTCCCCAACCTTCGGCGTATCCCGCCTAAGTCGGTCAGTTTAATGCATATCTCATAAGTAAGAGATATCCGATATCTAATGCCATCAATAACTTTGGGTTTGGGCTTTCGTGAGCCCAAACCGTTATTGGGTTAGCCCATTCGTAATGGGCTTATTAGTGTTGTTCACTGGTCGGGTTCGTAACCCGAATGCGGACTATACGTCATCAATGATCATCACCTTTCTCACGAAAATTCAAGTTCAGCTCTGGAACACGGTCAAACAAATCAGAACAGACAGAGGAACTGAATTTGTGAATCAAACTCTTCGAGAATATTATCGGAAAGTTGGAATTGAGCATCAAAGATCATTTGCAAGAACACCAGAATAAAATGGAGTTGTCGAAAGACGAAACCGTGTGTTAGTGGAAGCTGCAAGAACGATGTTGACAAATGCAAAAGTTCTAGATCACTTATGGACAGAAGCTGTGTCAACTGCATGCTACACTCAGAACCATTCTATGATAACCAAGCGCCACAACAAACACCTTATGAGCTTATCCATAATAGAAAACCGAACCTTAAACACTTTCATGTATTTGGTGCTCTTTGTTATCCAAATAATGGTCGTGATGACTTTGAAAAGCTCAACGCCAAAGCTGATATTAGAGTCTTTGTTGGATATTGTGAAAACTCAAAAGGATACCAATGTGGAATCATCGTACAAAGGAAATTATGGAGACTATTCATGCTAATTTTGATGAGCTCACAGAAATGGCTTCTGAGCAAAACAGCTTAGAACCCGATCATAACTGTATCAACTTCTCAATCATCAGCTGATCAAACCTTTCAACTCACTCGTCGCATAGAAACGTTGTTTGCTCCTCTGTTCAATGAAGACTTTGATCAACGTGTTCCAAATGTATCAACTATTTCCGCTGCTCAATCTGATAATACTTCAATACCTGATACACCTGAAACAACAACAACTGTAGCAGATGCACCCTCGATTGAATCTCCAACAACAGCTGAACAATCCGCTTCTAATGACATTGACCCAACTGAACAAACTGCTTCTTAATAAAAATGTACCTGCACCTGAGGATTATGATGGAAATGCGTTTTTCAACCCTTTTTCAACAGAAACGGCAAATCCAGATGTCGGTGAATCTTCTACCAGCCATCTGAATCCACCTAATATGCACAATGTATACTAATACCAACCTTCCATACACCGATGGACCAAAGATCATCCTCTTGTTAACATTATTGGCAACGTAAACAAACTAGTCGTAACTAGACAACGCCTTCAGACTGATGGAGAACATTGCATTTATGCACTCTCTGTCAGTCAAACCGAACCCAAAAACATTAAGGATGCAATGACCCATGACAACTGGATTGAATCCATGCAAGAAGATTTGAACCAGTTCAAATGTTTAGAAGTATGGGAATTTCTTGAAAGGCCGATGGGGTCTATGTCATTGGCCTAAAATGGATTTGGAAGAATAAGTTAGATCTTTGAAGGCACGGTTATTTGAAACAAGTCATATACGGTGGCTAAGGGTTCTGAGAAAGGAAGAGGTATCGACTTTGAAGAATCATTCGCACAGGTTGCTAGACTTGAGGTCATGCGGATTTTACGGCATTCGCGGCTCACATGAACATCAGTGTCTACCAAATGGACGTCAAAACCGCTTTTCTGAATGGTCAACTTAAGGAGACAGTGTATGTTAGCTAGCCGGAAGGATTCGTTGATCCAAAGTTCCCTAATCATGTCTACAAACTGAACAAGGCTCTGTATGGTTTCAAACAAGCCCCTCGGGCGTGGTATGATAAGTTGTCATCGTTCCTCCTTGGTCATAATTTTGTCAAAGGATCGGTCGACCCAACACTGTTTATTCAATATCATAAGGCACACATTTTAATTGTTCAGATTTATGTGGATGATATCATCTTTGGTTCTACCCACAAAAAGTACTCAAACGCTTTTTCAAGACTAATGAAAACAAATTTTGAAATGTCAATAATGGGTGAACTTACGTTCTTCTTAGGACTACAAGTTCATCAATCACCCCGTGGCATTTTCCTCAATCAATCCAAATATGCTCATGAAATTTTGAATAAACATGGAATGCAAACCTGTGATACCTATAATACACTAATGGCACATACCAACAAACTGGATGCTGATTTACATGGGAAATTGGTTGACCCTACCAAATACCATAGTATTATTGGGTCTCTCATGTATCTAATAGCCAGTAGACCTGATATAGTATTTGTTGTATATCTTTTCTCCCGTTATCAGTCAAGACCAACTGAAAAACACCTCCCTGAGGCTAAAATAATCCTCCGATATGTCAAGGGAACCATTAACTTGGGGATCTGGTATCCGAAGGATTCTTGTTTTGAACTAATAGCTTTTTCAGACGCTGACCACGCAAGATGCTTAGATTTACGGAAAAGTACTTCCGGAAGTGATAAATTGGTGTCATGGCAATCGAAGAAACAAGACTGTACATCGTTGTCATCAACTGAAGCAGAATATGTAGCCATGTCTGCGTGTTGTGCTCAAGTCATTTGGATGAGAACACAAATCAAGGATTATGGTTATGTATTCGACAAGATTTCAGTGTACTGCAACAAAAGAAGTGCTATTACGATCTCGTGCAACACCGTTCAACACTCAAAGTCAAAGCACATCGATCTTGATACCATTTCATTAAAACGCGTGGAAAAAGAGCGGTGGAACTATACTTTGTAGGTACAGAACATCAATTGGCGGACCCTTCACTAAAGCCTTGCCTTCCGCAAGATTCTTGACTTGGTTCACGAATTGGTATGAGGTGTTTGACTCGGAAGAGTGGATGAATTTTTAAAACTCACTTAAAAGTCAAACACCAAAACCACTTTTGTAAATATATTTCAAAAACAAAATACAACAATATAAAATATTATAAACTCCAAAACATTTTCATTTCTGTTTTAAGCGAAAAATCAAACATTACAAGTACAAAACTTCCATCAACACCGTGTTCTATCAAACATTTCACCATTTTTCCCGAACAAGTGTTGAGGGGGAGAAAGTAAATATTTTTCCGTTTCATAAAACCTTGTACTTGAATGTTACCAAAAATACGTTGTTTCTCAAAAGTGTTGGTTATTTACCATGAAAAATACCCTCCTCGGACTCAAGTTTTTGCCAAAATGTGTTTTGTTTAACCAAAAGGTGAGTTAAAGGATCTTGGTAGGAACCTCTTTGAGGTTAAGGGACTAAAATTGTAAAGTTTGAAAAATCAATTTCAACAAAAACTCAAAACATACACATTCAATGCACCTATCTTGTGTATTAACTCCCTCAACCACCATCATCAATGGCCACAATCAAATCTTCAAATCCGGTCATCATTTTAAAAATTTGTAAGTGTAAAACTGTGTTGATCATGATTCTAAACAATTGTTTCAAAAATCTTTAAGATCCAACGGTTAAAACTTATTAAATTAAAATTTTAAAATTCGGACCTATGAACAAATTTGGGGATTTACGTTTAAAGGTGTTTAGATTGAAATGGATTGTTTCAAATCGTTTCTTAGTGTTTCTTAAGCATGTTTCAATCATCTAAACATACCCAGAATCACCAATTGATCGACTCTTGATTCTAGGGTTCATGCGTGCTATTTGGGGTTTTTCATTTTTGTGTTAATTGATGTGTGTGTGTGGGCTAAAGAAAGTATTAAAACAGGATATTAAACATGTTTATAACATTCAATTTGACCACAAACATCAAATCTTTGAAAATTAGTATTTTAGGGTTTAATTGGTCGTTCCACATGAATCTTTTGATTCTGTGGTTGAAAAATGTTAAAACTTGTTGGGAATGTCTCCTATGTACTCTAAGATGTCCCAGAAACATTGCTTGTTTGATTTGCTTGGACAGATTTCTTATGCGTAAATTGAGGGTTTAGGTTTTAGAAATCTTACGCCTAAGCTTTTTGTGCATTACTGATGTATTCTTGTGCTTATTTTGTGATCTAAATGATGTTTGGAATGAATTGTAATCAAGTTATTATGTTTGTGATTAACATGTGGCTTAAACGTAAAGACAGAAAAAAGGTGTTCTAACCTTACGCTTAAGGATTAAGAGTAAAAATTACGCATAAGTAAAATTGTTACGCATAAACCTTTCGCCTAAGAAACAATTTACGTGTAACTTGCTATGCATAAATTGTCTACAGTTGACTATGGATTTCTTGGAAAGAAATTCATAAAAAAGGGTTGTTACGCATAAGCTTTACTCTTACGAGCAAGCCGTATGCGTAACATTTAGCCTATTCCTACGCATAAGCTAAAAACCTTCGAATATGTCTTACGCGTAAGAAATTCTTACGCATAAGCATAGTCTTACGCTTTAGCTTATTCTTACGCATAAGCTCCCTTTCTTACGAATAAGGATCCAAGTTACTCATAAGCTACTATTCACCTGTTTTAGCCTATTACGCATAAGTCACCAATAAACTGTTACGCATAGGCCACAAATACTAAGTTTTAAGCATAAGCAAACAAATGTGAAAATGTTGTGTGCTAAGTGATAAATGGACTTTAAAACTTCAATATTAACATGTTCACATAACTTATCACCACAACTTCAGACATATGTGACTTAGGACTTGTAACAAATATAAATATGATATCATCAAACAAGCTGTTAGATAATTAATCAGACTTAAACTAACACAATGTGTTTCCATATGTCTGTTTCTTTATCTAATGACTTTCAGATCACAAAATGGCTGCAAATCAAGCAAACATCAATGCTCCAACTGAACTCACCATGGAAAACACATTCCCTGCTGATTATTACTACAAAACCATTGGCAAGAACAACCTACGAGTTGACTTCCACAACTTTACCTGCTCAGAATCGTCATGCAGAGTAGCAATGGACATTCTTCAGTAACACCCCTACAACCTCATGCTCACCAACTCAGCCACAGAACCGGAATTCTACATCCATGAATCCTGGCACACCATGGAGAAAATTGATTGAGAAGATGCTGTGAAAGTGACTCTTGATACTCAGGAAGTCAAAGTCACAGTCGTTAATCTTCGTACTATTCTTCTACTACCAGCCATATCTCCAACTGGATATGTCAGGACTCGTACTGAAACGGAGGTTATGGATTTCTTGGTCAACATTGGGTATGACAAAGAATCTGGGGTTATTGCTACACATTCCAGAGTCGAAATCAAGAACATCCCACAACATGGAGAACTCTATATCTGATGATCGCTAAGTCAGTCTCGGGAAGAGATAGTGGTCATGAACACCCGAAGTTGATGCACTTTCAAACTTTCTGGGGAATGGTCCACGTAAATCACATAGACTATGCAAGCCTCATCTGGGAAGATATGATGCAACATCTCAGGAAACCCGGTTCCAAGGTTCCTTTCGTCCGCTACACAAAGTTATTAATTCACTACCTTCTCGGGAAGCACGAAAGTATCCCAAAGAGACTGAATGATCCCAACAAGCACACTATGCTAGATGAGCCTACCTTCAACGCAGTCAGGTTTAAAGGAACATCCACTCGCAAAAAAGGAGTGGAACTCCCTGCATGCCTACTGACTGACACAATCAAAGATCTTCCATCATACAGACTCTACAGGGAAACACTGATTGTTAGGCGCTTTGGTTTCATGGATGAGAAAACTACTCCATCGGTTAAGACAAGGGCCAAGAAAGTTTGGAAGTTCGCAAGCTCTATAAAGACTAAGTCTAAGAAAACCGGAGAAAGATCGGGAGGAAAATTTCCACCAACATCGTCAAGCCTAAACTAGAACTTGAACCCATGCAAACATAACTACATGATGATGATTCAGAAATAGAGTCAGATGAACTTGTTGTCTCTGGTGAGGCTTGCCGATGATTCAACTTTCAAGAAGAAGAAAGAGGACAAGCACGAAAGTCTTACTTATGAGCAACTTGACCAAGACATTGATGATTCTGAATCTCGATGACGAAAACGTCGACAAAGGGAAAAAGCCTCTAGAACAAGAAGAACAAGAAGACTCAGATTGGGAGTATGATCCAAAAGCTGAAGAGAAACAACTGCAGAAAACACTCAAGCAACAAAGAATGGAAAAAGCAGAAACTGCCTTCTCGATTAATCGACCCGAAGGGCTAGGTGGTTCTAGCGGCGGTTCTCCACACACTACAGAACCCGTTGATGTCACTGAACTCATTACTGATCCGGTTAATCAACCCCGGTAAGGGCACGGGTGACATCACCGAACCTGCCATTCAGGAAGAGAAACCATAAGAAGAGAAAAAACAAGAAGATGATGAGCAGATGATCGATTATGGTAAAGACGGTCTTGATAAAGATGAAAGAGTCACTGATAAAGATGTTTTGGAAGCTGCAGAGGAGATGAAAAGAAAGAGGGCCGAAGAGGAAGCGGCCAAGGCCAAAGAAGAAGCTGCTAAAGCTAAGGAACAAAGGTTAAAAGAGGAAGCTGACAACTACATAGTTGACAATCCTACACATAAACCTCAACAATCTATGGAAACACCTCTCGACACATCCAAACCATATCATCTTCACACTCATCACCACCACCAACCAAAGAAACAACTAAGTCAACATCGAAATCAATCAAGAAGACGGCTGACACGTGGACATCTCGCGTCAAAGCAAAGATTCATAAAGTTGTACATCATTCACGAACACGAAAACAAAACCTTATTCAATCATGAATGAACACACTGGCCGATGTGGTCATCGATCTTTCGAAACAGATGGAAACGTTTCAAGGCGAAAGAGAACAGATTCAGGAGTTTCTCTCTAGGGACGTTCAAGTTAAAATGAATGAACAAATCAGGAATTACACTCACAACTTTTTTCTCAACGCAGTTCCTGGTGTCACTAGAGAGATTTTTAAAAAGAAACTCCTACCAACGGTTAAACGTTTGGTTCAGCAGGTTGTCTCTACAACGCCGGTGGTCATGCATACAAGACACTCGATCCTCGGTTGTCTCGGAGGGCGGTGATTGCGAGTTAGTGACAAAATGGCTACTCGAGCTCCATCTTTCACACGGATGATGTAAAGCGGTATGATCTTCTTACGGGCGATAACTTAAAACATCATGCAAGGAAGCTTGGGGCGGATAAGAGGCCAAGAAATGATGATAACAAGGATGAGGATCAAACGCCAAAATACAAAAAGAAGACCGGTGAGTCGTCATCATCCATTCCACCGCCACCGCTAAGACAACCACTACCCCTCCCGACAAGCAATGCAACCACCACCATCCGGGCAACCTAGGGATACAGAATCCACACCACCTCGGCAGAAAATCGGTGATCACTTCACTTACACCACGGTGGTGAGGATCATGATATACCCGAGCCCTAACATCAACCAAGGCCCCAACCATCACCAAGACCAGATTCATCCTTAAGACCAAGAAGAAGAAACCTTCATCATCTCACGGTTAGATGGCGATAACATAGAGGAGTTTGAATGGTTTAGAAACATGGTTGAGGCGCAACCACTCCTAGAAGAAGGTCAAGAACCAGTAGATGGTCGAACTCTGGAGCAGGTTCAAATCCTTAAAGATGAATTCAAGATCAAGAAGATGACTAAACGGGAACTCCGCAGGATCCAGAATGATGCATTAACTCTACTTAAAGAAAGATCCTGCAGTGCAATTGAGCTAGAATATCACTTGGAAAACATTACCCGTGTAATGTCCAACAATATAGACTGGCTCAACCCGGAGTCCAACATCGACTACACAAGAAAGGAAAATGAACCATACTACACAGATTGGACCAAACCACTACCGACGATTGGAAAAACTGAACAACCAAGGATTCCATTCCATTTATTCTTCAACAACGATTTGGAATTTCTTCAACACGAGCGGTGTCAATAAAAACTATGCTACATCTCGGCGTTCAACATCCAGGTTGCCTCGTTCTCCAACAACATAGTGTTGAAGAAGATGCCATACACTTGTTCGTCAACAAGGTTGTGAAATCGACATCGATGCAAAGTTTGGAATACATCATTGGCACGAAGGATAAGGCTCTACTATAGGAGCTGCGAGTTGGCAAGTCAAACAAGGGCGTGATGCATGACCGGAGAATAATTGCTATCATGTCGGTTAACTTGGCTACAAAGTGGGACTACTCCTTCTTGTCACGATAGTTGTCAAGCGACAAGGTAAAAGAGTATGATTTCTCGAAGTCGACTTTCCAGATATTTCACTCAACAACATTGAAGATATGTATCTCCTAAAGGTACAAGGAAGGATGCGTCAGTTCTCGACAGAAATTCAGATCAAGTACATCACTGAACTTCTCGTTTTCATCCGAAGAAAAATTATTCAGGAACGTGTTGAAGATTTACAACTCGTAGTCGAATCTTACCAGAAACAACTCAATGTCACTGCACCACTTCTACACTTCAACGAGCTTAACTAAGAACCTCAGTACAAAATCTTGCAAAAACCAAAGTTTGGGATCGTCTACCGAAGTGAAAATCATCCTACGTGTTTTATGGCGTTTGATGAAATTCACTAGTTCTGTGATGCCACACTGAAGATGGTTCGAGATGGATTGGCATATCGTTTGAAGGACATTGAGATGGGTATGGTTCACCAAGAGTTGGAATTTTGGGGATCGTAAGGAAGTTCATCGGTTTATTACTAGGATTGATGAAAGGTTGATACATCGAGACCGGATCACGAAGGTTGGAAAGCTATATGGGAGGAAGACCAAGCTTCTCAATTTTGACATACCAACGTCCACATAAAGTTGTTGGTGGTTTGTAAACCATTGGGTACTCTTAACATTCTTGATTGTGATTTTTATTGTTTGATTTATTAATTTATATTCACTATGGTTTGTGCATATCTGCAGATGTACAACCCGAACTTATCTAGAAAGGACCACGTAGTGCGCAGGTGCCACAATCCTTATAAAAGGAGCGAAAGCTTTTACTTTTGAGTAAAAGTAATCAAATCTTTCAATATTTTCATAATCTTGCTCAAAAGAACAAGTATTCCATCTCATGTTTTACAAAACCTCAAAAGTTAATATTACTTGTTGAGGGGGAGTATTTGCAAACTAATTGTTCAAATCAAAAGTTCTTTGTGGAAATCTTCCCATAAAACTCGGAATGGTCATATTCTAAATCAATATTTCATCAAAAATAACATTAATGTGCCATTTTTGAGGGGGAGAAAAATACGTGATTAAAATATGTTGGAATGTAAATGAAATCTCAGTGTGCAAAGACTTAACCCACGAATTAAAGAGTCTCTAAATGTCACAAATAAAAAAGACTTGTCTTCAAGACTTGTCTTAGTAGATCGTACCAATTCGAGAAACTCTTGATAGACATGTAATTTGACGGGTTTGACAACTTTTTCAAGGTTTGTTCACATCTTCAAGGTAGTTATTAGAGCTAGTTGTCGCCTAAAAGCTGAAAATAGATCTCTTTAACTATACAATGTAACCGTGTCTCGCGAGGAATTGTCTATATTGAGTCGATCAATTCAAAAAGTGCGCGCTCTACCCTCACTGTGCATATTTAAGTTAAAACTCATAAGCACATGTGGAGGGGGAGTATTTCTGAAAATACAAAACTATCAGATTGTTTCAAACATGTTTTCATTTATAAACACTTTGAGAGATTTTCTAGTAAATGGTTTTATGGCAATATAGGATAGTCATGGAGTTATAAGGTGACTAAGTTTATGAATAAGCGTCCTATGATCCGCCAGAGTCGGAGGGATCTACCAAGGACACCACAAATAGTTAGTATTTAGAAGTCCTTAGGTATGACCGAAAAGGAGAAAATAAGAAAGCGGAGAAAGAAGGAGTTAAATAATTAAAGAAAAGTTAAAGAAAGGGTGAAAAGAAATATCCTCCATATGATTCAACTTATGGCGGATAATCGCTTCAATTCATATGCTACTAGATATCACAAGGTGACACCGGTATTGAAGAAAAAGTCATCATGGACCCGGTGACGCAATGCACTAAACCTTCTAAGCCACTCAAGCTCTCTCAAAATAACTTGTTTCATTCTCATGGGAACCCCACGATAAGGTTTTAAAAGGTACCTTTTGAGGGTCATTTAAGCCCTTATTCGATCACTTTTGTATCCGTTATTGCTTAATATCGTTCCTTTTCACTTTTAGGTCTCTTGAAGGCAAAATCTTTGGAATGATGCTTATTTGGACGAAAAGCGCGAATATCTGAAGAAAATGGCCAAAGTCAAATTCGAGACACTCAAAGTCTTTGAAACATAAAGCGGCGGCGTCCTTTGCATATCTGCGGCGCCGTCGGGAAGGAACCCTGACGGCTCGAGGAAAAATTACATGTTTTCAAGGGACGACGTCGGGTTCTAAAGGGTAGGCCGTCGTTACTCGGGCGGCCTAGATGCGGCCAAGGCGGCGTCGGTGAAGGGGACGGCGTCACGGTCATAAGGTGCGCCGTCGAAAGGTTTACGTGGCCAAGGCGAAACCCTAATGGCGGCGACACGGCGGCGTCACGAAACATAAGGTGCGCCGTCGCGGATGTAATCTTATATATAGAATCCGAATTTTTCGGTTTGTGGGTAGTCTTTTGGGTAAAACCTAAAACCGAACCAAGGCTTTCTTGTGCGATATTTTAGGGTTCTAAACCCTATTATACATCAAGCTAAGTATTTACTTCATTAATTTAATTATGTCTTTGATTATTTGTGTGTATGCTTGCATGTTCTCCATGTCCGGCTAATTTATTTGTGTGTTTGCTTAGGGAATATGAAACTTAATTATTGAATATTGATTGGTTGATACTTATCTTAGTTGACTAATGATCTAGAGTCGCTAGATTATTCGTTGTGTATAATGCTTGAAATTTCTTTGTGAACTTTAGAATATAATTATCTAGGTAATTGTAGGATAAAGTATTCAAGGACAACCGTAGAGTAGGCGTCTATAAATCACTAGAGGATTTGTAAACAAGACCCTTTGGTAGTTTCAAAGAGTTAGGAAACAAGCACGCCCTATAGCCTTAGAATCACAGCGCAACTAGGAATAAGGGCGTGACAAATCAACCATCAATAGGAGATAATTAAGGAGTAGTAAAACCTAAGTAAACACATTTTAAACTATCATACAGTACACACCAAATTAGACATAGACTATCACAACCTTAGTTTAGATAATTAGATAATAGTAGAGTAATCGGTAGCAATACCAACCCCCAAATCCAATACCGAGATTCGTACCTTTTCCATTTTCTAAAAATATAAAAGATAAAAATAATCTTCCTCAACCTCAACCTTAGCGTAGTAACTTCTCACTAGCATTCCTATTCCCTAGAGAGCGATATCAATACCCGTGGCTTACCCTAATTACTACACTACAAGCGATTAGGTTCCTTTGCCTAGGGTGTTATAAAACTTGCTCGAAGAAAGGAAGTTTCCTTGACCCCGAGCAGCGTGTGGCGTTATCAAGTTTTGGCGCATTGCGGGAATAGAATAGCTAGTTAGTAGTCCACCTCGTTTAGGTTTCTTTGTGATTCCTATCAAGTAAATTTTTCTCATTTTAGCTTTCTCTTAGTCTATCCCCTTCTTCGTGACCTTTGTTCGTAACACCCATCACTTTTCACCATGGAAGGTGACAACCAACAACCACGTCTTCATACCAACCCCTTAAGCAACTTAGAACCCGGTTCCACCAAAACTCTTTTGAACCATTTGCGAGAACCGAAGAGAACTTAACAAGCGAAGAAATGCCTCCGCAATTCGAACATCAAGGTACTTCCATCAATTTTGATGAAGTCACGTCGATGAAGAGTCACCTCATCCCCACAATCCCACGAAACCACCGTCGTTGACGATCGAGTCAAAATGGCGAGGAAGTTCACGCCACTCCGACCAGCGGATCCACAAATCTTCCTAAAGCAAAAACCCTCGGGAATACTCTTCCCCTCGCATCTGGTTTCACGGTGCCATTGTCTATCCTTGAACGGTCAATGAGATATTGCATCGTCGACATTTGGTTAATCCAAAAGGCATGTCAATTCCACGGATCCCTAGCGAAAATCAATCCACCATGTCAAGCAGTTTTTAAAATCGTTGATGCTATCTATACAAGCGGAGCATCTAAGGAGACATCTAGACTCGGTTCTTCCATTTTCTCTTCAAGGGCAAGCCAAGGAATGGTTCGATAAGCTCCTCAAGGTCTATTTTCACATGGGAACAACTCTCAACCAAGTTCACAAAAGTTCTTTCCCCACGGAAGAATTGCGTGATTAGGAGCAAAATTCGCACTTCCATCAAGCAGATGAAGAATCTATCACCGACTCACAGAGTCGTTATAAAGATCTTATTCAAGAAGCCCCACACCACAGTATCGACCTCGGTTGCTTGTTCAAATCTTTTACGACAATGTCTCCGGAAGGATCAAAAGGATTGATTTCTCAAGCGGCGAAGAATAGTGAACCTCGGCTGCGGAAGAAGGTGGAACCAAATTGAGGAATACATTCAATACCGGGGCGACCATTGGGACAAACCAGCGAATCGTTAAGCATCTCTACTCTCTCAAGTAAAGAGCTATCCTTCGATGATCGGATCGAGAAAGCACAAAGAGGTTAGCTTATCTCAATAGATCGCTGAACCAAAAGGCTAATTAACCCATACCTCATATGTGGCGTTTGTGGGGCGCCACGAGGCGATGAATGCGATGGCGCCCTCAAGAGGCGTGCTTCTTTCTAGTCATAACATCTATGATGACCCCTCACTCCTCGCGTTCTATCAAAGCGATGAATGTGATCCTTGGGGCAATCTAGAATGGAAAAGCGAAGGAAGGAAGGATCGAATACTCCACCGTGACCTCTTTGAAGAAGAACTCGGGCGGTTTACCATGGAAGGAACACACTCTTAAAGGTCTTGGGAGTTTATCCGAGAGCGACAAGTGAATTAGAAAGTCAATTCACCAACCTTCACGAAAGAATAGGTGGATCGGCCTGACCCTCACGATCCCACTTGCATGATCACCACTCGGGCGGGAACCACTACCAAGGACCCCCATCCTAACGGACCCCACCACACAAGGACCCGTGTTAGGAAATGAGACAATTCTGAACCACTTTCAACTCCTCATGATCCTCCGCCACAAACACGGCCACCATTGACGACCAACTCTCGCTCGAATTCCCTATCCCTCTCGTCTAAAAAACCAAAAGGCTGAAGAAGACAATGAAAGAATATTGTCTTATTTGAAACAAACATCCGTCAACATACCACTCCTCGATGTATTTTATCACATCCCTAAACATAGTAAATACTTCAAGAAATTGATATCTAATCGGAAGAAGCTTGAAGGGTTGATATCATTAGGAGAAGAATGTTCGGCTATCATCCAGAAAAGCCTGCCCAAGAAGAAGGAAGATCAAGGCGACTTTACCATTCCTTGCTCTATAGGGGCACTTTCAATGAAAAACGCCTTGGGCGATCTTGGGGCAAGCATTAACCTAATGCCTCACTCCATGTTTCTTAAACTCGGATATCCGGGTGAAACCCACTAGGATGAGTATCGATTGGCGATCGATCAATCAAATATCCCATTGGGTTTGTGAGAATGTTCTCGTAAGGGTAGGAGAATTCAAGTTCCCGGTCGATTTCGTAATTTTAGAAATGGAGGAAGATAACTCTGTCCCAATAATCCTTGGCGGACCTTTCTTAGCTACA
The DNA here is from genome assembly GCA_022545495.1 of Chrysanthemum lavandulifolium. Classification (NCBI taxonomy): domain Eukaryota; kingdom Viridiplantae; phylum Streptophyta; class Magnoliopsida; order Asterales; family Asteraceae; genus Chrysanthemum; species Chrysanthemum lavandulifolium. The sequence continues at coordinate 130,067,925 of CM040242.1, read as the reverse complement.
CTCGTGCCATCATTGATGTTCATGATGGTAAACTCACTTCTGAGTGGGGTCGAAAGCAACCTTTGACATTAAGGATTCTATGAGGCATTCCTCCTCCTGCGGTCATCCGGTATATTTAGTTGAGGAAGTTGATGAATTTGTTGATGACATAGATGGTGCATTGATGAGCATCTATTAAGCGAATTCATGAATAATGATAACAACGAAATATACAACAACCAAGAAATGGAAATGGTCGGGCTGTTTCTTTTTATCGCGTCGGGATGAAATTGAACCTATTGAGCTTGAAGCAGGAAAACAAGCTAAAACCATCAATCAAAGAGCCCCTACCACGGAACTAAAAGATCTCCCGAGTCACACGGAATCGCCTTCCTTGAGGAAGACCAACTTCTGTCATCATAAGCTCTTCGCTAACCACTAGTCGAAGAGAAGCTCTTAGAAGTCTTAAAAGAATATAAGGGGTGATTGCATGGAGTGTTGCCGACATCAAGGGAATTGATTCTACATTACGTACTCACAAAATCCTCATGGAGAAAATTACAAACCAACCGTTCAACCACAAAGGCGGGTAAACCCTAACATCAAGGAAGTAGTAAAAAGAGGTCATTAAGCTTCTAGGCAGGTCTCATCTACCCCATGTCGGATAGCCCATGGGTCGGCCGGTCCAAGTGGTTCCAAAAAGGGAGGAATAGCGGTTGTAAAAATGAGAAAGGCGAGTTGGTGCCGCAAAACGATTCTTGGATGGCGTGTACGTATTGACTACGAAAGTTGAATGATGCTACTCGAAAGATCATTTTCCCTACCATTCATCGACCAAATGCTCGAAAGATTAGCGGGCATGAATACTATTGTTTCCTTGATGGCTTTTCGGGATACTTCCAAATTCCATTGCCCACGAAGATCGGGAAAAACTACATTTACATGTCCTTACGGACGTTTGCCTACTAGCGAATGCCCTTCGGGTTATGTAACGCACCGCTACCTTCGTGATGTATGATGGCCATTTTCCACAGGCGATTGAGGACTGACATGGAAGTCTTCATGGACGATTTCTCGGTATTTGGAAATTCATTCGACATCATCTTTCCAACCTTAAAAGATGTTGAAGCGGTGCGAGGAAACCAATTTGGTCTTAAATTGGGAGAAATGTCATTTCATGGTAAAAGAAGGAATTGTTTTAGGGCATAAAGTCTGCAGGAGTGGAATTGAGGTCGATGGGGCAAAATTGAAGCAATTTCCAAACTCCCTATCCTACTACCGTAAAAGCCATTCATGACTTTCTTGGTCACGCAGTTTTATCGAAGGTTTATTAAAGACTTCTCAAAATTGCCCGACCAATGACACGACTTCTTGTTAAGGATGCCCTTTTGATTTTTACGGAGAATGCAAAGAAGCATTTAACCGACTAAAGAAAGATCTCACTCAAGCACCTATAATGGTCACTCTGTTGGTCTCGACCATTCGAAATCATGTGTGGCGCTAGTGATTATCTTTGTCGGGCTGTGCTCGGCCAAAGGAAGGAGAAGCATTTTCAACCAATCTACTATGCTAGCAAAACCATGAATGTAGCACAAGAGAATTATCGACCCGAGAAAGAACTTCTTGCCGTTGTTTTGCCTTGACAAGTTCGGGCAATATCTCGTCCTTTCTAAGGCATCGTTTTCACCGATCACTCCGCCTTACGCTACTTGTTCTCAAAACAAGATGCTAAACCCGGCTCATTAGGTGGATCTTATTACTTCAAGAATTCGACATTGAAATTCGGGATAAAAGGGGTGAAAATCTCGCTGCGATCATCTATCACGCTTGGAAAACCACGATAGAGATGAATTAGACCGCACCGAGATTCGCGATTTTTTCGAGGGCGGTGATGGCCATTAAGGAGATTGAGCCATGGTATGCGGATTATGCCAACTACCTTTCCAGTAGGGTTTTGCCGAATTACATGACCAAGCAAGATAAAAAAAAGTTCTTCACTACATTAAAACATTACTTCTGGGATGAACCCTTCCTCTTCCGCATATGTCCCGACCAAATCATTCGACGTTGCGTGGCCGGTAAAGAGGTTGATCGAGTTCTGAAAGAATGTCATGCAGGACCATCTGGAGGACATCATGGTGTGAATGTCACGGCACGAAAGGTTTTTGATGCCGGATTTTATTGGCCTACTATTTTTCGAGATGTTAAGAAATTAGTTCAAATGTGTGATGCATGCCAACGATCAGGAAATATCTCACGACGGGATGAGTCACCTCCAGAACTATATCCAAGTCTGCGAAATATTTGACGTTTGGGGAATAGACTTCATGGGACCTTTTCCATCTTACGGAGGAAATGAATACATTCTCGTGGCTATCGACTATGTATCCAAATGGGTAGAGGCTCAAGCCCTTAGAACTAATGATGCGAGGGTAGTTATCCACTTTCTAAAAACTCTTTGCGATTCGGGATTCCCAAAGCATTGATCGGTGATAGAGGACTCACTTTGCAATGCTCAAATGGAAAAGGTGATGAAGAAGTATGGCGTCCACATGGGTTTTCTCGCATATCACCCTCGAACAAATGGGCAAGTAGAAAACACAAATAGGGCATTAAAGCGAATACTTGAAAAGGCGGTCCACGAATAGGAAAGACTGGGCATTCAAGCTAGATGAGGCACTCTGGGCATTCAGAACCGCTTACAAAACACCTATTGGAACAACCCCTTTTCGCTTGGTTTACGGAAAGGCATGCCACCTCCCCATCGAACTGGAGCAAAAAGCATATTGGGCAATTAAGGCCTGCAATATGGATTACTCTGGAGCAGGATCAAATCGGTTCTTACAACTCCAAGAATTGGATGAGCGAGGTGGAAGCATCTGAATCATCAATCACCTACAAAGAAAGGGCAAAAGATGGCATGATCAACGAATAAAGAATCCTAAAGAGTTTTGGAAGGAGATAAGGTGCTCTTGTATAACTCAAGACTAAGATTATTTAAGGAAAACTCAAATCCAGATGGTATGGCCCTTTTCGGAAGAAAGCATATGAGCAATGGGCGGTGGTGTTACTAGACAATGAGGAAGAGAATTCACTTTGTTAATGGACAACGGGTGAAGCATTATCAATTGGATAATATTGAAATGATGAGCGATGAGGACATTGTTTTGGAAGAAGAGGCGGTGATGCAGCGTAGGGGTAGGACTACGAGTCTAGCTACAAGACTCTTAAATAAAGAAAAGCGCTTCGTGGGAGGCAACCCATGCTTAATTGTTTGCTTGTTAGTGTCATATATCTTTTATTAATTGTTTGTCCTCATGTTTGAATTTGTAAAATGCTTTATTTTGTTTTAACCTCGTCTTAATCACATATAAAGGTATTTTACATAAAGGATAAGTGTAGGGAGGATTACACACGTTTTCATAAAGCGTGAACATGAGAATAACAATTAATTAAAAGATATATATGTTTGTTTGTTCGAGTCAAATGCTTGTATCGAGTCATAATGGATGTTTTGCGAAGTTTTTCCGATTCTAAAGATGTAAATTTTCGAATTTTTCCGAAAATCATGAGACCGGTTTTGTCGGGATAACTGGCGTCGAGATTGCAACTTTGACGGCGTCGGGAAGGAATAAAACATCGACTTACTTTTCTCGTTTTACGAGCTACTTGTAAAATTTTGGAATTTTCGGATCTTAATTTTCAAAACAAATTCGTAAACATCCATTCCACAAGCATTATATCCTAGTTTAAATCGAGTCTTATGTATATTATTACCGCCGATTTTACGCGAAGGTTTCGTTTGTTTTCTTCTAGTGTGCGGGTTTAGTTTGTCAAGAAGAAGTTACACAAGTTTGGAAGGAGCCTTTCACAAAAAAAAAAACTCTTCTTGGAAAGATTTAACCACCACTTTTTACGGATCCTACCGAGCTAATCGGGGAGTATTAGTTTCTTCGTTTTAATTACCTTCTATTATCATAACTTTGATACTTTCGGGAACATTGGGGACAATGTTCGGTTTAAGTGTAGGGAGGAAAATAAAGCGGGAACTTTGAAACTATGCTTATCCTTGACTATTTGCTTTGTCCAAGAGTATTTGTGTAATAAACCATGAGAAAATGTAGGTTAGGGTAATTTTAGCCAAATTTAAAATTTTTTCATGACGTATAAGAGTGGGCCATTAGTCTTAACAAAAGCGTCTCATGGATAGGAAGTTGCATGACTAGCACAAAACCCTTACCACCTAAATTCCACCCAAAATGTGAGGATCGCCCTTAGATTAGTAGGAATTAAAGCATTCATCTTTAATGCTTAGAGTGTGAACCGGTAGTATATTAGATTCTAGAACTTGTTTTGTGATGCATTCGAGATCGCTAGTGAGACTACACTTGTGTAGTTAGGATTAACTAAATGATAAGAGGCATTAGGATAACCCTTGTTTAATACACGTAATATAATTACTTCTTCCACCTCGGTTGAGTAATTCCCCACACCCTTTGCGTTGTACTCATCTTTAGTACACGATACCCTAGTTAACCCCTCGAGCCTATCCTTTTCGCGGTTCTCGTGATGTTTCGGTTTTCGAATATCAATGAAAACATTGTTTACACCCCACCCCAAATATACACCCAAATCGCCTTAGCCTACCTTTATTGCACTCACTTTTAGTGCAAATTTATGTTATCACCCAAAACCCTTAGTTCAATTATCGGTTGCTTGCATGAGTTGCTAAGTCGAGTCATATCTTTTGTATCTGATTTTGGGATGATTGGGATTCATGGGAAAAGTTAAAGTTTATGAAACATAGGAAAGAGAACGTTAAACTCAAATTCCCTTTGTTTGCATAATAATGTACTCCAAGTGTTTTGATCTTTTCAATTCGGGTCAAATTAGTGTTAGAGTAATAAAAACTCAAGTGTAGGGATGTGTCTATAAATCCCTATCATTTTGATGTACCGTAGAGGATGGTAGAGTAAAGTGTATGAAAAAAAAAAAAAAAAAAAAAAAAAAAAAAAAAAAAAAAAAAAAAAAAAAAAAAAAAAAAAAAAAAAAAAAAAAAAACATACGGGCTACCATCCTACATCTATCTTTTAAATTGTGTTTGTTTATTTTCGTTGCCTAGAGTTTTAGAGTGTCGAGTCTTGGCTTAGCAACGCCATTCTTCGTATACTTGCAACATAGAGATTTTGACTATCCACCACTAAATAGCCTATCCCACCAAACCCTTCATTTCCTTACAGTAAGCCTAACATTACAACCCTTTAAAGACCTCTTTGATAGTCTTTCCTAGGTGCTTACGCCAAAGCGACGGAGGTTTGATCTATTCTCAAGCCTATGGTAATCTATGTACTAGGACCGGTTAATGAGTGTTTATCTTCCATTTCCGATTTGTTATATTTCATATATACACCGAGAGAGATGTGAGTATCCAAACACCCCATGTGAGGTGCTAGTATGTAATTCCGTGCTTGTTATGACTTTCTTGGGGCTTATATGTGTTGTGGACCGTTTTGAATGGATGCTTCATGACCCCAACTTATAAATTAATTGGCTAAAAGCACATTTGCTTGAGGACAAGCAAATACCAAGTGTAGGGATATTTGATAAGGTTTTAAAGGTACCTTTTGAGGGTCATTTAAGCCCTTATTCGATCACTTTTGTATCCGTTATTGCTTAATATCGTTCCTTTTCACTTTTAGGTCTCTTGAAGGCAAAATCTTTGGAATGATGCTTATTTGGACGAAAAGCGCGAATATCTGAAGAAAATGGCCAAAGTCAAATTCGAGACACTCAAAGCTTTGAAACATAAAGGCGGCGGCGTCTTTGCATATCTGCGACGCCGTCGGGAAGGAATTTTATGACGGCTCGGAGGAAAAATTACATGTTTTCAAGGGACGACGTCGATTCTAAAGGGTAGGCCGTCGTTACTCGGGCGGCCTAGATGCGGCCAAGGCGGCGTCGAGGTGAAGGGGCGGCGTCACGGTCATAAGGTGGCGCCGTCGAAAGGTTTACGTGGCCAAGGCGAAACCCTAATGGCGGCGACACGGCGTCCACGAAACATAAGGTGGCGCGTCGCGAGATGTAATCTTATATATAGAATCCGAATTTTTCGGTTTGTGGGTAGTCTTTTGGAGTAAAACCTAAAACCGAACCAAGGCTTTCTTGTGCGGTATTTTAGGGTTCTAAACCTATTATACATCAAGCTAAGTATTTACTTCATTAATTTAATTATGTCTTTGATTATTTGTGTGTATGCTTGCATGTTCTCCATGTCCGGCTAATTTATTTGTGTGTTTGCTTAGGGAATATGAAACTTAATTATTGAATATTGATTGGTTGATACTTATCTTAGTTGACTAATGATCTAGAGTGCGCTAGATTATTCGTTGTGTATAATGCTTGAAATTTCTTTGTGAACTTTAGAATATAATTATCTAGGTAATTGTAGGATAAAGTATTCAAGGACAACCGTAGAGTAGGCGTCTATAAATCACTAGAGGATTTGTAAACAAGACCCTTTGGTAGTTTCAAAGAGTTAGGAAACAAGCACGCCCTATAGCCTTAGAATCACAACGCAACTAGGAATAAGGGCGTGACAAATCAACCATCAATAGGAGATAATTAAGGAGTAGTAAAACCTAAGTAAACACATTTTAAACTATCATACAGTACACACCAAATTAGACATAGACTATCACAACCTTAGTTTAGATAATTAGATAATAGTAGAGTAATCGGTAGCAATACCAACCCCAAATCCAATACCGAGATTCGTACCTTTTCCATTTTCTAAAAATATAAAAGATAAAAATAATCTTCCTCAACCTCAACCTTAGCGTAGTAACTTCTCACTAGCATTCCTATTCCCTAGAGAACGATATCAATACCGTGGCTTACCTAATTACTACACTACAGCGATTAGGTTCTTTGCCTAGGGTGTTATAAAACTTGCTCGAAGAAAAGGAAGTTTCGTAATCTTGACTTTCTCTTAGATATTGTTGGTATTGAAGAAGGAGACCCTCTCCTAATCTTTGCTTAAGAAAACCAAAGCGCACTAATCGAGTCTAGAGTCACGAGATTCATTAAAAGATCTCTAAGGAACACTTGATTCTTCATCACTTGTTGTAACACCCCCAAAATTATCGCAGCGGAAGATTGTGTCACTAGGGTATTACTTCATAGTTTACAACACAAGTTACAGAAAACTACTCTAAATGAGACGTTTTGAAATGAATTATCATTCGATTAAAATATCGAGTTTACAAACCGGTCCCACAAGTTTGTACAATCATAAAAAGTACAACATAAAAGTTGTAATGTTTTTCGAATGATAATATATGCATTATCTTCAAAATGTTTTTCCGTGCGCCTTCACATGCCATGCCAGCTAATTCCTTTCGAACCTGAGATAACATGCTAAAAAGTGTCAACACAAAGGTTGAGTGAGTTCATAGGTTTGTAAGCAAAACAGTTGATCACAAGATATCAAGTTTATGAAAGTAGTGGGCTACGTTATAGTGCGTTTGATTACCTAACCGGTCAATACAAAATAGAAATCTCATAGGTTTGAAAACAGTAGTGGACAATATAGTTTGTAGTATAATTGCAATGTGTACAATTATCTTCTTGATAGTTATTATTGCTCTAAGCTCATGGCACTCACGATCGTTGTTGTATATATATCACGGACGATATATCTGATAAATAACTTGCCCGGGTAGGTATTTTGCCCTTTACCTAGATAACCTCAAATATAGTGCGCCTTGTTATTTCCGATATGAGACGGGTTCGTCAATTCCGATAGGCCTATCCACAATATTTGCGCTCACTCCCGGTGATTAGTGGTCCATGATGTTGGGGACTATTGGCAAAAACAACTTAGGCATGCAATAATCTGATCAAGGCATTCATTTTGCAAGTAATTGTCCATCATAAAGCATTTTAGCATGTAGTAAAAGCAAGTAGCATGTATCTCCCCAAAAGAGTTTATAAAGCAGTTAAACAAAAGTGGGGCTATGAAACTCATTGTAGTGATCAATGAGTGTAACGGTATATTGTATGTCAACAATAGAGTATGACAAGATCACGATCTTTAACGATTACCTACGAAAGCATAGTAATCGTGTTTTAGTATAATGTACGATATAAGTGTAAAAGTATATGTAGTTTGTTGGCTTTTAACATGCTGTTGTACACGAATTCTTAAGTTAAAGTATCCCTTAAGTGTTGTTTGGCTTATAGCCCTTTTATAAATAACCTCGTACCATCGTTCGGGCTATCAAAATCAAGAGGTCGTGTAGTGAACGTATGAGGAGCCAGGACACTTTAAATCGTAAATCCACAACTCGTGAATACGAAACCCCGAAGAGGCCTCTTATGATAATGAAATTCCTTACTATTATTGTACTTGTCATTTATAAGTAAAGTATTTGTGAGACAAATGTTATATAAAACATGTGTCGTGTTTAAGTCAAAGACTATTGATTGACTTGTGTGAAGATATGATGATATAAGTTGTGTGTCGTGAAGTAGTTTAACATGGCATAAGGTCATTTACTTAGTTTGTCAAAGTCTAGCAAAGTCTAACCCAATGAACCAAGTTTTAAAAACAAGTTTCGGGTCATTAAACTTATATTAGCCGTGCGGCTAAGTCAAACAATAATTAAGGACATTCTTGAGGATGTATCTAAGTTAAAATATCTTAAAACAACACCTTGGCTTAACCTTGGCTTTGTTTTGGCCTCAAGGAATCAAGATATCACTCAAAGTTTCTCACTAAGGTTGTTTTCCGATATACAACAGGTCCGGTTAGTTTTTGTAGTTTTTAGGATTTGTCGTTCACTTTCTGCTTATGTGCTCCTGAGTTTTTGTAGAAAAAGTCATTCTGAGCAACTTTTGTGCTTTACACTTTTGCTAATTCGGACCAGAAAAGGGTCAAAACCTCGTTTTAAAATCGTATCAGCAAGCTTTCTTGTTCCAGCACTATATTTAGCTCTAGTAACACTTAACTAGGCATAACTTTTTAACCACAAATCCTTTTTAAGTGATTCAAAAGCCCAAGTTCTAGTTTTTACTTTCTCTAATAGCTTCTCAAGCTTAATAAAGTCTAAAGTCTAAAGTTTACTTATATCAATCGTCTAATAACAAGTTATTACTTATATTTCATTGCGAAAGTTTGGTCGCACTTTCAGTCTGCCAAAACAACCATAAATTGAGTTCTACAACTTGTTTTGATCTGTGACTTCGCCAAACTTCAAGTTTATGTCTTAGCTACATTTCATAAAACCGAGTCGACTTCCAAAATGACCAAAGCTGTGGGCTTTTCTTATATGAAATCGGTGTGCGATTTTGACATGTTATGCTATCTTCTTGAATTAACCTCAATATTCTTGAGATGTGTTGGAAAATTTAGTGCACTTGTTGGATTAGTTCACACCTTGTAATGGGTTAGGAGGTGCAAGTGTACACCCATAAGGTCCATGAACACCACGACTCTTGTAGTGGTTTGTATTGGTAGTGCTAGTAGAAAGTACTACTTGTGGAAAGTCTTGCTTATGGAAATACCGCTTGTGGTGTCCATCGATAGGCGGTGTTTCCATCGATAAGCGATGTTTCCACCGAAGTAGTGTATCCACCGATAGCACTATGAAATCTTGATGAAAGTACCGCTTGTAGCGGTTTGACCTATTCAAGTGGCGGTTAAAGCGCTTAATGACCACGTTTAATTGGTCATGTAACCACTAACGGCTATAATGGGGATAATTATGAGGCTATTAATGGGCGATTAATACTCATAATTCCATTGGACTAGCTTAGAGTAAACTCCTATAAATAGGAGATCCGATTATGCGTGAAAATGCAGACGGAAAACCATTAACACTTATTAGCACAAGGGTTATAGAATTGTGCCTAATTCTCTAACTGCATTTGGTCTTATCCCAAGTAGATATTCGTGATACCCAGGCATTAGGGTCGAATAGTTTACTTTGGAAAGTGATCACACGATTCCAAGTGATATCCGGTAACCACCAAGTGGTATTTGTTACTACTGACCGTTTATTTGTTTCTGCTGAATAGTTGCACATTTCTGCTGAAGTTGATTATCTAACCCTGCTACTGGGCTCACCACACCAACAATCAAAGTAAACTATTTTGTGATAATCAATGGCAACTGCTGCAATGAAACAAATGGCTTCAAACTTTGCCAAGCTTGATAAGTTTGAAGGGGTGGACATTAGGAGGTGGCAGAAGAAGATACACTTCTTGCTATCAAGCATGAGTGTGGTGTATGTGCTTACTACACCTATTCACGATGATGGGGATGATGCTCCGTGGAGCGGATCGGAAGGAGGAGCAAATGGGAGAATGATGACTACATATGCAGAGGTCTTATTCTAAATGCTTTTGTAACCACATATGACGGACCGACTCTACCCTTTGGCATGCTAGACTTGGCCATGTTCACTATAAAAGGATGCAAGATATGTCTAGGGATGGTTTAATCCCTACTTTTGACATGGACACCGAAAAGTGTAAAACTTGCATGTTGACCAAGATAACCAAGAAACCCTTTCGGGGTGTTAGTCGTGAGACTAAGATCTTGAGCTTATTCACAATGACTGTGTGATTTGCATGCCACTCCTTCTTTGGGAAATAAGAAGTACTTTGTGACATTTATTGATGATGCTTCTAGATTTTGTTATGTCTATCTCGTTACATACCAAGGATGAAGTATTAGATAAATTAAAAGTGTTTAAAAGCAGTTGAATTACAACTTGGGTCTTTGATCAAAAGATTAAGGACCGATAGGGAGGTGAGTACATGGATACTCGGTACTTTCATCTGTTGGAATAATCCATGAAACGATCGCCCTTATACTCCTCAAAAAATGGTATTTCGAAAGGAAAAATAGGGTCTTTGAAGGAGATGGTTAATTCCATGTTGTCCTATTCGAGGATGAGTCAAGGGTTAGGGTGAAGCTATGTTAATGACTTGCTATTTGTTAAATAGGGTTCCCAACAAAAGGAATAAGGTAACCCTTATGAACTCTGGACTAAAAGGAAACCCAACTTGAACTATCTCAAGGTTTGGGGTTGTAGGGTCATTGTAAGACTCCACGATCCAAAGTTGAAAACTTTGGGTGAAAGAGGCATTGATTGCATCTTTGTTGGATATCTTGAGCATTCCAAGGCTTTTAGGTTCTATGTTATTGAACCTAATGAATATGTTTCGATTAACTCAATAATTGAATCAAGGGATGCGAGACTTTGATGAGAATAGATTCTCATCGGTCCCAAGACCAAGTCGAGGATTCCTAATGGAACTCATGACTTTGGTGTATCGAGGTCCACGATGATGAACCATCGGTGGTCCCCGATGAGGTTGTGGCTCAACAACCGAACTCGTGCTCGGGAAGAGTAAAAGGGTCGGGACTCCAAAGTCACTTGGACACGAGTTTCAACTATACTTAGTTGAAGGAACAAGGATGAGGTCTCGGACCAATACTCCTATTGCTTCATTGTTGAGGATGATCCCAAGACATTTGAAGAAGCAATGAAGTCCGAGGATATTGCTTTTGGAAAGAAGCAATCAATGATGAGATGGATTCCATCATGGGGAACAACACTGGGTGTTGGTTGATCTACCACCAGTTGCAAACCTTTGGGTTGCAAGTATATTTTCAAAAGGAAAATGAAAGTAGATGGAACTATTGAAAAGTTCAAGGCTAGACTAGTCATTCAGGGCTTTAAACAAAAGTCGGTAATAGACTATTTTGATACTTATGCCCTTGTGGCTCGTGATCGATACCATAAGGCTAGCGATTGCTATGGCATCTATTCACAACGGTTATTCATCGATGGATGTGAAAACGACTTTCTTGAATGGTGAATTGGAAGAGGAGGTTTATATGAACCAACCTCGGGGCTTCATCATGCCCGGCAATGAAAACAAGGTGTAAACCGATTAAGTCTCTTTATGGACTAAAGCGGGCACCTAAGCAATGGCATCAAAATTTGATGAAGTGGTTTTGTCTAGTGGTTATGTTCTTAACCAAGTCGACAAATGTGTATATAGCAAATTTGATAAACCGTAAAGGAGTTATCATTTGTCTATATGTTGATGACATGTTGATCTTTGGCACCGACCAAAATCAGTTGACGACAAAGGAATTTTTGTCATCAAGGTTCTCCATGAAAGACATGGGGAGGCGATGTTATCCTTGGTATAAGGATTAAACATGAAAGTAATAGAATTTCTATCTCTCGGTCTCATTATATTGAGAAGGTGCCGAGGAAATTCAATTACTTTGATTGTACTCTGTGAGTACACCTATGGATACTGTGAGAAGCTAATGCCTAATAATGGCAAAGTTGTATCTCAACTTGAGTATTCTAGGGTAATTGGTCGCTTGATGTATGCCATGACTTGTACAAGACCCGATATTGGTTTTGCGGTGGGAAAATTGAGCGGTATACTAGTAATCCTAGTGCTCATCATCGGCAAGTCGTTCATTGTGGTCTTGAAGTATTTGAAGAGAACTATGGATTATAGTCTCTCATATCTTGGTTACCCATCGTTGTTGGAAGGTTACACCGATGCAAGTTGGATCAAGAACATCGAAGACAATTCGTCTACCGGTGGTCGGGTATTCCTACTTGGTGGAGGTGCAATTTCTTGGGCATCCAAGAAGCAAACTTGCATCACCGGTTCAACAATGGAGTCTCGAATTTGTGGCTCTAGCATTTCTACCGGTAAAGAAGTCGAATGGTTGAAAAACTTGCTTCTTGAGATTCCATTGTGGCCTAAACCTATAGCACCTATTTCTATCCGGTGTGATAGTGCAGCTACATTGGCTAAGGCTTATAGCCGGATGTACAATGGTAAGTCTAGACACTTAGGTGTCGGGCATAGCATGATTCATGAGCTTATCATGAATGGGGTGGTATCTATAGAGTTTGTGAGATCTCAATGTAACTTAGGCGATCACTTGATGAAGGGTTTGGCTAGAGACTTGGTTATAAAGTCGCTAAAGGGATGGGTTTAAGTCCAACTTAGTCTCTCGAATGCTAGGACACCCAACTCCTCCCGAGGAAACTTGTGAGTGAGTTCAATGTGGAAAGTCGAACATTCGATGGGTGGAGCACATGTTTTATTTACATCCCAAGGTTGTGCTCGTAACTCTTTGAAAGGAGGATGAAGTCTTTACTTCTTAATGGTTAATGTTCTTTGAAAAAGTGCTTGGGTGAGCATGAATAAAGAGGAACCACCTATGTAAATGGTGAAGTTTTGCCGCTTCAGAAGCTTTGGACTTTAGCTTTTGCAACATTTATGAATTTGGATATGGACACATGGCTTGTATAGTGTCGGGAGCTTTTAAGTGTTTGAAAACTTGTGTATTTTATCTTCGTGTATTCAAATGGGTTGAAGGGTTCAATTCTTAGAACACCCCGATTCTCGAATATTTGAACGTGTAATTTACTAAGATGGAAATTCAATCCTCGTGACATTTTCGTTTATGCACATGTTTTGCATGATGTTTATTTTCATGCAAAGGAAGTGAACTAAATTTGGGAGGATTGTTGGAAAATTTAGTGCACTTGTTGGATTAGTTCACACCTTGTAATGGGTTAGGAGGTACCGAGTGTACACCCATAAGGTCCATGAACACCCGACTCTTGTAGTGGTTTGTATTGGTAGTGCTAGTAGAAAGTACCGCTTGTGGAAAGTAATCGCTTATGGAAAGTATCGCTTGTGGTTTCCACCGATGGCGATGTTTCCATTGATAGGTAGTGTTTCCATCGATGGCGTGTTTCCAGCGATAAGCGATGTTTCCATCGGGCGGTGTATCCACCGATAGCACTATGAAATCTTGATGAAAGTCTCGCTTGTAACGGTTTTGACCTATTCAAGTGGCGGTTTCAACCGCTTAATGACCACGTTTAATTGGTCATGTAACCACTAATGACTATAATGGGGATAATTATGAGGCTATTAATGGGCGATTAATACTCATAATTCCATTGGAGTAGCTTAGAGTAAACTCCTATAAATAGGAGATCCGATTATGCATGAAAGATGCATGTAAAACCATTAACACTTATTAGCGCAAGGGTTATAGAATTGTGCCTAATTCTCTAAGCGCATTTGGTCTTATCCCAAGTAGATATTCGTGATACCCGTGCATTAGGGTCGAATAGTTTACTTTGGAAAGTGATCACACGATTCCAAGTGATATCTGGTAACCACCAAGTGGTATTTGTTACTCTTGACCGCTTGTTTGTTTCTCACGAATAGTTGCACATTCTGTGAAGTTGATTATCTAACCGCCTCTTGGGCTCACCACACCAACAAGATGATCGGTTTAAGCAATCTTTGGGATGTTGCAAAATTCGGTTCATAAAACCTACCTAAGGCTTGTTTTAGATTCTTTTCATGTTACAAACTTCATGTACAACCTCAATCATGCCATATTACATATACTACCTATATCAAATTACATCCAATAAATATTATTACAACCATATTAAATGAATATGAAAATAAACTCAAACCTTACAAAGGATAGGATGAAAAGTTACAAGAATAATCAATCCTAAACCCTTTCTAATCTTCACCCTTGTCTTGCATCTTTTCACCACTTGATTCAAACCATTATTGACCTTGTTCTAAGAACCCAAGAATACTCCTAACTTCAGCTCCTAACCCTTGTGTAACTCTTGTTTCAACCAAGGAATCTTCAAAACAACTCTTGAACAAAGTAGAGGTCATCAAGGTCTTCATCTTCTTAGTACAACTTGAAGTCAAAAACGAAACTATAACGATGATGGTGATGAGTTGATGTACGGAAGGAGAGGAGAGGAAAGACCAAGATACATTGAGTAGAATGTATGTATATCTTAGAGGTGAAGTTTTATGTAAAGGTTTATATATGATCTAACTTTCGATGTGTTACACTTGCATAACTAAGTGACTAATACTTAGCCACATGGATTTATGTTGGTCAAATGCACGCCACCTCTCATATGAGGTGGTGAGTGTGTAGTCTTTTGATGATTATTAACTTATGGGCTGTAGTTTGGTCCCGGTAATTACTAACGTTAAGCCCTTAAGTCACGAAACTTAAAACCGGGCAACATAAAAATATAATACTTACAAAAATATTAAAACTTATTAATATACTCCAACTTGGTATATTAAAGGTGTGATAAGTCTAATGGGGTGCGTTCATGTTGTTAAAACCTAATAACGTAGGCTTGAGTACGCGTCTTACGTAAAAAGTAACATGTTTACGTAAAAATGATAAAGTGGCAATAGTTCATATAAAATATGACTATTGGTGATGTTTGAGTATTTTGAACACCTAGACTTATCGTAGACTTGTGTTGACCGCGAGGAAAGTTTACACGATTAAACTTTCGTAATTAATAAAGTAACAACTTTAAATAATTATTTATAGCCACAGGTGAACAAAAATGTTCAGAGTGTAATAATTCGAAACAGAGTGAATTATTTAACTTTGGAAATTACCAGTTACAGTATTTGCTTTTATGTTATGGTAAAAGTCAAATAGTCAAAAGTCAAAATTCAAGGTAAACTTTAAGAAGTCAAAGGGTAAAATAGTCATTTTACCTTATGAAAATTTACGAGTTGCTACACTTGTTGTTCAACAATAAGAACACAAGTTTATGACACATTCTAGAGTCCTTCACAGATCTTAGCAATCTGCCGAGAACATTTATGAGGGGATTCACATATGTGATCTTCAGTGATTGAATGGAAACTCCTGCAAGGGTCAGCAACAAACAGCCCCCTGACAGCAGGTCACTTCGGTAACTCCTTGTGGGTTACGCTTAGTGTGTCTCAAACGGTCTACAATTGTGAGGTGATGCTTTGGTGTACCTTAGCGACTCACCAGAACTGTAGATATACTTCGGTATATCGTCTTAGCCTAGTTGAGGGCCTCCAGTTCCGGAACATCCTTTGTAAGAATTAGAGATGTGTTTTCACACTATGCTGTTAACACCCTCGATATTTGAACTTGTAAGTGTTGGAAATCCCGCTAAGGAGATTCCTTTCAAAGAATCGAGTCCTAAAGATGTAGGTCATTACTTGAACATTCAATGTAATGCCAACTGTCCCTCAACGGGATTAGAACAGCTGATTCGCCCGACCAAGGTGAATGGAATCAAGACATTCATCAGTAAAACAATCGTAGTGGTCAATTCTTTAAGAAAAGTCCACAATGATCGATTGGTCTTTTTTACTAACCTATTCATGCAGGAACTGATGATTGATCCTTGGAGGAAAGACCGTGCCAATCTCCACATGCTCATACCAACAACATCACACATGAAGTTCTCTCACACACAAAGGCAACACAAAAGTCAAAATGATTCTTCTTAAAAGTTTAGGGAATCTACAAAGTTTAAAGACTAGAACTACATCACATTTGGAAATCAAAGTCAAAAGAAGTGTGAGCATGGTGGAGAAAGACGTGGAGAAACCTAACCAATGAAGTCGAAAATGGCGACAACAACATATGATCACAACATCGACAAAAGAACATTGAACAAAGTATACATCGACGTCAAGCTGATAAAGTTCAAGAACTCAAAGCATCTCTACTCGCAAGAAAGAAAAATGCTAGAAAGACGTCAAGCAACCTTATGACAAACACTTAGGGAGAGATTGTTGGAATCACTTGTAACTAGTATTTTAAGTGTTAGTCATTTACTTGTATTAGGTTTCTTATATTTGGCTTATAAGTATGTAATTAAGGCTAGGATTATGTAGTAAGCCCATGAGCCTAAGAAAAGGCCCATAAGGCCAAGGGAAGGGATGCCTAGCTCCCTTGCCTATATAAACATCGTAACCTCTCATTTGAGAGGTGTTGGTTCTTTCATTAAGTCTAAACATTTCCTTATTGTCTTGTGTGTGAGAATCCGACCGGTCCTTCTATCTCTATCATTCTTTATACATCAAACATACATATGTTCATATTATGGTGACCTAACACGAATAAGGAATCTTACAAACAAGGAATTTTCATCAGAATCTTCAAAGTTATTTGTGACTCAGTGTTTCCCTTGCTTGGAGAAGCTTGTGAAACACTTCGACTTGTGGATATATTTCTTACTTGGACAAGATTGAAAGATTTTGGTTTTTTACCAATTCTTAAGAATAAGGTCAAACCTTAAGAGTAAAGACTATACAACTAAGATCATAACTTACGAATAAGGTCCTTTATAACTAAGCTTTGATTTTAAGACTAAGGTTATGTATAAGCCACAAAATTTTATGAATAAGATCATCTTACGAGTAAGAGGAAGTTTACGACTAAGAAGCAGTTTTATGAATAAGCACCATCAACCTTACGACTAAGGAGTTTACAAATAAGACCAAGTTTTAACAACAAATCACGTTTCAATCATCTACAAAGATCCATCATCAACACAAGTTTAAAGATGTCTCAACCACCATATTCCAACTACTTTCCTCACCAATATCCTCACCAACAACAACAATATCCTCAACAACAATTCCCACAACAGCCACAACAACAAGTTTATCAACAACAACAATCATTTGTACAACCACAACTACAACAATTCCCTCAACAATTACCTCCACAACAACCTCAATATGCTAACTATTTTCAATATCCACCTCAATATGCTATTTTCAATATCCACCTCAATTTGCACAACCACAACTACAATAATTCCCTCATTGGTTTGCAAAGATGTGTGGCTATCAGCGATCAACAATCAATTCATGAAGCTAGATCTCTTGATAGACCTCCAATGCTCACTCCTGGAAACTATGTTCAATGGGTCAGTCGGTTCTTTAGGTTCTGCAACCTTAAGAAACCTCATGGAAAATATTTGAAGAAGGCATCCTTGAAGGTCCTTTTCAAATGTCAATTGTGACGATTCCCAACGATCCAACGGCTAATCCACCAAGACTTGACAGTACTTCCACTGTCCTTGAGACTCAACTGACTGCAGAACAAATACTTCACCAAGAAGCTGATGAGCTTGCAATGGAATATATTCTTCCGAGATTACCAATCGATTCTTCGCAGTGTTGATGCTCGAAAATGCTAAAGACATGTGGGAACACATTCATCTCTTAATGGAAGACAGTGAACTTACTCAAGAGGACATGGAGTCAAAACTTTACCTATATTATGAAATGTTCATGATTAATCCAGGGGAGTCATTATACATCTGATAAGGAAAATGATAATGTGTCTCAGCTAGAAATTTTAAAAGCTGAAAATGAGTGTCGGTTAAAGGAACTTTCAGAATTAAAACGCCGTCTTCACTAGTGTCAAAATGATAGTATTGATCGAGAAATTGCTTTGCAAACAAAAGTCAAACAATCGGGTGAAAAATCTTTTGAACCAAAACTTGAATGATTGGATGATGAAAATGCATCTTTGAAATGTAAAATTTTCAAATATGAACAAGAGATTGAAAAAGTTAAAAGGAATACGGAACCATATTTGATTTACTCAAAAGACACGTGCTAAAGCACCAAAAGAACTTGATCATCACCTTGCTTACACCCATGAAATTTTAAGTGCAAATGGACACTTACCTTCAAAAATCGTGAATTAGAATGTTTAAAGTTGATACTAGGAAGCCCACTAACAATACACAAGATACTAATGTGATTTCTTCCACTTCTACCGGAGTAGTTGCCTCCACTTCTAGCGTTAGCAATTCACAGCTTAAGAGCACTCAAAAGAAGAATAGGAATTTGCAACATAAAAGCGAAACACTAAAAGCCTCTGAAGTAGAAGATCATGCTAGGACTTTGAATAAAACACGTGTTGCACATGCTTTAAATATTGCGTTAGACAAATGTAATAGTAAAGGCAATGTAACAAATGTTAAATCTTTAAGTACATTGGATGTTATGTTTGAAGCTTCTTGTGTATTTTGTCTCAAAAATATGTTTTCCGTTGTCATGATACTTGTGTTGCTAAATCTATCTTGTCTCACAATCGAAATCTACAAATGGCATTACCACTAGGCACTATTGCTTCTAAGTCCGTGCTAGGAAAACCGCGATTGTAGTTCACGAGAATATCATTGATGCACCCATAGCACCATCATCACCTACTAGGAAGTTACCATCACCTAGTGAATTCACTAAGACAAAAGCACAAACTAGGTAGACTTGGCAGAGATGGTTACAAAGTACACCTGGTTTTAAATCGATACCTAAAATTATTAACATGTGTGCTACAACTATAACTGTAATGGAACCCACTAAATATACGGGTCCACCCCTACCTCTATTCCACATTCGTCGTGTGTGTGTATTGCAGGTGATACAAATTAATCTCTTGATTTTTGATAGCGGCTGTTCTCGGCACATGACAAGCAACATCAAACTTTTATCAAACTTTGTTGCAAAGTTCATTGGCACTGTCAGGTTCGGGAATGATCAGTTTGATGCTATAATGGGCTACGGGGACTACATCAATGGGAACATCAAAATTAGCAGAGTTTACTATGTTAGAGGATACAATCTTTTCTCAGTCGGTCAATTTTGTGATGGTGATTTGGAAGTTGCTTTTCGGGAGAAAACTTGTTTCATTCGTGATCTACAAGGAAACGATCTCATGTCAGGAACCCGTTTATCAAGCCTTTACACCATTTCAATGCAAGACATGGTCGCTTCATCTCCCATTTGTCTACTCTCTAAAGCAACATCAACAAAATCATAGCTGTGGCATAAGAGACTTTCACATTTGAGCTTCAAAACCATAAGTGATCTTGCATGACACAAACTTGCTATGACAACTGGCAATTTAGGGAGTTTATTTTAGGTAACCGCATTACGTTAAACTAAACCGAGTTTTGCCTTTAACACTATTTTTATCAATCGCGAATTGATTTTATATCGTTTATTGGTTTTTATGGTTTATTTCATTATTCGACGAGCTATCGTGTGAGTTTTAACTCTTTTTGGTAGGCACTATTCGATTCGGCACTAGAAAAGTCTAAAACGAGAAATTACGTAACTTTTAGACTGTAACTCAAAAATTGGCAAATAAATAGCCAAAACTCGTGGAAAAACATAAATGACGATATTAGAAAGTCGAATGAATGTCGTAGGACACTTAGGGGACAATATATGAGCTCGGGAATGGGTAAACGAGACGTTTTACGAAAAATGACGGCTTCGGCCCCTCTCTTTTTGCTTGAGCAGCGCCCTCCCTCCCTCTTTTTATATAAACCATCACCCTCCCTCATTTGCTACATTTGCTTCTCTCACTAAAAACACACACATACACCTTTCTCTCTCTAATCTCTTTCTCTCTCCTCAAGAACAAACCCTAACCACCACCACCACCATATAGCCGCCGCCACTTTCCGGCCATTTTCCGACGAGTGAAATTACACCTCCACCACCATCTTGTAGATCTTTTCATCCTCTTTCTATCCATATAAAAATCTCTCACAAAAGCCTACAATAACACCTTTAAATCTTAAGATTAAGATTCGTACTTTTAGGGTTTTCATCAAATATTGTAGATCGGGCTTGAATAAGGTAAATGGAACATGGGTCATGCTTATTTTGGCCACATGAAGCCACGTATGGCTTGATTTCAATTCGTACATGTCACGAATTTTAGGGGTTTTTGGTTAAACATGTGATTAAATCTAATTAACACTTAAATAAACATGTAGCTAGTGTTTGGGAATCATGTGGTGTATCATATTGTTGGGTCTTTGCATTTTAGGTTTAGTTTTATGTTTTTGGTTAGAATAGATGTTGGGTTTGATGTTTGGTTGATGATTGGAGGTTGATTGATTGTATTTGGATGTTGTGGTATTGATTTGGGAGATGTTTAGTTGTGCATATGGGGCGTACGCACCATGAGACCCACGTAGGGGGTTAGGTTGGGTGGCGTACGTGACCATCAAGGACCAAGGGTCCGGGTTGAGTTGTCGTGGTAGCTTGTAGGTTGATCTTGTTGGTGTTTGGATGAGACGCTGGAGCCGAAAAGCTTCTAGAGCTTGTTTGGTTCAAGTGGTCATAACATTTGTTTCGCATATTTGGTTGGTTGATTGGTTGGCGAGATTGTTTTGAGTTGATTTGGGATTGAATTGCGTTATTATGACTTTTAATTTGGACTTGATGTATAAATTGTCAACTTTGAGCAACGCCGGTGTTACTTTAACTTTTAGTCAATAGTTGACCCCGACAACGCCGTAACATGGAATTTTGTATAGTTTGGACTATTGATTGATTAAAAGCCAAGAAGTCATGACTCGTGCTTGTGGACTCGAAATGAAAAACGATATGAAATTAATATTGAATTTGACAAAATATATATATATATATATATATATATATATATATATATATATATATATATATATATATATATATATATATATATATATATATATATATATATATATATATGAAAATTCTAATAGACTATGAAACATAAATAATAAAAAGGCTTTTATACCAAAAATATCGATAACAAGACTTATCTTGTTATTTACAATTTTAAATGGAAACTAACGACTAAAAATGGAAATGTTTTATAATAAATAAGTAATTAATGTTTCGAGTACACATTTATCAAAATATGCCAATTATGGGCATTTAATACTAGTTCAAGTATTTATTTACTTACGTTGTGTGCATGGGTTACGGATAACCTAACATTAATAGTGTTGATCCACGTAGGTAGCGGACTTATTAGGTTGACGAATCTAATAAGAGCCCGCTAGGTACGTTGGGTAACATTATTAATGGGTGAATTATCCTTATGACTCTTTAGGATGCGACTGATTTATGGGATAATAAGCGACACGAATAAATAATTGAGTTTATCGAGTTGACTTAATTCGATAAGGTCTAGTATTTATTTCGAAACTTATTGGACTATGGAGCTTATCGCTTAGATGCCTCATTGTGTTGCATTGAGTCACATATTGGTTCTTTGAGTGCATTCATGGAATCATACTGAGTCGATACACCCACATGAGGATACCAAACACTAGGATTAAATGGTGAAACGAGACATTTTTGGAAATAATGAAATGGAATACATTGGGGTAGATAACGTTGATTTTGGGAATTATACATTAAAATTGGTTTACATTAATAGCTTGTGCCGAGTCGATAGTTACTGTGCCGTGATTACATGTTATCTTCTGCTAGTGTTTATTTGTACGTTGCTTGCTTGAGGTGAGTTTCATAGCCCCACTTTTATCTACGTTTTAAACTAAATTGGGGTGAGAATCATGCTATTGTTTTTGGACCTTTAAACTATTTGGATTTGCTTATGTGCTTGACTGTTTAGATGGATGTGCGGTAGTTGTTGCCTTAGACTAGGGTACCATTACCTAGCTAAGAATAGACCTCTACCTCGACCTAGTCCGGGGTTGGCAATTGTTCTAGAGGTTGCCACGACGGTCTTTGGACTAGAGTCGCGGGCCCGAGTGATCCTCGGATGCGGATATGGATTGCGATCCGGTAGGATCGGTTGGTGATCCGGTTAGGATCGGTTGCCAGAACGGTGTTTATCTATCTTAGGTCTTGCATAGCAAATCAACTCCCTCTGGTCCATTATGATTTTATTGAATTTGAACCTATGAACTCACCAAATGTAAGTCGACCTTTTAGCATGTTTTCTCAGGTATTTGAATGATGTTTGGAATACGTGATCGGTGGAAGCTTGGCAAGAAGGCATGGTTCAAGGATCATATTCGATTCTGATAAATTATGGGGACCTATTTTAATAAATCATGTTTTAGGACTAATATTTATACTTTTGGATTAATGTTTTAAATATTTAAATTTGGGATTAGTTTTGAATGAAAATGACTATCTTGTTTGTTATACTTGTGTGAGATACCAATCCAATCGTAACGCCCTGTAAACTTGATTAAGTCTTCCGCTGTACCGAGATTTGGGGGTGTTACAGATTGGTATCAGATATCAAGGTTATAGAGAACTAGGTATTTTATTAACCCTAAACTATAACCGTTTTTCAAGAAAATTGATCCTCGACCGACGCACGCCCGCTTGCCAAGCCGAAGCTTCTTAATTGATTATGGTATGAACTGCGATTTGACTTATGAGATGATATGTTTTGGGATATAATTATTGATTTTGGGTAAATGTTATGCGATTATCGAGATATTACGGATTAGAATTGAGTTATCGATATGTTATGAATTTGAGATTTTGAGCTCGATTGATTTGATATGGGATTATGTAATAGAACTGAACTTACATGTTTTATTTAAAGGCATATTTTGAGTAATGCGGTACCTCTACTTTTAAAGCTTTTATTATGTGATACATGTTTTGGTTGAGTTGATGCGCTTATTAAAACTAGTTAACACTTATACCTACCCTATGCCATTGTCACGCACTATGCCTTCACTAGCTTTTGATGTGTCCGAGGAGGTCCTTCGTTGCTAGTTCCCCAACATTGACTCTCATGACGGTTGCGGTGATCCTTATGAGATTACCCGTCACTCTAGTTCATCATCATCGATCGCCCTAGCTCATCTAGGAAGCTCACCCACATCGTGTCTTAGCACGAGCCCGCACTCCTAGGCTTGCTCATAGTAACGCCGCATGTCCGTGAGACCACCATCATCACCTATCCGCTTAGCACCCACTCTCTTTGTCATCACCACCAAGATCACCATGTCTTAGAAGACCTAGATCCCCACTGCACTCACCTCGTGATTCACCCAGAGAGACTCGACTATGGACTCTCCCTCCGAGGAAGAGGCGAGGAGGAGCATGAGGTAAAGGAGGAGCATGAGATTGAGGAGCAAGATGTAGATGAGGATGAGGATCCTCGGGAGGAGGATGATGAGGATATCCTGAAGGGGTACTCCTCCATTGCAGAGTCCTCGCACATTCTCCGTGACCGTGTTCCCTTTGCTCGAGCCTCGATTCTCCCGGATGACCTTTTGGTTTCGATTCACCTCCACATTCACCGAGATATGTAGCCCGTTAGGATCCGAGATACCATCGGAGATTGCTTTAGAGCCCGAGGAGTATGGTGAGACGGGTCCGATGCGAGAGAGGATTACATCACAGGTACTAGGCTTAGTAGGTTGTGGATCGGTTGGTTGGAGTATCGAGGGCTAGTATAGAGGATCCGAGAGCGATATGGGTAATGTAGTCGGGAGGACTACGATTTCAAGGCGTCGGTATGTTTGAGCTCCGTGAGCGGGTTGGGGACTGCCGAGAGGGTTCGCGATAGCTCGAGATGTAGATAGAGCGATTTGGCGAGGATTGGTGAGTTCGAGAGAGGCTTACGATTTCATCAAAGAGCATGCGAGAAGGAGCAGTAGAACTATACTTTGTAGAGTACAGAACACCAATGGCGGACCTTTTCACCAAAGCCTTGCCACCGCAAGATTTGATGACTTAGTTCATCGAATTGGTATATGTGTTTGACTCTAGAAGAGTTGGATGAATTTTTAAAACTACCTTGAAAAGTTAAACACCAAAACCATTTTTGTAAATATTTATCAAAAACCAAAACAAAATGAAAAAATATAAAAATTATATAAAAACCAAAAATATTTTTTATTTTTTCTTTTATGAAAACAAACAATGCAAGTACAATATTTCCCTCAACACTTTGTTCTCTCAAACATTTCACATTTTTTCTCGAACAAGTGTTGACGGGGAGAATGTACATATTTTACACGTTTTATAAAACTTTGTATTTGCATGTTACCAAAAACATGTTGTTTATCAAAAGTGTTGGATAAGTATCATGGTTATATAACCTCCTCGGACTCAAAAAGTTTATAAAATTTCATTAATTCAAAAGTCGAGGGGGAGTATTGTTAAGTTTCTTGCCAAAATGATCTTTGTTTTAACCTTATTGTGAGTTAATGGACTATGTTTGAAACAATTTGAGGTTTGAGGACTGAATGTGACATTTTGAAAACTAAAATTTTAACAAAACAAAACAAAATCCAATGCATTCAATGCATTCAAATCATCACATTTACTCCCCAACAACCTACATCAATGATCCAAATTGATTTTGATCATCCGTGGCTAGTTTCAAAAATCATAAGTGCCACAGCGCTTATATGATTATTGTATATAAAGGTTTTGATTTTATCATGATCCAACGGTCAAAATGGATATTTAAGATCTTAAGAGTGATCTTGGTTGAGAAATGTTTAAAATCAAGATCAATTGAACTTTGCAAATTAGGGTTCATACGTTTCATTTAGGGGTTTTCAACTGGTGATGTTTGGTGATTTTTGTGAACAAGAAAGTGGTAATAAGTGATAATAAGCATCATAAAATTAGACCAAAACGTTTTAAAATTGATTATTGGAATTTTAGGGTTTAAGTACACGTTTGGAAGAACATCCCGATTCTATGGTCAAATATTGTTAAAACTTGTCGGACACACTCAAATAAACCCTAAGATCACTCATTAATAAACAAAAATTGAATCATTTAGGGTTTAAGGGTTTAAGAACTTTTTCGAATAAGGAATTTTGTGTATGGATAATTGAATAAATTCCATGATTGTGCTGAATTATAACAATTGGAAATGATGTTTTGTTAATAGGAAGGATTGTTCATAAAGATTGATAAGGTTTTGAGTTTACAAATAAGAAAAATTCTTACGAATAAGCAAATTTTGTACCTAGTTATGATTACTTAAATGTTTTCTTTACATTTTCATGCTTAGCACTATTAAGTAATATATTCTGTTTGCTTATAGGATTCAAGTTACGAATAAGTAACTATTTTCAAAATGTTAAGCATTAGAATAAGTCACAAACACATGTTTACGAATAAGCATACAAAATTTCGGATGTTGTGATTAAGTGATAAAGGGAATTTAAACTTCAAAATTAACATGTTCACTTAACTTATTATCACAACTACATGAAAAAGTGATAACATCAAATAGTCCACGAGTTTTAAGTGTCAATTTCCCAGATAATGCTCGTATTTTATATCATTTATATGGATTTATGCTTGTATTCCTTTATATTTCACTTTCGGGTAAATTACGAGCATTAGAGCTTATGAGACACGAATTGGAAATTTTCTTAAAGATTTATGATAGTATGCAAGCGTGAAGAAGCCCGTAACTCCTCTCTCTCATTATGTCGTAGCTAGTCGTTGACTCGAAGACCAACTTAAAGGCGATTACGCGTAACTCCCAACTAAGGTTACCGTAATCAATTAGGTCAAGAAATGTTTTGCGCCTCCATCAACTATGCAGTAATTCCCACAAGGATTACAGGCGTAAACTCAAAAGTAACACATATTGAAGATACGACACAACCTTTCCCAAGTGTAACCGTAACACGCTTAATGAGAGCATCATTTGAAGAATTATTGAAGTTATTGCGTAACTCTCAACTCAAGTTACAGTAAGTAACTAGATCGTGCCTATAAATACCACCCTAATTTATGCATTTCACATCATTCACTCACAACTCAAAAGAGAAGCGTGAAGAGGGGTCCAAAGGCGATCATTCGAGACATCTGGAGCCATCTCTGCGGAGAAATCACTCCCTAACGATAAGCATTAGCGATTATTTTCTCTTTACTTTCGATTCATGTATTTTATTATGTTAAACATTGAATATTTTGTTTAGTTTAATATGATCGGCTAAGCACCTTTTGTGCTAGTTATGATTACTTAAATGTTTTCTTTACATTTTCATGCTCAGGTTTCTAGTGTATGCATGCGTAGTTCGTTGGTAGTTACCCTAGCCGGTAGTTTTGAATGGAGGTCGTATCTAGTTGCTTGGGAGAATTGACCAATTGACCCTAAATAGTTAGGTAGAGTTGGGAGGTTAGAATTGACTCATCGGTCGTTTGGATGAACTTAAGTTAGGGATGAGTGTCTAAGATGCTAGCGCCCGGGCACTCATTATTTCAAATCTTGCATGTAGGGTACTAATGACTTGGCTTAGGGGACTAAAAACAACTCGACTATCAAGGGTAGAATCTTGACCTCGGGTGGAAGCCTTTACTGATAGGTTAGGACGAACTGACCAAATGATGTCCTAGCGACTTAAACCCCTACTTGAATCAATTAGAAGTAGTAAAACGTGAACATTACATGATAGGATGAGTAATTAGGTTAAGCCACCTTACCTCTATTGATCACAACCTCTATTTACTTTTCGCATTTGTTTCTTGTTTATTAGTTTAATAATCATTTCTACTACAAACTAGTTAAAAACCATTGACACCTAGACATAATTAGAATCCGCTCACATATCTCTTGGGACGACCTCGGTTTTACTGATTACTACACTACACACGACTGGGTACACTGCCCGTGAGTGCATAAGGTGGACCATAGGTAAACGAGACTCTATAAATATTAAAACCTGGTCATAAAACCTACAGCAAGTTTTTGGCGCCTGGTATATGTGAAAACATATACCTTTTCTAGATCAAAACCGGGCCAAAAAGACCAAAAACTAACCCCTAAAGCCATAAATATTTGTGTTTTTGTGTTTATGTATGTGCAGGCACGAATATCATCAAAATGGATTAGAAAAGACAAAACGCCGAGGCCGGGAGAGAATGTGCAAGTTTGGATCATCATTTCTCAAAATGGCAAGTTTAGTCCTTGTAGATTCATCAGTTGACAAAATTGGTCCATTAAGAATCACTTTCTCAAAAATGGCAAGATTGGTCCTTGGAGCTTATGATATTGTCAAGATTAGCCCTTGAATATATTTCTCAACCACTACAACATTGGTCCTTACATTTTAAATTTTACATTTTCTACCCTGAATCCTTAAAACTAAAAATTACACTATCCTAAATCCCATTTCAATACCCGGACCCTTAATAATAAAATCACCCAAAACCTACACTAGCCCAAACCCTTTTAATATATCACCCAAGCCTGTCCCACCAAATTCCAATAACTGTTTGAAAATAACCCAAGTCAACAACAATAACAACCGGTCAAACAAACCAAACGCACCAAATGATTTTACTATCAGACATCTCCTTCACCCATTTACCCCGCACCTCCAAATTACCTATCCAAAACCTCGTACTAGGAATCCTTCTAGAAGACTTCTGACATGGCAGTGTGTGACAGGAAAATGGGATTGACAGATGGCAAGATAGAGACCTCTGATTGGATGAGCCACATCACGAAGCAAATCAAGGGCTACAAATTCATGGATTGGTGACCAAGGAAAAGATCAAAGGCTGAGATACAAGTATCTTGAAGCTTCTTCAAAACCCTAGAACCTCCTGAGCTTGGCTATATATACCCCCATCATCACATATTTTATTTTGTCCATTTTTCCCTATTTTAATGTTTATTGCGACCTGGTGCTGGATATGCAGATTATGTTATTGGAGGGGTCGTATAATAATTATTTTGTTCCTTAGATCTGTGTCTATAATGCGGATCATGGAATATTTTGTGTTTGGAGTTTAGGGTTCGTCGTTACCCTAGGTTTGTATGCTGTTTGTTCTTCACAGCGGTTGTATTTATGTCCAATCAAGGTTTTCTTGTCCTCAATGGCTTATGCTGCTCTTAAGAGTTGGATGTTGTGTTTGTGGTTATAGGGAGGATGCGAAATTCTGGGCGTTAAACCTTAATTACTTAGGGTTTGTTTTTGTTTCTTTGCTATTTATACATAAACATGATTACATTTGGATGATGATGCTTGTACCACCTACTGCTATTGTTTGGTTGCATCGTTTTATGAGATGGAAGTCAAGTTTGGGCGGTATTCTTGTTCAAAACCTTGACGTCTTTGGTAAAGGTTTTGGTTATGATCGGTGGTGATTACTTGGACTTGTGGTAAGTCGGTTGGAGTCCTATGGTATGGGGTTGCGTCTTGGCGTCATTCTTGCCATACTATATGTGATCTCTATTCGTGAAAGTTAAAGTGGATTGTCATAATGATCTAGAAGGCTCAAGTGCTTGTACTTGAGTAGTATTGTTATGTCTTATGTACTTTTGGTCATTTTTGGTAGTTCATTTTGTTAAGTTATCTGTATGATATGCAAGTTACAAGAATGGCTTGTCATTCTTATATAGTGGTCGATGTAAGTGTCCTAAGGGACTGAGGCGAGGGAACTCACCCTCGTCTTTTGTACTTCAATGTTTTTTTGGTTAATATATTTTACCAGGGTGCATGATTACTCCCCTTTAGCCAAAAATATTAGGTCCTTAAGGTTTGTGTTTGATTTAGCTTATTCTTATAACTGCTCCCAATTTTGTCTTAAATCGCTTTTCATAATTTGCTTAAGTTAATTTTAATAAAAGTTAATTTGTTTGCTTATTATTAAGTTACAAAAGAGAGAAAAGACCAAAAAAATAATAAATTGGGAAAGAGGAGGTCAAAGGTGAGCCACAAGGCTCAAACCTGAGACCTCAACTCTCTCATCCACGCCCCACACACAACACCCATAACCATCTATGCCCGAAGGACTTGCATTATTTCTTTCCCACATTTAATTCTTAACCTTATTTTCCCTTTTTAAGCTTCAGCCACTGTTTTGCTTATTACATCTTATTCCAAAAGTGCTTTTTCATATTTAGTATTTTTCTTAGGATTAGATTTAAGCAAAGTATTTTTCATAAAAATTTCAAATTTTTCCAAAATGTTTTAGTATTTTTTAATAATTAATTTTTACTTTTTAGTTTTTAAATCATAATAATTTAATAAAAAGTCAAACAAATATTCCGCTTTTTCCCAAAATTTTAATTTGTCTTTTATTACGAGGAAAATTAGATTTACATTCCTAGGATCGGTATTTCATAAATTTCACATATTAGGCTCGGTTTTTCCCGAGCGCGCGCAATTTTAGGTTTTTAGTGCGTTTTAGGTTTTAATTGTTTCGTTTTATTCTTTTACATGCTTTATGAGTTTATTTTAGCTTATGTTTCATAGATTTAGCGTAAATCCCCATTAATTACCTTGTTTCATAGATTTAGCTTATGTTACATACTCCATACATCCTTCGCTAGGAACAATCAAGGGACTCAAACCTAACCGTTTGAGTCGCTCTCTTTTGAAATACTATAACTGATTTCCCTAAATCAGGGCCGCTGTCGAGGAGTTATATTAGGATTTTTATTAAGTCTTTTATTATTTTATTTTTTTAATTCTTGTTTTCTCACGATTTCTTTTAAGTTTCATGTACCATGGAAGTTGTGAACATTGATGACCTCACTGGAGGAATATTTGGCCATGACTAGGGATGAACAAGGGTCGAGGCTTTTAGGCCGGCTATTGGAGTTGTAGTCCGTTTTAAGATCAAAGAACAGTTCATGAGGGAGCTACGTGCTAACCCTTTCTCAGGAAACAGAGACGACGATGCTTATGAACACATTGAAAATGTCTTTTACATCGCAAGCCTTTTTAACATACATGGTGTTTCTCATGACGCGATTATGCTCTGAGTTTTCCCCATAACACTTATTGGGGCAACAAGAAGATGGATCGATAGACTGCCCGCCGGGGCAGTTGATACATGGGCTCTCCTAAAGAAACATTTCATTCAAAGATATTATCCTCAATCGAAGATATCTAATTAAATCATTGAGATCCATATTAAGCAAAAAGGTGATGAAACGTTGTATCAAGCTTGGGATAGATACAACGATGTTGGAATCGCTCCTAACTCGTGAATGGAACGACATTGACGGGATTACATTTTCTATCTTTGTTAGCTTAAACACATGGGCTTGTTATTATGTCAATTTGCTATAGTTGTATGTGTTTAGGTATAAATACCCTCCTAGACCTTCCTAGGAGGGTGAGACTCTTAGTGTAAGCTTTTCATTTTCCTTTAATGAAACACACTAGTTTTTCCCTTCTCTCTCTACTTAATCTCACTAACATGAAGATGATAATCTTTCATCTTCCAAGACCTCCTGAATCACTAAATCATCCATATATTCGATCATAACTTTGGTATCAGAGCCAGGTTGGTTTGTTATCATTTGTTGATTTTGGTGATGTTTTTCTTGTCAAAATCTTATTTTGGAAATCTGCATTTTTAACAAAGTTTTCAACTTTTCACATATTTTTGTGTTTAAATGATTTTTTTACAAGTTCGTGTATCCTTTTATTATGGTAAAAAAATGTCATGGTCCCAACAAGGTTTATATATGTTATGTGTTATTATATGTCCAAACAGCATCTTGTATGACGTCTTTTGTACCATTCACGTGAAAGAACATGTGATAATCTTGTGGTCAAACATGTCTAAATGAAGCGTTTTCCATGTTTTTTTTTCTGGGTTTATATGAAGATGGTCAGAATACTAGCTGGAAAAAAGTCAACAAGGGTCAAAACCCATTTTTTACGTGTAAGGACTCACCTTCAGATTTGTTTACGAGTAACTTGGAAAGTTACTCGTAAGGACCCATCTTTACGCGTAAGAAACGTTACGAGTAACTTTTTCTTACGCATAAGTCCAGCTCTACACATAAGCTAAAGTTACGAGTAAGGAAGACTATGCATAAGAGATCTTACGCATAAGGACTTACGCGTAAGAAGATCTTTACGCTTAAGGTTCTTGGTTTACGCATAATGATAAGAAAAAGGAGAAGTGAATCTGAAAACCATAAACGTAAAAAGACCTTGACCTACAAACAGTATGCCAACCATACTCGACCTCGGATACATATGTATCATCGGTCCAATTTGTAGACAATCAAGTCCTATACCACAGCCAAACCAACTAATTCAAACACCATGCCAATCTTAATCTATAACACAACCAAACCCTCACCATCTCATCAACACTCGTTATTAACTCTAACAAGGAACAAAAAAGTAATATATCTTATTATCTCAGATCCTTCTTTCGTGTCTCAGATTTATATAAAGACCTTTGAAAGGTCTACCAATCAAAAGAAGTTCATCATTGAAATTTTTTTCCCCAGCATCATTTATTATCCGAAAGGATAAAGCAAGTTTTATAACATTTTTGTTATACACTTTCTTTGGTTCGTTCATTGAAATACAAAAAGAAAAGAAGAAAATATCTCAGGCTTGTTAAAGGAATAACCATCATAGATCTATTTAAAGGGCTAACATCTTTATAATATTCGAACTCTTACTAAAAGATAGAACAAAAACAGTCGGTTTTATTCTACTTTTGGGCTCGGTTACAAATCAAATAATCAAATCGTAGTACAACATGGAACATCACCTACCCGAGACCTTGGTAAAATATCTTGAAGCCTAACGCGTCATGTGGTAAATGTATGAATACTTTATGAAATCGTTAGTGGTGTTTTGTGTTCGTGTGTTGTGTTGATTAACATGAAGATGAGTTATGACTGAGTGGAGATGAGATATATGATTTGGTCTATGCTTGATTGGTTTGTGTAGATGAGATGAGACATATGATTTAAAATCGTTACAGGGTCTTGTTTCTTCGACTTTTTTTTTTTTTTTTTTTTTTTCTAATGACAAAGAGTTAGGCGTAGGTATTATGTGAAAGTGAACAACCAACCTTCAAAGGAAGGTTTACATGTGTTTATATAGGGAAGGGAGCTAGGGCAACATGTCTAGTCCCCTCCTTCCTTATTGGGCTTTGGCCAAGGCTTATGGGCTTTCTACATAAGCCTTGCCATTAATAACTAACATAAAAAACTTGTTTAAGCAACCTATTACATAATAAAATCCTAACAATTAAAATATAAGTTAGGAGTGATTCCAATAAACGATCTTCTCTACAAGTGTCCCACTCATGACCTAAACAACCAGCAAAAGGTCACATTTTTTACAAAGGTATCAACGTGGCTACAAGACAAATCTTTGGATTACCAAGGACCAATTTTGGGGATGACCCTACTCGCCATTGAAGCCATTCAAAAATAGTCGATCATTCTCGAAATGGCACGATAGAGGAAGCTAAAGAGGCCTAGGCGTAAATCTTGAGGTATTTCCGCCATTACAAGCAAGCTTGAAAATCTTGGTCGTGACATGCTTAAGCTCAAGGAATGTGTTCATGCTATCCAAGTAGGATGTGAAATCTGGGGTGGAGGACATCTCACAAAAAATTGTCCTCTTATTGGCGATGATAGTAAAGTTAAAGAAGTGAAATACGGTAAAAATAGACCGTTTCAAGGGGCAAATGGAAACGGGAATGGTTATCGTGGAGGACCTCCCGCATATTACAACCGTGGGCCTTTCGGGGAAAGAAGATCTAATTTGGAGGATACGATTAGCAAGTACCTCGAAGACTCAACTAAGAGAAAAAAGGAGTAGGATGAATGGCAAAAGAATTTCCAATAAAATACAAACAAAAGCCTTTTTAGTCATGACGAATCGCTAAAAAATCTGGAAGCCATGATTGGTAAACTTAGCGATGAAGTACAAAGAATGAATAAAGCACAAGAAATCAAACCAATAGTTTGCAAAGCTATCTTTTCTGAAAACGATGCATCTAAAGATATTTCTAGCAATGTGCAGGAAAATGATGCTGGAAGTGCTGACTGAAGCCAGTTACGCCGTAACCCCACATCTGAATTCCGGCATAACTGGGATACTTGGTCTGACAGATTTCTCGAATTGGATGAATCAGGAACACATGTCATTAATGGGTGGCCCGGTAATACAAACATGGTCACAAAATTCCCATCTAAGAAGAAGTACCACTGGTGCAAGGCAATACCAGTAGACAATGATAAGTGGTACGACATTTGGGCCTCGTGCAACCCTCATAATGACATTTGCGACATGGAGGAGATGATAAAGAAAGGGTTAAAAATAACAAGTACATGTGGTATACAACTAACGATGATGATAAAACCCAGCTGACCCTAAAGTCGACTTGTGCTCTGGAGAAAAAACGATTCCCTAAACCTAAAATAATAAATCGACAAATCCTTTGCTCTAATCGCTTCTCTATTGCTCTGATTTGTTTCAATTCTGTATTTACATTCGTGTTTTGCATAATTGATCCAGATTTGTGTAATCGTTTGGTCTTAGGGTTTTGTTTTGTCGAATCTTTTTATTAGGGTTTCATGATTACATTTTCATTCTTATTATCATACGTCTTGATCATGGTGGGATTTGGTTAGTTTATTTGTGCTTTAACGCATGCCTTAGCTCTTCTAAGGCCTTCGCTTTGGAAGTGGGACGTGGTACTTCCTGGTTTTGCTGGTCTAGTCGCTGTTAGGGTTTTTTAGGGTTTTGTTGTTTCGTTTTCTGGTTCTGGTTTGTCGCTGCTGTTTGGTTTAGTGTTATGGCTAAAAGTGGTGATGGTAATGTTGATTTACAAGCGTTGGATGCTCGTATGAAACGCTTGAAAGGGATTGATTCTGTTAGTGAGGATGCGCCTAAGCCAAAATTGGCTATGAGGGTTTTGCGAAACCCTAACATACCTACGGGGACTTCACCTAATGACCATTCTAACTTGGCTGTTAGTGGTGCTTCACCTACTGACTCGTCTCATGTTAACACCTATCGTGATTCTGGTCCTCTTGAGGGAAATATGGGTTCGTTTGTTCATACAAGCGAGCAACATGT
Organism: Chrysanthemum lavandulifolium; assembly: GCA_022545495.1. Classification (NCBI taxonomy): domain Eukaryota; kingdom Viridiplantae; phylum Streptophyta; class Magnoliopsida; order Asterales; family Asteraceae; genus Chrysanthemum; species Chrysanthemum lavandulifolium. The sequence goes on along the minus strand of CM040242.1, from coordinate 130,033,408 downwards.
GGATCATGAGTCCTTATTCTGGGAAGCTGATGGTAAAGTTACTAATTCCTATCTCAACTCTGATTTTCCATCTCTAGAGGAGGCTCGTGGTTCTACAAATATTGGCACTCAGATTGGTAATCGTAATAAGAATGTGAATGTTGTTGTTGGGGCCTCGTTGGATGATACTTTGCCTAAAGGTGATGGAATTCGTGTGGGTAATCTAGCTGGAAAGTTAAAAGGTATTGTGACGAATGATTCTACTACTATGGAGAGCCCTATTGTTCAAACAACTGAAATTCAGCAGTCAACGACATACGTGGGAGTTGCTAGTGGTTCTCAAAAGTCTCACATTCAAGATACTCAGGCTAGTCCTGGCAAAGGTAAGTCTAACTTTCGTGAACTCAAAGTTGATAATGTTTTTAATGGTGTTGACGTGTCCATTCCTCGTAAGGTGGTAGAAAATATTAGCACTAAATTTGAGAACACCTTGTATGGATATTTCATTGGCAAGCGTATTGCATTCCCAGTGGTTGAGTACTTTGTCCGCAACAATTGGGCTAAGTATGGTCTTAAACGGATTATGATGAATGCACAAGGCTTCTTTTTCTTTAAGTTTGACTCACGGGTTGGCTTGGAGACTGTTCTAGAAGGTGGTCCGTGGATGATCAAAAACATCCTATTATTCTAAAGAAGTGGACCATGAGTACTAGTTTGACGAAGAGGAATTAACCCGTATCCGGTATGGGTTAAGCTACATGATGTTCCATTGCGGTATTCTCACGAGGATGGTATTAGTATTATTGCAACACACATTGGTAAGCCTATTATGCTTGATTCCTATACTAGCTCTATGTGTATTGATTCTTGGGGTAGGAGTAGTTTTGCTCGGTGTTTAATTGAAATTGATTCTCATGCACCTCTTAAGGAATCTATTACTGTGGGGGTCCCATACATGGATAGTCTTGGCTTCTCTTCTGAAACTATTAGGGTGGAATATGAATGGAAACCTCCTAGATGTGATGTTTGTTTGATATTTGGTCATTCTGTTGATACTTGTCCTAAGAAAGTTGTGACTGCACCGGTTGTGGAGGAAAACCAGGATGGATTTCAAGTTGTTGGGAAAAGGGTAAAGCTAAAAGAATGCTAGGGATAATAGAACCGATCTTGTATTTAATGGGATCCTGTTGGTAAAAATATGCAATATAGGCCTAAATCTGTCTCCACCCCTTCTACTAGCAAACTGTTCAAGGAAGTGCTAGTACTAGTCTGGATCACCCACTAATCCAAAAGTGACTACATCTAACCGGTAGGTCCATCTAATTCACATAATATTTCTCCCTCTTGTTAAAGATGTTGAGGTGAATAAGGATAACCAATCTGCTCCTAAAGTTATTTATAGTACTAACTATCCTACACCTAAAACAAGTAACCCAAATTTAGGTGCTAATGTGACTACATCTAACCCGTTTGGTTCTTTGGCTACTGATGACGATGTTGATGATATTAATGAATTAGATGAGGATGATGTGGTTGAGAATGTTTATGATGAAACTGGTAATTTGTTTGACAAATCAGGGGCAAGCACTCCTGTTCTGAATGTCCCTAATGTTTAGTATCGCCTCTTGGAATATAAGGGTTTGAACCATTCCCTAAACAAAAGAGGTTAAACAGTGGTAAATGATAATAATCTTAGTGTATGTGCTATATTGGAATCTCATGTTGATGCATCGGTGGTATATGATACATGTCGTAAAGTTTGTCGTCGGTGGAAGTGGACGTCAAATGGTAGTCTGTGTGATAAGGGATCCCGTATTATTCTTGGTTGGAATGATGATATTGTTGATGTTATGATTATGTCCCAAACTAACCAGGTTATGCATGTTCAGGTTAATACCCGGGCGGACAGCAAAACTTTTTTCTGTTCTTTTGTATATGCAGATAATTATTATGTTCATAGGCGTGCCCTTTGGTCCAATCTTGTTTGCCATTCTGGATTTATGCGTACTAGGCCTTGGGTTTTGTTGGGAGATTTTAATGCGGCTCTTAAGTTGGAGGATCATTCATGTGGTAGTTATGCTCCTGACATTGCTATGCGGGAATTCAAAGATTGTGTTCAGAAAATGGAGGTTGAGGATATTAATAGTACTGGTCTTCACTTTACTTGGAATCAGAAACCAAGAGGCTCTTTTGGTACATTAAAGAAAATTGATCGGGTGATGGGCAATCTGAAGTTTGCTGACTTGTTTCCAGGTTCGTTTGCCATATTTCAACCTTATCGTATTTCAGATCATTCTCCGTGTGTTCTGCGTATTCCCCAGGTAACTAAGCCAAAGCCTAAACCTTTCAAATTCTCTAACTTCTTGGTTCATAAAGATGGGTTTCTTGATACGATTCTTTGCGGGATGGAATGCTAATGTTCATGGTTGTGCTATGTATCGTGTGGTTCAACGCTAAAGGGGTGAAACCTCCTTTCCGTAGCTTTTGCACAGTCAAGGTGTCTGCATGAGAGGGTGGTTATGATTCGGAAGGAGTTAGATGAGGTCCAAAAGGCTATTGATGTAGATCCGTCTAATTCAGACCTACGTGATGATCATGCTCACTATCTTCTTGCTTATAAGGAGGCTACGTTAGATGAAGAACGGTTTTTAAAGCAGAAATCTAAAGTTCAATGGCTTCATGCAGGTGATTCTAATACGGCTTACTTTCATAATATTGTTAAAAGCAAATGTGCCCGTAACCGAATTGAATTGGTTAGAGATGCAAACAATGTCTTGTTTGAGGGTCATCAGGTTGCAGGTGCTTTTGTTGCTCATTATGAACAGTTTCTTGGTATAGAAGGCAATTGTAGTCCATTTGATGAGTACGGTATATTTTCTAATGTTCTTTCACACCAATTGGCTAATTCGATGATTCGTCATGTCACGGATGCGGAGATAAAGGAGGCTATATTTTCTATGGGGGATGATAAAGCTCCTGGTCCTGATGGTTACACGGCTGCTTTCTTTAAGAAAGCATGGGATATTGTGGGTGTTGAGGTTATGTCTGCTGTTCGGGATTTCTTCATGAATGGTAAGCTTCTTAAGGAGATTAATCATACCATTATATCGTTGATCCCTAAAGTGTCTACCCCGTCTAAGATTAATGACTATAGGCCTATTTCTTGCTGTAATGTCATGTATAAGTGCATTAGCAAAATCCTTGCTAATCGTATTAAAGAAGGCCTTGGTCAGTTGGTTAGTATTAATCAATCTGCCTTTGTTCCTGGTCGTCGTATATCTGATAATATATTACTTACCCAAGAGCTTATGCGGAATTATCATAGAGGGAGAGGTCCTCCTAGATGTGCGTTTAAGGTTGATATTCAGAAGGCATATGATACGGTTGATTGGGCTTTTCTTAAAGCTATTCTGATTGGGTTTGGTTTTCACACAAAATGGTTGGTTGGATCATGGTATGTATCTCATCTACATCTTATTCTATATGTATTAATGGGGATCTTCATGGTGGTTTAAAGGTAAGCGGGGTCTTCGACAAGGTGACCCGTTATCTCCTATTTGTTTACCACAGTTATGGAAGTTTTAACTCTTATATTGCAAACAAAGGTTTCTAATGCGGTGAATTTTCGGTTTCATCATTTGTGTGAACAACGAGAATTATTAACCTTTGTTTTGCGGATGACCTCTTCTTGTTCGCTAGAGGCCATCGGGATTCGTTAATGTCATTATGCATGCTTTGGAGGATTTCAAAACTTTTCGGTCTTGTCCCAGTATCCCTAAAAGTCTGACTTTCTTTGTAATGTGCCTAATGCTATTAAAGTCGCTATTCTCGATCTATGCCGTTTGCGAAGGTACTCTCTCCAGAAGGTATCTTGGGGTTCCCTTATATCTTGAGACTTCTTTATAGGATGTAAGGTGCTTGTTGAAAAGTTGGAAGGTCGTGTGAATGATTGGCGTAATAAGTTCTTATCTATTGCGGGTAGGCTTCAGTTGGTAAGGTTTGTTTTGTCATCGATGCATCTATATTGGGCTTCAGTCTTTATTCTTCCTACTCGTATTATACATGAGTTAGAGCAGCTTATGAGGGGTTTCCTTTGGTGTCAAGGAGAAATGAAAAAGGGAAAGGCTAAGGTTGCTTGGGAATCTGTTTGTAAGCCAAAGAAAGAAGGTGGTCTTGGTATTCGACGTTTGGAGGATTTTAACATTGCCCTCATGACTACACACATTTGGAGTATTTTGACACATAAAGAGTCGTTATGGGTTCAATGGATTCATTCTTATAAACTTCGTGGGAGAAGCTTTTGGGATGTCCCATGTTTGGGGGATGTTAGTTGGGGATGGCGCAAGCTCCTTGCGATTCGTCCAAAGATTCGCTCATTTATCTGGCATAAGGTCAATAATGGAAAGGACACATCAGTTTGGTTTGATAGGTGGTGTGTGTTAAGCCCAATTCGTGATTTGGTTACTGCTAGAGATATTGCCCGGGCAGGTTTTCATTTATCTGATTCGGTTTGTGATCTGATTGCTAATGGTGCCTGGAGATGGCCGGTGGACTGGTTATCTCGTTTTCCTTTGTTAGTCGCAATCCGGTCCCTATTCTTAATGATCTTGTCGATGAATTATTATGGCGCAAGTTGGATGGTAATTTTAGTGGTTTTCGGTTTGGTGCATGGGATTCTCTGCGTCTTAGGGCTGATGTGGTTGCTTGGTGTAATGTTCCTTGGTTCTCTCATTGTATCCCGAGGCATGCTATACACTTATGGCTCGCTATTAAGCAGAAGCTGAAGACTCAAGATAGGATGCGACAATGGGATGTTGGTCCTAATGTTGACTTAGACTCGCTTAGATGCCCGCTTTGTGAGTTGGTTACGGATTCTCACTCCCACTTATTTTTTGAGTGTCAGTTTTCTATGCAGGTTTGGTTTCAGGTCCGGGTTTTATCTGGCATGGATGCGATCCCGCCTTCCTTGGAGAGTATTGTTACTGTTCTTATTTCTTAATCTGGAGGGCGGTCAGTGGGTAGCATCATTTCTCGGTTACTCCTTGCGGCTACTACATATTTTGTCTGGATGGAGCGCAATGCTCGGATTTTCAAGCGTAAGAAGTCTACTGTTGCGGAAGTGGTTAGCATCATTGTCTCTACTATTCGGTTGAAGCTGGTTACTTTCAAGTTCAAGAAGCTAACCTCGAGGTCTCGTTTGATACTTGATAAATGGAAGATTCCAAGTATTTGTATTTCTCACGAAGGAGTGCGGGTAAGGTTGTACTCTTTTCCCTACTCCAAGGTTTTTCCCTTTGGTTTTTCTTGGAAAGGGTTTTAAGGAGGCAAACTTCACAGGTTAACTTGCTCCCTTTGTGGATTGGTTGGATGCGGATGCTCGCTTACTACAAGTTTTTACTTGTTTATGCCTAGTTAGTTGATGTATTATAGCTAGGTCCTTTGTGTTTATGGCATGTCATAAACGCTAGTTTATCAAGCTTTCGCTTGAGGTTAATGTGGTATTTCAGCCACATTCCATTTGTACTTAACATTATTTTTTGGTTATATATTTACCGGGGTAAAACCCTTTACCCAAAAAAAACTAACGATGATGAAAGGTTGGCAAAATTCTCAACCTAGGATATTGAGGAACCCTCTATTAAGCATTGTTGCAAACCAATAATGATCATGGAAGATGAATCTACACGAGCATGGCCTATACGCAATCCATTTTGCGAATACTGTAATGGGGGTGGTGATATGAAGGGTAAAGAATGGGCATGCCCCCATGAGCTAGAAAGACACGATGTCAAGTTCGGAGATCTATCCTTTCATGATTGGTATTTGGTAAGATTCGGGGATGTTATTATTAATGCATGTCTACTAAGGAAGCTCAAGCTCGACTACGAAGAACATTGTCTCCGACAAAGAGAGTCCATGGAAGAAAAGTCAATCAAATATGACACCTCCTGCAAGGATGATCCCTTAAACAACACCAACGACAAAACAGCTCAAAAGCATCGGTGTGAGAAGATAAAGACCTTTGGTGAAGTATTTTGGGCTTTTTGTAACCCGTTTGACGATGACTGTAACGGGGGGAGTAGCATAGCTAGAGTTGGGGATGATGAATTTTTGTGGACCTCAACCAATGATGATGATAGAGATGCGTTGTTGGGCTAATGAGGATTGGGGTTCATGTTCCTTCGGTCATCAAACTTCCTTTTGTTGTCATTTGAGTTCTGTGCGGTTCCAAGCTTCAGAATTGGTTCCATGAGATGGTGGGAAACAGTGACAACTTCTTCTACAGTCTTTGGGTTAGAAGCGATGACATCTCCTTCAATACTTCGAGGTAAAACCCCGATAAGACTTTACAAAAGCTTGGCATTCGTGGGAAACATGTTAGGAGACATGGCTCTCAACTTGTGTAATCTTTTGAACTACGTCTGAAGATCATTACCCTTAGCAGACAAGTGGTAAAATTTATCCTCTAGTTTCTTGATTTTAGTTCTCGGACAGTACTGTTTCATCAACAGTTGCTTCAGATCGGATCAGGAAATCTTAAAAGCTTCTTCTATTCCAATTGGTTAAGCATGAGCTTTCCACCAAGATAATGCATCTTCTAGCAAAGTTCCAGTTGCGAACTTGACTTTGCAATCATCCGTGTAGTTACTTAGGAGGAATAAAATTTGTGATCTCTCAAACCAATGAAGAAGACCAATAGCACCTTCAGTTATCTTAAAGAAGGTAGGCTTGCAGTTCATGAATCCCTTGTAGCTACTAATGCATGCTACAGGAGACTCACTTTGGTTGATCTGATTGTCAGTGTCATTAGAATTTTCAACTTCAATGATGCGTAATGCTTTAGCAACGCGTGCATCTTTAGCAGTGCGGGCAGCCTCAGCCTCACGTGGAGCCTCAGCTTCACTTGGAGATTCAGCTTCTCGAGCAACTTCAGCTTCTCGTGCAATCTCAGCTTCTCATGCGGCAGCTTCGGCTTCACGTGCCACTTGGGCAATACATTCAGCTTCAGCAATGTGTGCGACTTCAGCTTTAGCAGCTTTAGAAGCATGTTTTGCGGTGGCAGCGCTAACACTGTCAGCGACTATCTTTCGAACAGTGGTTGGAGTTATGGTAGCAGATGAGGTAGCTTTCTTCTTGACCATTTTTCTAAAATTACCAAGAGATAAACACCAGAATTTATAATCATCGATATAAATACAAGTGATTACATATTATAAATATCATAATAGTCAAGATCACCAATTTAAATCAATGGAATGGTATCATCATAAGCAGGAATAAGTCAATCATGATTTCTCACAATAGAATCATAACATGTATAAGAATATAACAATTGGCTCAGTTTATACAACCGATGAATGATGAAATCACAACACATAAGATTATAAGAATACAACCTCGATATTATAGATAAACATCAATACATAGCATAAGTCATAACCAAATGATACAACATTAATATCCTTGTTCCATAGTTTTTACAAACCAAAAGATACAAGCCCTCATACTAATGCTACAGATGGCGGGCTTTATGATACTAAGCTATAATAAAGATGAACCTGATCTATGAGTCGCCTGGTGTATCCTCCTGACGACGGCGTAGCTCGCTGACCAAAGCTGATAACTCCTCGAACTGTTGATCCCTAGCGCTCTCTCTAGCCTGGATATCGTCGAGTCTCTACTCCAAGATGGCTGTATGGGCATGAACAAATGCAAGCTCGTGATGTATAACCCTCTCTCTACTTGTAGCATTCTCTCTCAAAACACTGGCCTCCTGCCTAGCAGTCTCGAGTCTGGGTCGTCTGCGACAACCTCTCTAGCTTCCACGATCTGGGTACTCATCATATCAAACACAATATCCAAGGAGTAGTGGCCGACTATGAGGTTTTCAACCTCATCCTCTATACTCTTAATCCTGACCAGGGGAATCTCATCAACATGTGCCATGATCTCACTCAGGTGGTCCTCATGTCTAAAAAGTCTATCTGCCAATATAGGAATGGAGCGATGCACTGGTTCTCCTAGCACTGGGAAGACTCTTGTTGGAGTAGTCATTGAGCTTTCCCCGAGCTCAACAATGCTTGAAGTACCTTCCTCGAATCTCCATCGGCGCATGACCGGCAACAAAATGACCAACGCCGGCATCGACCTTCTTTCGAGGTCCCGCCGAATATCAATAGTGCGACCGCATGTATGGATCGATGACTCGGGAGAAAATAGCTTCTCACGCTGAGCGGTAACAGAGGATCACTGTGGACATCCAAAGGTGATGAAGCTAACGATGGTGATGACACGGGAACTGTGGCGGTCTAGTGAAAGAATGTAGTGTGTGGTGGTAGTGGTGAAGTAGCCATAAGTGGTGAAGTGAGTGGAGCTGATGTTGGATGAGCTGATGATGATGGGATATCAGTTGGTGATACAAGAGGTATAGTGAGAGCTCGCATACGCTTCCTAGCGGTATGCTTGAAGATCGAACCTTTGGGATGTAGTCTGTAGGGTACACCAAACGGCTCAGGCTCGTAAGGCTTTATAACTCTGACTCTTTTTCGCCTATGACGGATTAGTAGCGGTGATGATGAAGGGGTGACTGATGATGCATAAGCAGTACTCTTTGATGATCCGGATGCCTCGTCATCCACTGCAACATCTGATGTAGGTAACCACTATTTCGACTGCATGTACTAATCATAGGTCATAGGAGCATAGGCTGAATGCTCTCCAGAGTGAGTAGGTGCAGCCGAGATGACTAGGGTCGGTGCGACCTCTCCCTCCTTGAAGGGTTCGGTCTCATCAGAAGCAATGACTGGTAACGCTGGGATAGGGCTCACAGGCATAGGTACAGTAGTAGAGGACATCACATCTTCAATTTCGGAATTTGATGATAGGACGACTGGGTGTGAGGCGGATGACATGGTCATGTAACAACCTATAAAGATAGTAATGTAAGTAAAATGCCAAAATAATATGATAAACAAGATTTTAGTTAGTCGTGCACAATCTGCCATGCAAATCTCCATGCCTAACTAAAATGAATGCAATTTACTTATGATCTTATTTCTAGTAATGCATTAATCCTAATGCATAGAGCGGTCTGTAGGACCGTAAAAACTATGATTTATGTGGTTCGGGGGTTCGGGGAAGCTCAAAGAATGAGAAAGATATGGTATTATTTAGATTGAAGAAAGGAGAAAGATGTATGTGTTTCTAGAGAGAAGAAGAAGAAACCACACACCTTATTTTACATATGAGACATCCCACCCTCCTAGTTGGGAGTAGGAGGTGTATTTTTGGGAAAAGGTATTTTCACCGGTAAAATACATTACACCAAAAACGTTAAAGTACAAAGGATGGGAGTGAATCCCCATCTTAGCCCTAAAGGGCAATGGACATGCACCAACACTTGTGCAACTTACAAATAAACTAAGCTAAACAAAGCTACTTGACACCAAGAAACACAAAAGAAAAATATAAACTAATTCTTCTTACGTCCTTGAACCTTGAAGTCTCTAGTAGAGCCACTATAATTCTTAGATTTGGAAGCATACATCTCGATATCATCATAGTTCTCAAAGACTTCATCATCACTTTCACTAACCCCATCCACACATGAACCTTGACCCTGAATAGAAGTGGAGGCCACATGACTAACCTTAGGGGAAACATTCGATGCCTTACTTGTAGAAGCAACATGGTTGTTGAAACGCTCCCACAAATCTGCAGTCTTACTTCTCGTAGGTACTTGATGATTACAACCTTCAACAGCATAATCCTTTCCCCCGCACAAAGAATCTGCAACATTAGAGGGTTGTGAAATTTGTTCATGTACCGTATCCACACCTTCATCACTCCTAACCACCGCATTCGATGTACCAAGAGAAAAAGAACCCTCATTAGTCGGCTTGAAATCAGCCCCTAACTTACGTTTAGAAGAGTTATTTTTCTTGCCATCTGGTTTTAAGACTGATCTATACATAACATTGGTCTTTGGTTTAAAACCCCGAGCCCCTTTAGAATTTTTACCAACCTCTTTCCCAGCCTTATGAGAGTGAACATGACAATCAACACCAACATCATTAGTAGTCGAAGCACTAGTTACCCTCTTTCGTCTAAGAGGACAAAGATCACCATCATGATTGAAAATAATACACTTAGAGCACCAAGGCGGCCACCACTCATAGTCAACTTCAACAACTTCCATGTAATGACCCTTACCCTTAGGTAAGGGAATAGCAACATCAATTGATTCCAAAACATCTTGTTCAGAAGATAACTCAATAAGAACCCGTGCGTATGGATAACAACCCCAAGGATTGTTACACATAGCATTAGTACCCGCATCAAAATGTATAATCCGCCCCAACTGTTTTGCAATCAAACTTATACCAGCTTTGGAATATACAACGGAAGGTACATTATGGATACGAACCCAAACCGGTACCTTAGTCACTTTCTCCTTTTCCAACCTAGTATTCGGCACCCATTCCCACAAGAAAATAGGTACCGATTTAATAAACCAAGGACCCCATCAAGAACCTTAGTCATACCTTCCAATGAAGAAAATTTAAAAAGGAAGAAACCATTCCGTAAAATAGCGTGCTCCAAGCCGAACTTAGCCCAAGTATGCTTGACATAGTCCTCGACAATCGGAAATGCAAGCCGTTTTCCAATGAAATAGCCATAAAGTGAATTGGTAAAGTTTCGCACATATCATCAACTACTTCAACCGAATAACAACGTTTGTAGCCGATAAAACTTATCATACGAATACCCGACTCATGCACGATTTGGATGAGAGATATGATCACTAGAGGTAACATTACCGGTTCAATATGAGTCGGACCATCGACTTACCATCTATATTCCCTATGGTAGAACCCGAAACATATCCCACATCGCCCCAGATTCACCATTTGCACCGCACAAGAGCCTCATCACAAGACCTCGACATATGAACCGGATTAGCATCAATGTAAAAAGAAGTTGTACGTAATAGAGGTTTGTTACAATCAAAACCCTCTTTAGCCGCTTCATACTATCGGACAATATGTTTTATCGTCAAATCATCCTCATGTACCAAATCCACATCGAGAACATAATATTCGAACGTTACCCATAACAACTGATCGAAAGAGGCGTAACTAAAGGCACTTCCGATTACGAGTACCTTGTTCCATTAAATCGAAGCAACTTCGAGTTTGTCTTGCCCCACATCAAGAGCCAATGCAATGGGTATACTAGGGCTCATCATCGAAAGTTAGACTCACCACAACTAGTATTAGGCCCCATAACATCATTAGAAGTATCCTTCTTTGGAAAGACAATATGTCCCACCATCAAATGAGACAGAACATCGGAGATACTGAGTTCGTAATCAAACCCCGACCCTTGAACCTTTATCTCAGCAGAAGATACACTTCCGATCAGACTTACATCAGGAGTGCCTTTAGGTTTAACACATGTATACGGACCAATAACAGCAGGACATCCCGTATGATCAACCAAACCCACACCAGCAGCATGCATTGCAGAAGCACCAACAACTACAGCTTGGACGCCCTTTGTACTAGCAGTACAACAATCGTTCATAGGTATGTTTACTGGAATAGAAATTCTAGAATCTATACTCTTTAACCGTCGCATTTGCGCCTCCAATTCATCAACATTAATAACCTGACATGGCCTAACAATCTGACCCGTCTCCTCAGACGTCATCTGACCTAATGAAAACCCTTTATCCATCTCTCAGCACCCACTTACAATTACAAAGAAACAAATATTTGCGATAAAACCCTAGAAGGTTCACTTGCAGAAATAAATGACGCAAAACCCTAATTTGTCAAGACAAAACCAGGATAAAGCAGATTAACGCATATACCAGCCACCAAAGAACTGATTTCAGATATTGAAATTAATAAAGCCGGTTCAAAAAACCCTAATAAATCGATCACCTACCAAGGAGGGATCACAAAATAGGTTGATTAGGGTTCTTGGAGGAAAAAAAGGCGATTAGAAAACACTAAACAGAATCGAATAAATAGACTACCAGCAGGTATGAGAAACTAAACACAAATTCTTCAAGAAACGAATTAACACAAGTGTTAATTAATAACTTTAACAAATCCGTGCAAGAAAAACAAACGGGATAGCATGAATTCAAGGAACTAATTAAGTTAGGGGTTTTTTTTATCGCCTAGAGAGAGAAAATATAAGGGTTTTTTTTTATCGCCTAGTAGGAGGTGTATTTATACTACATACAAGCCTAACTTAGCACAAATGACTAAACTAGTCTTTGCATATGAGTAAAATAAGAAACTAATGCTATTCGTAATGACTTCACTTTAGCGAGGCTAACAATCTCTCCCAAGTGATGTCATACGGAGTTGCTTACAATTTTCCTACAAGCAAAATTAAATACAAAATATAAGCTCAAGACTCGAGAGTGTCTTCACAATCTTCAAACTTCATGAATCTTCATTTTTGGGTAAAAGGGTTAATTCACCCCGGTAAAATATATTACGCCAAAAACATTGAAGTACAAAGGATGAGGGTGACTTCCCTCATCTCAGTCCCTTAGGACACTTACAGACTCTCATATAAGAATGACACGCCATTCTTATAACTTACATAATAAACTTACCACCTACAATGACTATACAAGTGAATAAAAATAGGAATTAAAACATGATTCACTAAAGTAGCACTAAGAACATAGTCATCGTAGAACTTCCATCAATCTTCCATGTGAACAAATCCACATAGAGCTTGAACTTGCATAACCAAACAAAGAAATCCTTGAGCCATTCTCCAACACAATCCGAGAGAAAATCATGGAGCTAATCAAGCCTCAAAGTTTCACAAACCAGCAACCTTCATGCCATAATCCCCTTCCAAACAGCCAATAACGTCAATATCCCATGAATAAGGACACCACGATAATCCAAACAGCAAGAACAAGGGCACCATGCAACAATCCAAGGGTAAATAAACCCAAACAAGCACTACAACTCGATCCAGTACCTCATCTACTACAAGTTTCAATGTGGTGAAACTCAAGCTAAGAATGAAACCCAATTTAACTTGATCAGTCATATACGAAAATAGGGTTGTTCAAACCCTAACTTACAACAATGATCGCAAATGTTTTTTGAATAAGAAACGAGTAAAACTTAACTTCCCATTAGCGAACAGCAGCAGCACTTCCATCTCTCTCAAAACCCACATGAACCACGAAGGACTTACAACACCAATAAAGATGCACCCAAAACCACAATAGACTTGTAGCACCAATAATCGATGCACACGATAATCCAAAACCCTAAACGGGTTACATGCACTTAAATAAAACTAAACCCTAAACGAGTAAAGTTTTGAGTTACGCATCATCAAGAAACCACAAATCATGAAAAACCGTAACCAAAGGCTTTGATTTTGCAACAATGTAACGACCACCAAAAAATATAATCGACCAGAATAATAAACCCTGGAAGGGTTTCGATATGCACAAGATCGATCATAATCACCAAACCAACCAGATCGCACCATAAAATAAATTGATTAGATAATAACCGACCTAAGCCTTGCACCATGTAGTGATCAGAATCAACCCAATAGATATAGCAGTTACGACACATGGATCCTCATGCACCACCAAAAATAAAAACCCTAAAAGGGATCGCATGTAAACAGGTGCACATAAACCGAATACAAATCCCTGAAACCCTAAGATAAAAACGATCTTCTAATCCAATTGTAGAAGAAAGGATCGAATGAAAAGCTGGACGTTTAGGGTTTCATACAGCACGCCTCTATAAAAAAGGCTGCCATAAAGAGGAGATTCCAATAATAATAAGAAGATAAATTGTTACCAGCCGCCCTTACACAAATACAAACACCAATAAACCGTATTGCATACCCACAAGAGGGCAGAGAGGATGGAAGATAGGAGTTTTGGCCGGAATAATAGCAAGGGCGGCGGCTGGAATTCCTCTAGGGAGAGAGAAAACGTTTTAGGGTTTTTTTTCTTTGTTTTATTTTTCTATCCAAGCTAACTTCATGAATCTTATCAGTTGCCATCTCTTTACTTGCAGAAGAACAATGCGAGCAAATCTAATTAGGGATTAAATTTGGCCTTTTACTCTCCCCTAATTAGTGCTCTCCCCCAAACTGACAACCTTTGTGATGAATATCTGAATCCGAAGAAGTCTTTTGATAATTAAATTAGAACTATCTTTAGTCTTCTAACACGCAGCGGAAAATGTAGAATAGACTATCGACTGACCTTTTTCAAGATTGTCCATTGGGGAATAAGATATCAACATCTTCATCTCACCAAATGCATTCCGCTTATCTTTCATGTGACAAATCAACCCTTAATGTACATATGAAATGATAACACCAAAGTAACAAGTTGAACCACCGATCATCTTGAATTTGTTGCCGAAATTGTCAAGGCGGATAAGGGATAAGTGTGTAGAAACAAACGAGAGAAGGAGATAGAATCAACCAGTTTACGAAAAAATAATTAAATAAACCATTAAGCCCGATCACATGAACTTGTTGTGCGTCTCCGATGTACACATTTCTCTCCCCGATGGTTACGATTTATCGAATCAAGATAAAATTGAGTACATGAAGCATTAACTGGAAGCACTCTATCATTAATCATATCAGCCCATGAGAAAATGTCGATGAACAATACCATTTGAAATTGTCTAACTCATTTCAACCCCCTATATCAAAATTCAACGACTGTCTCTAGTAACGACATGTGAAGATAACCCAATATGACAAACTTGAATGAAGAGAACTCTCCGGAATATTTACTTAAGCTTGTACTCTCCTTGTGAAAAAGAACGGGCACCCAATGTACAAAACCTCTTAACGTATCCTCAATTTCGTGAGACACGAAAATGATAGCTTTTGTGTAAGGTCTTATCGTAAGCCCTTATTCGTAAGTGCTAATTCATAAGGCTTACGAGTAAGTGCATCTCCTAAGCCCTTATTCGTGAGTGCTTATTCGTAAGACTTACGAGTAAGTGCTTATTTGTAAAAGTAGGTTATTACGAATTACTTTCCAAGTGCTTAGTCGTAAAAACAGGGTTTTGACCTTGTTGACTTTTTTCCGGCGACTTATTCCAACCATTTTCTGTTCAGTAAGAAGAAACCCAGATTTCTGCAGAAAGAGCTTCATAGTTGACCCATTTGACCATAGATTTAGACAATAGAATATGACCACAAAGATTCACGAGTTTGTACAAAAACAATCCGAAACTTATTTGTCATAGAAACTGAATCTTGGACATAAAGAAACAAGAAACAAAACCTGGATACAACAAATAACAGTTTGGACCTTTTTTACCAATATTGATACAAACAATTTGATTAAAATGTTAACCACAAAAGTTGGAAAAGAAATTCTGAGACATAAAAAGTGATAGAAAACAATTTAAACAAACATTCGAAACCACACAAATCTATCAAAATAAACAACCTAGCTCCGATGTCAATTATAGGACCGTAAAAACTATGATTTATGTGGTTCGGGGGGTCAGGGAAGCTCAAAGAATGGTTAAGACATGGTATTATTTAGATTGAAGAAAGGGGAAAGATGTGTGTGTTTCTAGAGAAGAAGAAGAAACCACACACCTTATTTTACATATGAGACATCCCACCTCCTAGTTGGGAGTAGGAGGTGTATTATACTACATACAAGCCTAACTTAGCACAAATGACTAAACTAGTCCTTGCGTATGAGTAAAAGAAGAAACTAATGCTATTCCCATAATGACTTCACTTTAGCGAGGCTAACACGGTCACAGAAGGCATAGGGTAGTGGTGTAAAATAGTCCCGTTTCAAAAGATTAGTTATAGTCCAAATATTTTTAGAAACCCCCTTTGGTTCTCTATAACCTTGGCTCTGATGCCAATCTATAACACCCCTAAAAGATCAACGTAGTAGTGGAAGGCTAATTGGGGTGTTACTTTGTGCGGATCACATTCAATAATCATAGAAAACGACTCAAAAGAGACGTTTTAAGAAAAGTTGTTATCATTCAAGAAAAACTCATAGTTTGTTACAAAATACTCCCAAATTGTTTTAGATGGTACACAAAAGATTGATCATGAGTTTGTGAGAAACGATAACGTTAAGTTTACACCACAAATAAAGGGTCTTGCATTGCCCACTCTGTGCCATAGATATGATCTTCAATGATTACCTGAGATAACATGCTTAAAAGGTCAACAAAAATGTTGAGTGAATCCATAGGTTTATATTTAATTAGTTGAACACAAGAACATGAACAAGATAATTGTAAACTAACAACTTATCATAAAGAAAATTACAGATTATTATGCGCTAACCTCATGCAACCAATACTCAACTGCATGCACCGAATTACTGGTGTACGTTAACAGTTTGCCCCCAAGGAGTTAATAGCCAATTACCTAATGCAATTCAAATATGGTGCACCTCGGTAATTTCTTATAGACGGGGTCGTTACTCCCCATAGTACTATTCACGATATCTGCTTTCACTCGCAAGTGACTAATGGTTCACGATGCAGGGGTCTTTCGGCTAAATACTTAGCCAATACCAATAATCAAGTAGCGAAGAGTTATAAAAAACCTTGTGTTCTAGTTTAGAGCATGTATCTCCCTCGCGGGGTTTGTAAATATAAGTAAAAGCGAGGCTATGAACTCACCTTAGCGAAAATGAAAAAGTACAAAGAGATCAAGTACGATATAGCTGAGGCTCCAAACCGGAACCTAAGAAGGAGATGGCAAGTCTCAGAATAATGATAAACCTTTGATTCATAAACAAAATGATGGAGCATTGAATATACAGTTCAATAGAGCATTGAATATACAATTCAATAGAGCAATATTAGCGTTGGTTTTACTTGTGTGGATACTGCTTAAAGTTCAAGATTAAAATACGCACTATATCGGCTTAGATTAATATTCTTCAAAAGTTCACACTTATATATAAGTTAAATATTCCCCATTGTTGATTTATGAAAATAAAGATGTTGTCAAGTGTTTTAGTTTATTTACTTTCAAGGTGTGTCGATATCGATTAACGATTTCATATAATTATATACTTATAATTATATATATAAGTTTAGTTAAATATCGATGCAATAACTCTTGTTATGAACACTAGGTCGTCAAAATACTCGGTTTTATAAAGTCTTTATAAATTTACAAGTTTTCGAAATATTTTCCTAAATTTACACTTTTTACCCTCAAGTTATAAAATATACAAGTTTGGCCCCTAAACTTTGGAAAAATGACACTTTGTACCCAAAAGTACTTCGTACTCAAAATTTCCAGAATTGACAGTTTTAGTCCCTCTACAAAACTGTTTTTACAAAAGTATTCCAAAATTATATTTTACACTTTCGGTCCCCCAAGTTTCAACATTTACATTTTGACACTAGAACTTTTATTTCCTTTTAAACTAAGTTTTCCTTATTTATAGTTTATACCCTGAACGTTTCCCATGCACACGTTAGTATACAAAAGTCACCTTTAACTTTCCATAATGTTCATTTCTTACCCGAAAACTTTATATTTTGCAAACTCACCCCAAAATACATTTTGACTTAGTAACTTATTTAACCTTTACAAAAGTGTGACAATCCGTACTTTCGTGTCATTTCTCGACACCGTTCATGTCTCATTATTTCAACATTTTAGTAAACTTGGTTTACTTGTTTCAAATTCGCGAACCTTGAGGTTTAGCGCTTAATTCATGATCATGACATCACGTACATTTCATATGGACTAAGATTAGTCTACATTTCATTGACATCATTTGCATCATGATAATTCATTCATGACATTTTATTTGACATTCAACGCGTAATTTTTATATTTAATAATCTTTATCGCGTGAGTTTTATTTTGAACATTTAATCCATTACTTTCAAAAATGATCCCGAGGTATTTTTAAACTTACATTTAGTTTATAAAAACTATATTTTTAGTTTTACTAGTGTTTCAAATTTATTTGGTACTTTAATCGTTAAAATTAAATTATTACGTTGAGTTTCTTAAAAATTGTACGATAATTATTTTATCACCTAAATTTCATAAGGAATGTATTTTACAATTTTTATTATATCATTACATTCTATTTTGACCTATCAAAAGCTTACTTGTACTAAAAATCTACCATTTACCTTAAATACACAAGTGTATACACAAGTTACAACTTATGTTTATTTTACATACATCTTACTTACACAATATATAAAAAGAAAAAAAAAAATAATAATTGAAAAACACAAGCCATAAAATCCGGTCCTATTGATTGCATTATGGGTTGTTGATATTTTTTTCTTGATTACATATACTTACACTCCACCCAACTTTATTCATATCATTCATTTCATTTTTTTTTACTTCAAGTGTTAGCAAGATTTTTTTCTCTTGTTTCCTTCACCAAGAACCGGTCTCAAGAGAGCACAAGGGATCAAAGTTTATTTTTCTAGTTCAAGTGTTTTTACAACCTAGATCATATCCTTTTCATGGTTTTGAAATAAAAACCAAGGATATTTAAGATAAACCTTTGTTACTTACACCTCTTCATATCACTAGTAAGCATGTTTTTATCATCCTTATGTTTCCTTATCATTTTATATGATTCTTATCATTTTGAAGCTCATATGCATGTATTGTAGTTTATACCATTTATTCTTGATTTTAAGGTTTTATATACTTAATAGTCATCCTATAATTATCCCCAAGTTAATCTTTGGTCTTGATGGTGATTAGGAACCCATGACACCCTAAGAAGGTGTATGGTAGGATTAGGTTAGCTTTGGAGTTGATTTGAAGGGATTAGAATAGGTTTTGTCCGTGAAAAACTATTTTCGTAAACTCTATTTTGTAATCTGTCCTTAAAATGAAATTCTGGAAAAACCTACTGATGGTACGACCCTTTGGCCTTGATTTTTAGAAAATATACTTTAAAACGAATCCGTGGCCGCTTGAACGGATAAAACGGAGTTATAACGGCCGTGGTGAATTTTTAAAGTTTGACACCGACAAGTATTATTTTCTGAAATTGACAGCTTGCTGTTTTGAGTGTTTTCGGTCAAAACGAGCCTTAAGCTTCACAAATTATTTCGACTAGTCAAAATATATTAGTTTACTTTGATACGAAGCTAAGGACATATTTTACGTGAAAACGGATTTAAAACGACAAATATATGGCGTTTTCATAAAGTTGCCGTAAGTATTATTTTTCGAAAATTATATTATTTTTGACGTAACAAGTTTTTCACTAGCTATATCGTCCATGTTTATGCGCTTTTAACCATGATGCAAAACTTTTATAACGAAGTGTCTTCTAGTAAAATCAAGTTCACCGCCATATTTTTCAAAACAAAAGCCGTTTGTCAAGCGGAGTTATGGTTATTTATTTACGGATGTTCAAAGATTGGCGAAACTCATTTTTCGCACAACATTAACAAAACCACCATTTTGAGCCTTGGATATCTTTATGATCGAGACCTTTGAACGAAAACCCTGAACTGAAACTTTTAGATATCGATACAAACTTTCCAAACCGTCGAGTTCGTTCTCTAACGATTGACGACACCGCTTTTACGATCACTTTTCCGAGCCATTTTTGTTAATTTCATGATTTTTCCGACGACATTGTTTTGCGACGAAAAATGGTAATTTCACCAAAAATCATTATAAAACCATTGTAGGATGACATTTTGACGAAAACATGTAAAGTCATTTTGATTGGTCGAGACGTCAAAAGAGTATTTTTCGACGACGAGTAATATTTTCAAAACCCGTAAATGGTATAAATAACATACGGTGCATGCATAACATTACATTGCCACTCATGACATATCATATCATTGATAATAGGTCCCGGTTGACGATTACATTATAAACCTCGGTGTACTCACTTTTGCCGTTATTCCGCTTTATCCAAGTGAGTTTCATAGCCCCGCTTACTTGTTTACATAACTGCTTGGGGAGATACATGCTCAAATTGTTTTCCTTTACTTTCACAAGTACATTAACTTTTATGGATTAATGTGAGTTCCATAGCCCCACTTTTCTTGTTTTAATATGTTATTAAACTCTTTGGGGAGATACATGCTCAATAATGTTTATTGCATTCATGACTATTTGCAAATTACATGTTTAGCCGAATTGAAATGCTTAGTCATGCGTAATAAACTTGGCCATACGTAGTATTTACATGGTATATTCATTGACCTGATGGTCTTGGTATATTCATTGGATGATGGTCTTGGTACATTCATTGGACCGATGGTCTTGGTATATTCATTGGACTGATGGTCTTGGTACATTCATTGGACCGATGGTCTTGGTATAATTAGGTCAAGTAAACATCGATACATTAAGTCATGCACTATTATGTGAATTCATTTGACTTCATATGTTTGGAACATAAACTTTACACACTTTGGCGGTGGGTTGTGAACACACAGTTGCAAGTTTTGTATGGGCGGACTTGAACCGAGTGGATTTACAATGCCTTTGCTACATAAACGATTTTGAAAGACTTTACATTTCAACGATTTACAATGCCTTTATGGCATAAATGATTTTGAAAGGCTTTACATTTCAAAACAAACTCTATGAACTCACTCAACCTTTGTGTTGACACTTTTAGCATGTTTTTATCTCGTGTATCTAAGGCATTCACTTCATGGCATGCATTTGGACACATCATGGAGTCGTGGTGACGACGCGCCTCACTTGGGTTTTATGTACTCTAAAACATCGTTTGAATTGTAACAAATTTATTTCCGCACAAGTTGATTTACATTTGGGACCTACTTTGTAAACTCGATTATTTTATTAAATCAAACGATGTATTTTCCAAACGACACTTTAGGTCGCTCAATATAATGTGATTGTGATGCTATGACAATCAATCCCTGTGAATTCCATTCACGCAAAATGTAATTTGGGGTGTGACAGATTGGCATCAGAGCTTCAGTTATAGAGAACTAGGTTGCATCATTGACCCTAGACTATAACTACATCATCATAGCATCTCATCATTTCATCACATGTGCATGTTCACTTTACATGCGGTTTTTACGTACATTTTTCGAGTTATTCACTTTCATTTCATAACGATTGTCACATGGTTGCCCTTAAATGCCCATCCCATTATCTTTTCCCCATACTCTAACGTGGAGAATTCCTTGTCATTCCCTATCACAATTTTTATATCAGCTGATTCATCATCGATAACGTCGAATGCCGGATAAACTTTTATATAGGGCTAAGTCACTCTCACCCTTTGTTTCACCACTAACATGTCGAGTTACACTTTATTCACACATTAAGTCTCTAAACCATCATTCATTGAAGTGCTTACAACACCTCATAACCCATCCTTTCGAAACCGACGATCATTTTGAAACACAATCTCAAACTTATCATCTCTTATCACATCTCTTTGAGCGCTTATTATTAACATCGGATTTTGCTACGCCTCACATTTTCTCTTGTTTTGAAGAAGATATGGCATCAAGAAAGCTACGTTGAAATGACCCAAGAGGCTATTCGAAGTTAGTGAATGATAGCATTGCAAATGCTCTAAGAGTTGAAAGGGAAACGGTGGTCGCCGCCATTGCCGAGGCCACGGCCGCCGAAGCCGCTAGACTAGCCGCCATCGGTAATGCAGAGGATCCGGGTTAAGAAATGTTCGTATAAAGATTTCAAAAGTCTCGAACCCACTAAGTTCCGAGGTACCGAGGAGCAACTACAATGGTTAGATGGTTTGAAAAGTTGAGTCGGTATTTTTGCTTTGTAACCGTCCGGATGACAGTAAGGTTAAGTATGCTACGAGTACTTTACTCGATGGAGCGTTGTCATGGTGGAATTCATATGCTCAACCGATTGGAATGGAGAATGCTTTCAAGCTTACTTGGGAGCAATTCAAGAGTTTGGTGACTAAGAAGTTTTGTCCTCGAACGGAAGTGAAAAAGTTGGAGACGGAGTTCTATGAACTAAAAACTATTGGGTATGATATCGACACATACATTCGGAGATTCCAAGAATTGGCCGTGTTATGTCCATCTATGGTTTCGGATAATGAGAAGCTATTGGAGGCTTTCGTTGATGGACTTCCTGAAATTATTCAAGGTGACGTGACTTCTTCTGACCCGCAAACGATTGAGGAAGCTATTCGATTGACTCAAAAGCTCATGGCCCAGGTAGTGAAGAGAGGCAAGTACACAAACACCAACCAAAACAACAACAACAACGGCGATAACCAACTCAACAACAACAAAAGGAAATGGGAAGACGACCAAGGAGATTATAACAACAACAACCACAACCACAACACTAACCATCATCAACAGCAGAAAAGAGGGCAAGAAACTGCGATGGTATATGTTGCTGCACCAATGGAAGGCAGAGGTTATGCTGGAACCTACCCACTATGTAATCGATGTAAGTATCATCACACGGGTCTTTGTCCTGCTAAGTGCTACAAGTGTCAACAATCGGGACACCTTGCCAGAATTGTAGAGGCAAGGCCATGGTTACATGTTACGATGCGGGGAGCAAGGACACTATCGGAATCAATGTCCTCAAAACCAAGGTCAACAAGTCGAAGGTGCTCATGGGAATGTATATATGTTAGAAGGAGCTCGTCAAGGTATCAACGACGGAAGATCAAGAAGTTCGAAACTAACGGTCTTATTTCTCCTTATGTACTATGTTGTACTAATTTTATGTCTTCCATCGTATCCAAACTTTATAACTTAACGATGTATTACTTTTGCTAAACTACTCGTTGTAAAATATTCTCATCTATCGTACTTTATTTCCTTTCGATTCGATATCATTTACGAGGATTTTAAGTCTTTTTACATTAACTATCATTTTAACGACACTTCTCCATGTCTTCTCTCCTCGATGTTCATCACAATTTTAACAACAGTTGACCCAACACCAAACAAACATATGAGTCGATTAGTCCAAGCATTGCATAGTTACTCCTAAATTATACATAGCCTGATCACCTATGTCTAATTCAGGAAGAATCATGCAATGAAGGGAGTAGTAGGCTTATATGTGTAAGCAATTCCGTAATCGAGCCAAATTTTCAAAAGAATTTTTCTTCAAACCACTTGTTTCCAGTTTGATCCGCGTGACAGTTCTTGTTTGATGAGTTGCAAAGATCGAGCTAGAAACAAGTTGTTACCCAAACCGATTTAGCCTAATCTCATGACAGTTCTTGTTTGATGAGTTGTGAGATTAAGTAAAAATCGGTTACCAAAAGTCTTTGAGGGTTTTGCTCGGGAATGGGAAAGTTTGCTACATCAACCCTAAACCCGTTAGACCTAATAACGATTGAATTCGTGGATGAATTCCTTTTGGATGGGCGAATGTGACAATCCGTACTTTCGTGTCATTTCTACACCGCTCATGTCTCATTATTTCAACATTTTAGTAAACTTGGTTTACTTGTTTCAAATCGCGTAACCTTGAGGTTTAGCGGCTAATTCATGATCATGACATCACGTACATTTCATATGGACTAAGATTAGTCTACATTTCATTGACATCATTTGCATCATGATAATTCATTCATGACATTTTATTTGACATTCAACGC
This sequence comes from Chrysanthemum lavandulifolium, assembly GCA_022545495.1. Lineage (NCBI taxonomy): Eukaryota > Viridiplantae > Streptophyta > Magnoliopsida > Asterales > Asteraceae > Chrysanthemum > Chrysanthemum lavandulifolium. Next base: position 130,009,788 of record CM040242.1, on the reverse strand, counting down.
GTAATTTTTATATTTAATAATCTTTATCGCGTGAGTTTTATTTTGAACATTTAATCCATTACTTTCAAAAATGATCCCGAGGTATTTTAAACTTACATTTAGTTTATAAAACTATATTTTAGTTTTACTAGTGTTTCAAATTTATTTGGTACTTTAATCGTTAAAATTAAATTATTACGTTGAGTTTCTTAAAAATTGTACGATAATTATTTTATCACCTAAATTTCATAAGGAATGTATTTTTACAATTTTTATTATATCATTACATTCTATTTTGACCTATCAAAAGCTTACTTGTACTAAAAATCTACCATTTACCTTAAATACACAAGTGTATACACAAGTTACAACTTATGTTTATTTTACATACATCTTACTTACACAATATATAAAAAAAAAAAAAAAAATAATAATTGAAAAACACAAGCCATAAAATCCGGTCCTATTGATTGCATTATGGGTTGTTGATATTTTTTTCTTGATTACATATACTTACACTCCACCCAACTTTATTCATACCATTCATTTCATTTTTTTTACTTCAAGTGTTAGCAAGATTTTTTTTCTCTTGTTTCCTTCACCAAGAACCGGTCTCAAGAGAGCACAAGGGATCAAAGTTTATTTTTCTAGTTCAAGTGTTTTACAACCTAGATCATATCCTTTTCATGGTTTTGAAATAAAAACCAAGGATATTTAAGATAAACCTTTGTTACTTACACCTCTTCATATCACTAGTAAGCATGTTTTTATCATCCTTATGTTTCCTTATCATTTTATATGATTCTTATCATTTTGAAGCTCATATGCATGTATTGTAGTTTATACCATTTATTCTTGATTTTTAGGGTTTATATACTTAATAGTCATCCTATAATTATCCCCAAGTTAATCTTTGGTCTTGATGGTGATTAGGAACCCATGACACCCTAAGAAGGTGTATGGTAGGATTAGGTTAGCTTTGGAGTTGATTTGAAGGATTAGAATAGGTTTTGTCCGTGAAAAACTATTTTCGTAAACTCTATTTTGTAATCTGTCCTTAAAATGAAATTCTGGAAAAACCTACTGATGGTACGACCCTTTGGCCTTGATTTTTAGAAAATATACTTTAAAACGAATCCGTGGCCGCTTGAACGGATAAAAACGGAGTTATAACGAAGCCGTGGTGAATTTTTAAAGTTTGACACCGACAAGTATTATTTTCTGAAATTGACAGCTTGCTGTTTTGAGTGTTTTCGGGTCAAAAACGAGCCTTAAGCTTCACAAATTATTTCGACTAGTCAAAAATATATTAGTTTACTTTGATACGAAGCTAAGGACATATTTTACGTAGAAAACGGATTTAAAACGACAAATATATGGCCGTTTTCATAAAGTTGCCGTAAGTATTATTTTCTGAAAATTATATTATTTTTGACGTAACAAGTTTTTCACTAGCTATATCGTCCATGTTTGCGCGCGTTTTTAACCATGATGCAAAACTTTTATAACGAAGTGTCTTCTAGTAAAATCAAGTTCACCGCCATATTTTTCAAAACAAAAAGCCGTTTGTCAAGCGGAGTTATGGTTATTTATTTACGGATGTTCAAAGATTGGCGAAACTCATTTTTCGCACAACATTAACAAAAACCACCATTTTGAGCCTTGGATATCTTTATGATCGAGACCTTTTGAACGAAAACTCTGAACTGAAACTTTTAGATATCGATACAAACTTTCCAAAACCGTCGAGTTCGTTTCTCTAACGATTGACGACACCGCTTTTACGATCACTTTTCCGAGCCATTTTTGTTAATTTCATGATTTTTCCGACGACATTGTTTTGCGACGAAAAATGGTAATTTCACCAAAAATCATTATAAAACCATTGTAGGATGACATTTTGACGTAAAAACATGTAAAGTCATTTTGATTGGTCGAGACGTCAAAAGAGTATTTTTCGACGACGAGTAATATTTTCAAAACCCGTAAATGGTATAAATAACATAATGAAGTGCATGCATAACATTACATTGCCACTCATGACATATCATATCATTGATAATAGGTCCCGTTGACGATTACATTATAAACCTCGGTGTACTCACTTTTGCCGTTATTCCGTTTATCCAAGTGAGTTTCATAGCCCCCCTTTTACTTGTTTACATAACTGCTTGGGGAGATACATGCTCAAATTGTTTTCCTTTACTTTCACAAGTACATTAACTTTTATGGATTACCGTGAGTTCCATAGCCCCACTTTTCTTGTTTTAATATCGTTATTAAACTCTTTGGGGAGATACATGCTCAATAATGTTTATTGCATTCATGACTATTTGCAAATTACATGTTTAGCCGAATTGAAATGCTTAGTCATGCGTAATGTGATTTGGCCATACGTAGTATTTACATGGTATATTCATTGACCGATGGTCTTGGTATATTCATTGACTGATGGTCTTGGTACATTCATTGACCGATGGTCTTGGTATATTCATTGACCGATGGTCTTGGTACATTCATTGACCGATGGTCTTGGTATAATTAGGTCAAGTAAACATCGATACATTAAGTCATGCACTATTATGTGAATTCATTTGACTTCATATGTTTGGAACATAAACTTTACACACTTTGGCGGTGGGTTGTGAACACACAGGTTGCAAGTTTTGTATGGGCGGACTTGAACCGAGTGGATTTACAATGCCTTTGCTACATAAACGATTTTGAAAGACTTTACATTTCAACGATTTACAATGCCTTTGCGGCATAAATGATTTTGAAAGGCTTTACATTTCAAAACAAACTCTATGAACTCACTCAACCTTTGTGTTGACACTTTTAGCATGTTTTATCTCGGTATCTAAGGCATTCACTTCATGGCATGCATTTGGACACATCATGGAGTCGTGGTGACGACGTCTCACTGGGTTTTATGTACTCTAAAACATCGTTTGAATTGTAACAAATTTATTTCCGCAAGTTGATTTACATTTGGGACCTACTTTGTAAACTCGATTATTTTATTAAATCAAACGATGTATTTTCCAAACGACACTTTAGGTCGCTCAATATAACCGTGATTGTGATGCTATGACAATCAATCCCGTGAATTCCATTCACGCAAAACAGTAATTTGGGGTGTGACAAAAGCTTATTATTAGCTTATTATGAGCTTATGAACTTATTTTTTTGTTGTAAATGGGCCGGGTAGAACTATTTGGGTCGAGGGTTTTCTCTCGTTTGGGCCTTAATGCCCATCGGGGTTTGTTTGGTTTAGTAGAAAATACGCGACAAGGGGGGTTAAAGTGTTTCTTAGGGTTGATTATTGTGTCAATAGCATGATGTGGTGTATACATAAGATTTCATTAGAAAAAAATAAGTGTCGAGAGGAAATACAATACCATTATACGCGACATATATTTTAGAATACAAAGTAATAACGTGATATAAAAGCAGGTTCAAGACATGATCCGCATTTAGGTTATATATAAATGTTTATTCTTGGGTTATTAGGTCTTAAAGATTTGCGTTATCTTGGAAACATTTATATGAGCGATTCCTTAGGTGCATTTGACATTGTTTACGTGTGATATAAAGTAAAAACGAGAAATATGAACTACAAAGAAAAGTGGAGAGACTTACAACACCCAAAGGGTGGTGATGAATCGAAGAGAAGAGTGAACGTGAGGAAGAAAGTCCCTTGTTCTCATTATACCCAAACCAAGCGATCTATTTTCCCAACCCTTGCGTCTTGTTCCTTTTCTTGCCCGACTTCCACAGTGGACGGATTTTATGTTGTGAGAGTGTGAGAGTATTTTAAGTGAGTGAACTTGTAAGCTTGTGAGTTTGTGAGTTTAACTTAGTGTCTTAGGTTGTTTATAAAGAGAAAAAAAAACATGGCTTCTCCTATATTTTATTCATGTTCTTACATAGTTCCAAGAAAGGTAGAACTTGTGTGGTTGTGATCTTGAACCCACACGACTTGCAGCACAAAATTGGGGCATGCTTGGTTTTGTCAAGTCAAGTTTGAGCAAGGAACATTAGGACCGTTGGGTAATGTGTTCAAATAAAAGTCAAGGTAGGATTAGAGTATTATTAAATTAGTTTAGGGTGGCTTGGGGCTTGCTTTTGTCTCCTTTCTTTCACACATACATGCAAAAATTAGAAGATCAATTGGGTGGGATATTTGTTTTTGGCTTGCTTGTGTCGTTTGGTCATAGAAATGTGAGAAGAACATGTACAAAAGTTACACTAACCAAATGTGACAAAATTACTACTAAGGGTGTGTTGGGCTAAGTTGGTAATGGGCTAGGCCCAAAGCGAAAAAGGGATGGGTTGGGTTTGGATGGTGTGTAGACGAGGCCCTAGAACAAGTAGGAAGGGAGGAGTTGGGTTGGGCTTAGGCCCGGTAATAAATAAAAAAATAAAAGAAAATAAAAGTTTTATTATATATTTATTTTATATAATATATTTATATAAAATGAAGAATTAATATTATCGGGATCGAGGTAATTTTGATCGGGTCACAACGGTGCATTTTTGAGCATTTAACTCGCATTTTACTATGCACTTGCAAGATGATATGCAGAAACGATGTCGAGAAAATTTCATGGTTGTAAGATTCGTGCTTTATTCATGATTAAGTAGTTAATGACATATGAAATTTTCCGAGAGCTTACAACTAACTCCTCTAAGCTTCGTATTTCATTTGCTCCAATCATACTCTTCCCTTTCTCCTTTCTTGGAATATTTTGTGCACGTTCTCTTTTCTTCTTTGCTTTCTCAAACTATAGAGAATAGTCATTGACCCTGCTAGCCATGGTTTTCATAACCTTATGTTTGAAATCATCCCTAGGTCCATATCCCATTTCTAGATGCCACTTATGACAGTGGTTGGTTGTCTTTTGGATGGATTTTAAGGCTTGATCTGGTGTCATTCCTGGAACTGGTCCATGAAAATCCAGAAGTCGGCGAGTGGCGGTGTCTAATCCTTTGTAAAAGATGTAATTTTTTATGTTTGTTAAGATCATGCGTGGGACACTTGTAGAGGATTTCATTGTATCTTTCCCAAGCTTGGTAAAGTGTCTCTTTCTCTTCTTGCCTAAAATGATGGATTTCCCTAAGAAGGTTCGCTATTCTGTAAGGTGGGATGAATCTTTGTGTGGAAAACTAGAAGGGGGGGTTGAATAGTTTTGCCAATTAAAACTTCCTTTTAAACTATTTAGATCGACTTATGTCAATCTATTTGGACGTGTGTGTTGGATGTTGATGAACAACCATATAAAAGTATGTAATGAAGAGATAAGAGTAAGAAGCACAAAACCACAACGCGAGTATTTATAGTGGTTCGGCTACAAGGACACCTTCCTTGCCCTACTCCACTCCCCGAGTCACCTACTTGAGAGTTCGTAAACACTACACCAATCTCCTTATGGCGGAGAAGCCTTCACAACTTCGCCTACACTTTTTCCGGTGCTAGGCTAACCACCGGGTTCTTTCACTCCAAGGTGAACCACACCTACACAACGTCGCCTACCCTTTATAAGGTACTAGGCTAAGTACCTAGTTCTTTCACACCAAGGTGAACCACACCTACACAACGTCGCCTACCCTTTATAAGGTACTAGGCTAAGAACCTAGTTCTTTCACACCAAGATGAACCACACCTACACAACGTCGCCTACCCTTTATAAGGTACTAGGCTAAGTACCTAGTTCCATGAAATGGAAGAACTACTACCCAAGACTACAACAACGACTAATAGCAAAGGAGATCCACTCCTTTTTACAACATCATCAAGGATATCAATATCCTTGGATCCAGTACCAGTCTATCTTGTACATCGAAACACACCATATCAAATGTACATCTAAGGCACCTTTCACTAATGCCTTTAACTAGATCTTCAAGACACCCTTCACTAATGTCTTGTTTTGACTTCTAAGCACCCTTCAATAATGCTTCTAGTCTTGACATCTAAGCACCTACCACAAGTGCTAATGATGTAGACGATAGATACCCTTCACTAATATCTTCGTCTTGACACTTGAGACACCTTTAACAAATGTCTTCAACACTTCTTAGGAAAAGATAAACAATCATCAACAAGAAGACTTCAGTAGTCTTGATGATGAGGAAGCATGGCAACTCATGGACTTGAGCTTGCTCGGCTTCAAAGGTGGTGATATCGCCTTTAAGAGGAACCTAGAAGATCACACAAAAACAAAACTACAAACATAGATCTCTTAGATCTGAGGTTATGGGTCAAGCTCCATGGGTCACGGGCTTTGGGTTGTACCCAACTACATTCAATGTATTTGCCCAATGGGTTATGATACTTAAGTTTCTACCCATTTATATTTCCCAATATACTACATACTAGTTATGTGTATTTTTTACCCAAATATGTAAACACTAGTTGTTGTACATATGTAATATTAAATCATAAAATCACTTATACTTGTTTTAGTGTTTTATGTGAAAATGTGAATATGTTAGAAACTATTAGTTCAAACCATTTACGTATTTTATTTGTTTCGTTAAAATGATTTTACGTTTGTTGTCGACAAAACATTAGAAGATCATAAAATATAAATAAACGTTTTTACGGCTTATTTGTATTAACAATCTCCCCCTTTTTGTTGATGACAAAACATAAAGTTATTTTAAGAAAAAGCTAAAATTGTAAAGTTTGAATTTGTAGTTTTACTTTCTTCTCCCTTTTGTCGAAACAAAAGAGCTTGAAGGAAACTAACACATTGTTTTAGGAAAACATGTGAAAAAAAGGAAATAAAGAGCAAGTAACGGAAAGGATCTCGTCTTTACTCCCCTTGACGAGTCCATCCCTATGTAAGGCGTCAAGAAAGTAATACTAAGCTAGTTTGTTTGCAACTAAGTTTGCAAAGGTTTAAATCTAAGTGACGAATGTGCTCCCCCTTGATGATTGCAATTAAGCAAAGGGATGTCAAGAAATGTAATCCTAATATTGCAAGTGATTTTCAATGTATTGCTTTGACACAAAGCTCCCCCTAGTGTCAAAGTCTTCATGTGTAAATTGAATAACTACAAAACAAAGATTAGAAAACAAGTATAATGCACAATTTCCTGCATACGTGATCCAAGTTAGTAGAAAAATAGTTTTCTGTCTCACGGATCCCACGGTTCCCTCCTAGTAGGGATCCGTCTAGGAAAATTAAAGGGATCCGTCTGGCTGATGAATAAATTCAGCAAATGGTGGTATAACAAATAATGTTATCACCAAAGTGAGATAAATACAACATAATCATATAACAAGTAGCACGTAATTTCATTTAATAAAACTAGAGTTATGATATACATGACTCTATAATTACATGACTAGGAATTTCTAGACCAACTAACGCTTGATATTAGGACACCACTAAAATCTTCTAGCTCAAGTTTGTTTAGGTTTAATCTCGTCGAAACGTTCGAGGAGGTGATAGAACATGAAATGTTGGTCTTCTCGTACTTTAAGTATCAAACTTTCAACATGTTGACAATGATAACAATCTTTGTCACGGCTAGATAGTGGTGGTGGAAGAAATGAAATGGCTTGATGCGAAGGATCAAGTGAAGCGGCTTGTGGAGCCTCAAACGATGGAGGGATTGGTGGAGGCGCATTTGAGAATGGCTCGACCAAGAATGATGGTGGTGGTAGAGAAGTGTCAACTTCCATATGGTCGGGTGGTTGACTTTGATTATTTTTCATAATCCAAATGGGATTATATGATGAAAACGGCGAAAAGGAAGCCGGAGCAAATGTTGACTCAACACCTTGATTTTGTATCATTATTCCTCCTAATGAGGAGAATGTTGTCGGTGGAGGCGGATGAGATGGCCTAGGAGGCAAATCCTCTAAATTGTAGAGGTGTGGTGATGATAGTGGAGATGTAAAAGAAATAGCTCTAGGAACCAATGGTGATGGTTTAGTGGAGATGATATTGTTTGGCCTAGGAGGTATGGTGGTGTTTGCATAGGTAGTTTTGTGGGTACTATCCTTTTCGGAATTGGTTTGATTGGTTGTGAAAAGATCCTTGCATTCGTTGGTTTGACCGGAGATGATTCGGTTGAAGAAATTTCGTGTACAACACGAGCAATTTTCTTGGGTGGTTCTTTGGTGGATAAGTTACTACTTGGAGTTTTCCTCATGATGAGATGATTTTAAGAAGTTTATAAGGATTTCTAAAGTGCTGAAAATTAGGATGAAGGTGATGACTATGGAAGTCCTAACAATGTGGTTTATAAAGCAAAAGATTTGGCAAGTGCATTTAAGCCTTAAGCCACTAAGATTCATTGGAATGTGATGATTAACATGCACAAGAGTCAACTTCAGAGTTTGTACTGATCTAGGAACTCATTTAAGATGAGATGGAGTGTTTGAGTTAGAAGGATGAGCTTGAAATAATTGATCTAGCTAGAGTTGACATAAACTGTCATCCGGATCCCACGGTTCCCTTCTCAGAGGGATCCGTCTAGGCTAATCCTAGGGATCCGGCTCTCAGCAACTATGAAAGTGTAGAAATGATGTTTCTAAAGTCTAAGATCTATATCATCTTGAGAGTTTCAGTCCTCCTAAGTGTCTTAAATGAAGGGGTGCTTAAGTACTTGAAGGTAATGAGTGACGTAGCTTAATGATTGCCTTTTATGGAAGGAATTGGAACTTTCATGAGTACCAATAAATGAACAAGGATGACACTAAAGATTTTTAGAGTGTCAAGTGAAGCTAAATGATCCTAGAGATCAGATAGTGACTTAGATAAATCCTTTGGAAAATATCCTAGAGGCTTAAGATGGAAAAACTAGGTTTTGATCAATTTTGACCAATTTTGTCGTAAGGATGATTATGATTGATTTTGCTATAAAAGGTTTCCAACGTTTAGATATGAGGGATCATTGTGAAAAATGATGTGTGAGCTTAAGAGCGGAAGAGTAATGGATTAAAATGAAATGATAGATCTACAAGCATCTTTGGGTGTGATCTAGGTGAGTTTATGTGTGAGTGGGAAGAATCTACTTAACTTGATAAGGACTAAATTTGCCTTAATACACTCTGTTTAGCTTAGTGTGAGGTGTTCTAAGGATATGTTTGAAATACAATGCTTGCAATTGCATTTTTCATTGCTTAGGATCCCACGGTTCCCTAGATGTGGGATCCGTCTAGCACAAACTTTGGGATCCGTCCATCTGCTCAGCAGAACCTTTACTAAAGATATGCAATGATCTTGACAATGCATTATATTCCAAGGTTAGTTTAAAGAGGTTCTAACACTAAGATATCAAATGTAAGATGTTTTATTTCATGAAAGAAATAGGATTACATTGATAAAGCACGAGTACAAGAGGATTGATCCTATTTGAAATACTACTAGGTTCCTTGATTGTTTTCGCTAGGAGAATCATCATGTTGTTGATGAGTGTTGGTGGAATCAAGAATAAAGAAAGTCTTCATGAGAGATATGTTTAGCGGTTCCATCATCTTGTTCACAAGTACGTACAACGGACTTTGAAATTGAGGATAAAAGTGCATAACGTTATGATAGAGGCGCGTCAAGAACATTCTATAAGGGATGAGTTTATTCTTGGAGCCTTGAAGATTCACAATTCGCCTTGCGAAGAAGTAGGCGAGATTGTATGGTTGTTGTGTTAGCAAACAATACAATATGTGAGCACAACAAGCGGGAAGGATTTCTCGATTTCCCCTAAGACTCCAAACATTTTCACGTAGGATGAGTGCAAGGGGCTTCTACTCTTCTCGAATGTCCCGTGTGAAGATAATGTTTGGATCGGAGTAATATGGTCGAGGTTTGCATATTATGCGATGTAAATCTTCCGGGGAGGGTATGTGAGAACAATATGGACTATTTTCTTCACGAAAGTTGAAGAGAGAATCAAGTGACCAATCTTCGGTGAAGGCACATTTTCCATGATTTGGAATTCGGAGGATGTGAGCAAAATGCCCAAGGGTTAAAGTAAACTTTTGGTTTTTGATATAAAACCAAAGAGATAGAGAGCGATCCTCGTTACGAACGAGTTCAACTTGACGGAAGAATTCTATTATGAACCTTGGACATATCTTCTCGTTGATTTCAAGAAGACATTCTAGTCCTATGGCTCGGAAGGAGGTATTGATACCTTCTTCGAATTGTAGAGAGGTGTCTACAATACGTCCTTCGTGGAAGTGACGGTTTTTGAGGTTATTGAACCCACAGACATGAATGTCAGGTGTGTTGGGTTCAAGGGAGATGCTCGGAGAGTAGACGCTAGTGAGTGAAAAATCAAACTCATATTCATGCGTTACAGTTGAACCTATAGAAATGAAGAGTTAATAGAAAGTGATGTTTGTGGTCAACCTATGATTATCTAATGTTTTTACTAGATTTTTTATTAACAATGGTTTTTAACAACAATGACACTTAACTCACTTATGGTTTTGACATTCTAATGAATATTTCTTTAAGAGAGAAGGTGGTTTTTATTTTGCATGAAAACTGTTTTCCAGTAGGACGGATCCCACAGTTCCTTTACAAAAGGGATCCGCTAGTATATCTTCGGGATCCGTAGATCAGTAGTTACGTAAATGATTTTACAAAACATAGGTTTTACAATTTTATTCCCAAGATATGTGTTTTAGCCTACATTTTCTTTTAGCATGCATACATGATTTCTAATGTATCACGAAAGAGTACGAAACATATGAAACAAAGGAAATGACAAACACATTATGATAATAATAACCTAGATAAACTAGACTATTAATAATATTTCATTTCAATGCTTAGAATGATACAAAGGATTGGGTATATAACCCCAATGTAGATTAACAACACAAAGTTAATGTTTCGGTATGTGAACTTCATCATAGGAAACACAAGTGCGATGAGTGTTAAGACGATGAGCACGAGGGCGATGTAAACCATGTTGAATATGATCCTTCTTGGTTTCGGTTGGGATGAAATGGAGAGGAAGATGAAGTTTTGAATGAGAGGAAATTTTTGAAATTGTAAGATTTGAAAAAGTGTGGATAGAGTGATTGACGGTGGGAGTATTTATGGGAAAGGAGGAATTTTTGAGATTCGTGTTTTGTTTTATTGTTTAGAGAGATATGATTTTTGGAGTAAGTGAGGCAAAACACAAGTTTTATAAACCATGTTTTTAGATGAAAGAGTGACACGTATGTGAGAGAAAGGCTTCCTAATGAAGCTTCATGTAATACATGTATATGCACAAAAGATAATCATATAAGTACCTAAATAGGTATACTTAATTATCAAGCAAAATAAAAAGAAAATCATACCTCTAGCGCACTTAGGAATGTCTTTACAAATGACACAACAAATGTCACTTAGACGATTCCCGCTCATTTGCATTTAAGATACCTTCTTAAGGAAGGTATTCTTGTTACCAAGTGATTCCTATAGCTTGGTGGGTATGAGCTTTGACAAATCAACATGAAAAAGAAGATTAGTGCAACAAAATGAAAAAGAGAATAAGAAAAATGTTGTTATCAAATCAACATCCAAACATATAGTTTTAAAAGACATGGTGTTTGTTTTTATGAAAAACCTTCTTTGTAGTTTTCAATTAACCATGGATCGTATCAAGTTTTTAAAGTACAATATACTTCAAGAAACTTGGTAACGAAACTCTGATGCCAATTGTGGAAAACTAGAAGGGGGTTGAATAGTTTTGCCAATTAAAACTTCCTTTTAAACTATTTAGATCGACTTATGTCAATCTATTTGGACGTGTGTGTTGGATGTTGATGAACAAGCATATAAAAGTATGTAATGAAAAGATAAGAGTAAGAAGCACAAAACCACAACGCGAGTATTTATAGTGGTTCGACAACAAGGACACCTTCCTTGCCCTACTCCACTCCCAGAGTCACCTACTCGAGAGTTCGTAAACACTACACCAATCTCCTTATGGCGGAGAAGCCTTCACAACATGGCCTACCCTTTTTCCGGTGCTAGGTTAACCACCGGGTTCTTTCACTCCAAGGTGAACCACACCTACACAATGTCGCCTACCCTTTATAAGGTACTAGGCTAAGTACCTAGTTCTTTCACACCAAGGTGAACCACACCTACACAACGTCGCCTACCCTTTATAAGGTACTAGGCTAAGTACCTAGTTCTTTCACACCAAGGTGAACCACACCTACACAACGTCGCCTACCCTTTATAAGGTACTAGGCTAAGTACCTAGTTCCATTGCAATGGAAGAACTACTACCCAACACTACACCAACAACTAATCCCAAAGGAGATCCACTCCTTTTTACAACATCATCAAGGATATCAATATCCTTGGACCTAGTACTAGTCTATCTTGTACATCGAAACACACCATATCGAATGTACATCTAAGGCACCTTTCACTAATGCCTTTAACTAGATCTTCAAGACACCCTTCACTAATGTCTTGTGTCTTGACTTCTAAGCACCCTTCAATAATGCTTCTAGTCTTGACTTCTAAGCACCTACCACAAGTGTTAATGATGTAGACGATAGATACCCTTAACTAATATCTTCGTCTTGACACTTGAGACACCTTTCACAAATGTCTTCAACACTTCTTTAGAAAAGATAAACAATCATCAACAAGAAGACTTCAGTAGTCTTGATGATGAGGAAGCATGGCAACTCATGGACTTGAGCTTGCTCGGCTTCAAAGGTGGTGATCTCGCCTTTAAGAGGAACCTAGAAGATCACACAAAACAAAACTACAAACATAGATCTCTTGGATCTCGAGGTTAGAGAGTTTTCAACTCTAGGGAAAGTATGTTAGAAAGGGTGAGAAACAATGAAGAAATGGCTCACTATTTATAGAGGAAAAATGGTATTGTTCCCCGGATCCCACGGATCCCTTCCACAAGGGATCCGTCTAGCGTAAAGTTAGGGATCCGTGGGACGCTCCTCTTTACCCATGGGTATTTTGGTTATGGGTCATGGGTCATGGGTTGATCCATGTGTCTTTAGCTAGATACAATGTATCTCTGGAGTGCAATGCACCTAGTCACATGGGTATGGGTCAAAACCATGGGTTATGGATATTATCCATATATGATATAAGCATGATGTCATGCAATGGGTTATGGGTCAAGCTCCATGGGTCATGGGCTTTGGGTTGTACTCAACTACATTCAATGTATTTGCCCAATGGGTTATGATACTTAAGTTTCTACCCATTTTTATTTCCCAATATACTACATACTAGTTATGTGTATTTTTTACCCAAATATGTAAACACTAGTTGTTGTACATATGTAATATTAAATCATAAAATCACTTATACTTGTTTTAGTGTTTTATGTGAAAATGTGAATATGTTAGAAACTATTAGTTCAAACCATTTACGTATTTTATTTGTTTCTTTAAAATGATTTTACGTTTGTTATCGACAAAACATTAGAAGATCGTAAAATATAAATAAACGTTTTTACGGCTTATTTGTATTAACACTTTGTACAAATGCTTTCTTGAAAAGATCCTATTTCACTTTAGATTCTGAAGGAATTCTATAAAGCCATATCTTTGTCATTCCAGTAAGGGTCATTGGGAAGACCTTGAGCATAAGAGCATCATGCGAGATATGAACATTGAAAAGGCTAACTATGTAATAAAAAAAAAAAAAAAAAAAAAAAAAAAGAACCCTTCTTCTACATGTTCCTGGACATCTTCTTCCTTGTCTACTGGAAACTGTTTGTTTTTCAACTCGAGGATGAATTGGCTTTTAATTTCAAATCTTTCAGTTCTTGGATTGTTGGCATGACTAACCCTCTAGTGGAATTTTCATTTGTTCTTCCCAAGTATTGTTCCATGGTGAGCACATTGATTTTAGGCTTTTCATTCACTTCGGATTCAGAATTTGAATGCTCTGATTCGTAGAAGTTGAAAATGTTGTGGACTGAAATGGGAGTATTATTTCTTTTAACCCGAAACTGTTTTCCCGGATTATCATAAGGTGTGTCTAGGAAAGGTTTGGAGCTCCGAGTTTTGTATCCTGATATAATCACAGATTTAATTAGAAAGAAAATAAAACTGAAAATTTAAAGGAACTGAAAATCAAAATCCTAAAATAGCTCCCCGGCAGCGCCGCCAAAAACTCGATGCTAGATTTCAGACCAGGTTTTAATATTTACAATAACTCGTCTACCTATGGTCTACCTAATGCACTAACGGGTGGAGAACCTGGTTTTGTATAGTGTAGTAATCGGTAAAGCCGAGGTCGTCCCAAGAGCTATGTGTGCGGATTTATTCTAAGTTATATTGTCACTAAAAGGGGGGATTTTGACTTGATTTGTATTAAACTAATTGAAATAAAATAAATTGCAAAAAATAAATAAATGCGAGACAATCAATGTGGAGAAATATGTTAGCCTAGTTACTAGTCTTATTACACCATAATTTGGTTTTTTTATTAATGCCTTCTAACACTTCATGTGGGGATAAATGTCACTAGACAACCTTAGGTCAATTCGTCTAGCCTACAAGTCTAGATTCCTATCCCACCATAATAACTCGATGGAAATATCGGGAAACCTTAGTCATTATGTATCAACTACCTTCTAGACCTATTCTTAGTGCATAAAGCACTAAACCCAGCATGGTGCGCTCTGAGGTTCCATTACTTCTTAAGTGTCGCCACTAGGTAGGTGATCCTATGGTCATTTCTCACACAAGGAACTAGTAGTCCTATGTTCAGTTCTTACCACCCCTTGCAACCTACTCGGCTAAGGTTCTATGGTCAATTCAATCTAGCCTAATAGATACTACCTAGCTTTAACACTACCAAAACAAGGGTGTCCACGAATAGGTAAAGAAAGCAAACACAAAAAGCGATAGTAAAGCAAGAAAACTCAAATCATGGCAATAAATAATTCCATAACTATGCTAACACACGAGGTGCTTAGCCAACCATATTAAACAATGCAACACATTCAATGTTAATAATGCAAAATTAGGGCTTGAATTTATAGCCTCGTCTAAGTTACGGCGTAACCTTAAGTAAGAGGTTATACCGTAACCAACGTATCTCAGACGATCTTATCTTCAATAAATCACTTACGGCGTAACCTTGAGAATGGGTTACGACTGTAAATTGCATGTAGTGAAAATCTTCATTCATACGTCATAACCTTGTAAATGGGTTACGGCCTAACCTTCTTGGCCACTGGATTCTTCTATGTCATTGGAAATCTATGGCATAATCAAATTGATGGAGTTACGCCATAACCTTTATGTTCGTTGACTTTGGTCTTCAAGTGTTAATCAATGTTATGGCGTAGGTTGAGAGAGGACTCTACACTGTAACTCCTTCCTGGACATCACACTCTTGTATTACTTTATGTTTCTTCATTCCTATGCTCATTTATAACCTGAAAATGAAATATTAAGAAATAAGAGCATATATCCAAGTAAAAAAATATATAAATGATGAGTATATTATGGGGAAATTGACACTAAAATATCAGGACTATTTGATGCTATCAATTCCATGCCAAACAGAAAATATTTCATTCTTTTTTTTCACTTGGTAAACTTACCAGGATCAAGCCTAGGGGCAGTAAATGAATAACCACCTCGCTTAGGATCAATGAGTTATGGTACATGATGACATGAAATAACAACATATTATTAGCATCATTTATCCTATGTATATTGTTTGTTTCGTAATATTTTATATGAGAATTGATACTTAATCGCTTACTTTTCTAAACCTCACTTATAAACAAGCATTTTGTGAAAGTTGGCTATTTTGGACGTAAATTGGAGCTAAACGGATTAAGTTGGAAAAGTCTACTAAACTGATGATAGATACACCGTATCATTCTAGACAGATATGCCATACACCAAGACTTGGACGAATATGAAGACCATTCCCTAACTTTGAAGCATACACCGTATAGATTTAGCCCATACGCCGTATATGAAACCTTGGTCAATGAAGAAGATCTGACTTATTCTACCCCAAATACGCCGCATAACATCCCAGAGATGTGGCGTATCAATCTCAAGACTTCACCAGAAAATCTAATATATTGAAGACATCATACGCCGCATGAAGAATGAAGATGCATTGTATCATATGGCGATATACGAATATTCTAGAATATAATAATTGTGGACCCCATGCTACCTAGATACGGCATATCAGATAAACTGATACGCCGTATCGACTCTGTTTCCAGAATGTATAAATAGAGAATCAACCGCTAAATTTTGTAGACATTCACACACAAGACCAGAAGACCGACCACACAAAGCACAACCAGAAGGAATATATCAGAGCAATAAGAAGGTCATTCTATTTTGTAACTCCCATAGGAATATTGGTTTAATTTATATTACTACTCTTTAATAGTTATCATGCTTTTCACTATTTGATCGTACTTAAATACTTACATTCTTTTAAAGACTATATGATATTTTATTGGATATTTATGCGTGTGTTTTGATTACATTATTACTTCATTAATATCATTTGAATTATTAATGTAAGCCCTAAATGGTAAATTAAAAATTTGATAATCATTAAGGTAGATTTTATGTGGATTTCTGATTATTCATGACAGGATTAGCCTATTGAGAAAACTTAAAAGCCAAAATCTAGATTATTAGCTTAGTCTAAACATTGAAATGAGATACGCTCTTACGTGAGCAACCAGAAAGAGAGAATATATATAGTACTCATCATATATAACTAAACAATTAGCCAGTACATCTTCCTTATTATCGGTTTGACCTCTTATCTGCTATATGTATTCTTATTTTTGTATGTGTGTGTCATTTGCATAATTACCTTTATTTACAGATTTACTTAATCTAAACATCGTGCCAGTCTCTCAGGCTGAAAACCCCCCTTGCGTTAGATTTGGTTTAATTAGACTAACTTTAAAATTAAAATACTGGTAGATATTTAAGTGTTAAAGTTCCACACTTATTGATCGACATTGTGCTTACCAACTAGGCGACATTGATCAGGTACACTGCCCATTAGAATTTATTATAGGTTAAGTAGGCTAAATATAAATTTAAAACTTGATAACAATAAATTACCTATACTAAACCACACATCATGTTTTGGCGCCTCGGCCGGAGAGTAAATTGTTTAATACTTGCATATTTGTTAGTATTTTAATTTAGGCTTTTAACTTAGTTTAATTTATTTATTTTAATTTTTATTTGACTAAGTGTCTTGTAAATTTGTATTGCTTGTATATTTGTGTTTTTCTGCATTTTTTTCTCGTTTTTGTATTTGTTTGATTTATGCATTTTTGTTTGTTTTCGTTTTTTGTGTTTTCTGCATTGTTACTGTCTGTTGCATATTGCTGAACTAAACGATACGGCGCATCAAATTTCATAGATACAGCGTATTGAGTTTTTATTATTCGTACAACGTATCTTACTTATTAATTCGGATACGGCGCATCTATATTCATAGATCAGCGTACAAAAAAAATTAAAAAAAAAATTAAAAAAAACGACGCATAAGCTTTTGCTTATATGGCATATTTATTTATTTTCCAAAATAACAGATCCGAATTTTTAAATCCTAAAATACGACGAATCAATTAATCTCGATACTGCGTATTTATTTTCTAAATTAAAAAGCCTATATTTTAAACGTAAGGAAAAGATGACGTATTAGCTTTTGCATATACAACGTATTTATTTCTTATAAGCAGATTAGAAAATCATAAATACGGTGCATTTTTTCCTATCAATACGGCGTATATATTTATCTTAATAAAAGGCTAATTTGATTTTTATTTGAACATACGGCGTACCCAGATTACTGGATACGGCGTATCGTCTACAGATATCAGCAAATTTTATTTTTCATATTCCATTTTCATCATTTGTTTTTTGTAGTTATACTTTTTAAAACCTATCCTACTAGTGTTATTGCCATGATTTCAGGAAGTGCATGACCAGGAGTTCTACTGAAGAACTCCTTGAACCTTACAGTGAACCTAAAAAAGCTTTCCAATCACAAAGGAAGATTTTCAAGACTACAAGCCTTGATTGTTCGATTTCATTAGAGCTCGATTACTTTTCTGATCAAGAATCTCAGTTTGAAGAAAAAACCACAAAATAATGACGGACCAAACTATGGAGGAGTACATGACTAAGACCCGAGATGACTATGGTTCAGATGTTGCTAGGCCTAAGTTTGATAAAGAGGCCAAGTTCGAGTGGAAAGGTCAATTTCTTAAGGAATTATGTGAAATACCTTCAGCAGATCGGAGCACAAAGATGCTAATGAGCATGTGGAAAGGATTCTTGAGATAGCTGATTTATTCACAACTAAGGATGTGACTATTGACCGACTAATGCTTCGTGTTTTCCCTATTTCACTTACAGGAGCTGCTAATAGGTGGCAAAAGAATGAACCTGCTGGTTCGATTACCGAGTGTGAAGACCTTAAGAAAAAGTTTTTGAAGAAATATTGCCCACCTGCTCGTACTGCTAAGAAGATGGAGGCTACCAATAACTTCATGTAAGAGCCCGATGAAACTCTTTATTAGGCTTGGTAATGATTCAAGGATCTTTTATTGAAATGTCCTCAACATTATTTAACTACTATACATGAGGTGATTTTGTTTTATCAGGGTTTGGATGTGCCTACTCAACAGATTTTGGATTCTAAAGGGATTATGCCTCAGATGAGTGCATCCAATGCTAGGAAAGCTATCTAAGAAATGGTTGATCATTCTCAAAAGTGGCATGATGGGACCTCTACTAGAACTCGAAGCAGTGATACTTCTAATGGATATGTTGTTATTCAAGCTCAGCTTAACAAACCTAGTAAAGATCTCAAGAAGGTAGATGAGAAGGTATATGTTGCTCAGGTTGGGTGTGAATTGTGCAATGGACCTCATTACACTAAGGACTGTCCATCTAAGAAGGAAGGAGAGACACTTGAAGAAGCATAGTACACCCAATTTGGTTAGCCATTTCAGCCATCAGAAAGGTATAGAGCAGCTGCTCCAGGATTTTACCAAAGAGACAATGAAAGTTCATCATATTAAGAATGAAGACAAACTTTGGAACAATCTATTAAGCAACTCATGGCTGATGCTACGAAAAGACATGAAGAAAACTCTGCTTTGATCAAAAAAATTCATTTCTCAACTGATTCTTCCATCATAAATCAAGGAGCTTTGATCAAGGCATTGGAACTACAGATCGGTCAAATAAGCAAGGTACTTCAAGAATGGGGATCTTGAAGTCCACTTGGCTCAACTGAAACCAATCCAAGAGATCATGTCAAGGCAATCACCACTACTGAAGTAGTTATACCTAATGTACCTCTTCATGGACGTTTGTTGGATGCTGCTGATGCTAAAAAGCCAAAATTCTTCTTTAAATCTTCTATAAGTTTAACAAGATTGGTCAAGGAGAAGTCAAGAATTGAAGAGGAGATCAAAGCTACCATGAAAGAAGAATGCTCATTAGTTGCTCAGAATGCTTTGCCTCATAAGGAGAAAGGCCTAGGGAGTTTTAATTTACCTAGTAGTATTAATGATATTTCTTTCAATAAAGCCTTATGTGACTTAGGAGCAAGTGTTAGTATGATTCCTTATTCAACCTTTACCACACTAGGTTTAGGTAATTGGCTCCTACTAAATTAATCATTGAGATGGTTCATCAGATTGTGAAATGACCCAAGGGTATTGCTGAAAATGTTTTAGTGAGGATTGAAAAACTTGTTTTTCCTGTAGACTTTTTTGTTTTAGATATGACCGAGGACATCAAATTTCATTGATCCTTGGAAGACCTTTCTCGTCTACAGCTCATGCTAAAATTGATGTGTTTAAATGAAAA
This sequence comes from Chrysanthemum lavandulifolium, assembly GCA_022545495.1. Taxonomy (NCBI): domain Eukaryota; kingdom Viridiplantae; phylum Streptophyta; class Magnoliopsida; order Asterales; family Asteraceae; genus Chrysanthemum; species Chrysanthemum lavandulifolium. The sequence goes on along the minus strand of CM040242.1, from coordinate 129,989,957 downwards.
TTTTCTTTAAGAGTAGGGTAACAAATTAGTCTTTAAGAGTGATGATCCTATTAAGAGTATTATTAAAAGTGTTTAAGTAACAGGATTAAGAGAACATATGAAACTTGATTTAGAAGATAGGCTAATAGAAGAAACTTTGATTCTATATAGATCACAATGCCTAAATTACGGAGATTACATTGAATTAAATGACCTTAATGTACCAATAGAGCTTAATAATCTATGTAATGGAGGATGTATGTCACACCCCGCCAGAGCCGGGAATGCAAGGTGCAACTAAATCAATATACATCACAAAGAGATATAGTACAATACCATAATTTAAATTAAAAGAAATGTTGTAATATTACAACAAGGTTCTAGCCGACCTTGGCAATTGAAACATAAAGTTTGACATTTGAAAGATGACACTTTAATACATAACGACCCAGTTGACTTGTGACGACTCCTTTATTTAAATTCTTCATAAAATATGCTAATCAACGATCACCTGAAATGCATGAGAAAACGGGCCAACTATGAAAATAGTTGGTAAGTACACAGGTTTTATGAAAACAATATTTAGAAAGTATGCCTGGCAAATGTCCTGTCAACTCACCATGTTACAAGTCCCGCCCATACAAGACTTGTAACATATAAGTTCACGTACATTCCATATTAAAAGTAGTATGCCCGGTAATTAATACACATATGGTCATAATAGTCCACGATAAATAATGCCTAACATATAATAGATCGCGCCTGCTCCGAACAAGGGAGACTTTGTGTTGCTCCTGCCGACAAGGAGACTTAGTATTGCTCTATCGAAGACTTAGTATTGCTCAGAGGGAGACTTGCACAGTTCATAACTATTATATATTATCAATTCAAGGCTGCTCCAAACAATGGAGACTTTAAGACTTAGCACGTAAGGCACATTATAGATATAAGGATACTAAGGGATCAGGAACAAGTAATAAGGTCATAATAAGTCAAAGGGTTCAGGATATATCAAGTAGTCAAAATAAATTCATAATTTAGAACAAAAATATAGTTTAGGATTTAAGTTCATGCATTTCACCCCAAATAAGTAAAACGATAAAAAGGGGACTGTGAAACTCACCTCAATAACGCAGTCTGAATAGGGTCAAGTATTAGTGTGTGGCATCGATACGCAACCTAGATTAGCACATAGGTTTAGTCTTTATTCATGATTATGACTCGACAAGGTTTAATAAAAAGTTTTGTTGTTGCTTGTGTGGCATCGTTTAAAAATAGTTTTCTAAATATTTGCAAGTATTGGCTCTTGAAAGTGTATAAGTACAAAAGTATTTAGGGCAAATAAGTCTTCAGTTTGACAATAACTAGAAAATGATATACGGAAAAATCATTACAATAAATATTAGATGCCGTCGGAATATAAGACATTGATGTTATAGTATATATGTAACTAAGTAATATATACTTAAAATATTAGTTACTAATATAAATAGAAGTATGTCAATAATTATTTTTAAGTAATGGTCTTGTTAAAAGAGTTTGTAGTTGAAAATACACTTATAAGTTATAAGTGTATGATTTTTAGAAAATTGGGCATAACCCATGTATAAGTTTTAGTTGTACGTGGTGACTAGGTGTCCCAATAATAATAAACTATTGTTATATTATTTTTCAGATGTCAAAAGTTTCATTTAGTATAATAAATCACTGTATTAACTAATAATTTGAAAATGGGTTATAAGTAGTACAAAATATCCGTTTATATTTTCGCAAGTAAAACTTATTACGTTATCAATTTGGCTTATGTTTATGTTCTTATTATATGTTTTGTGACTTGTTTCTTTTTACAAGATGTGATTTTTATGAATGAGTTTATGGCTACTAGTGTTAAGTATCTCATCTTATAACGTACGTTTGTATAATTAGTTGTGATTTATATCGCGAAACTCATAGTCAAGGGAAATGGGACAAGTCGGTTTTCGAAGTCGTGTATAATGAGCTTGATAGGCAGAGAAAGGGGGTGATTGAAGCCCCAAGTTTTGTAAAAATTTTCTTATGAACTAGCTTGGGTGTGTGAATCTGTTGGACATTGAAAACAATAAAAAGAACAAGATGGAGAAGGTCTTCAACATCCCTTTCGACTTGGGAGACAGGAGACAACCAATTTGAGCTAAGATCACCATCTTTCTTCAATCTTTAATTTTTGATCTGTGAACCATGTGGGTAGGAGGTGACTGTCGTGACAGTGATAGATCGGTTCTTAAGGTGAGAATGGGAGGTGAAGGTTTTGAGGGTGAGAAAGGAGAAGGTGCAGTTTACCAGATGAAGAAGGAGGCGTGCGTTTGGTTTTTCAGAAAAGAGGAGACAAAAGAATCTGTATAGATGGGTAGGCGTGGGGTTAGGGGAAGGGTAGACATATTAGCTGTATTATTAATTTTTATTATTAGTTATTGTATTATATGTGCCTCGTACTGTATAATTTGTATTGTAAATGGTAACACATTTCTACCTAAAATACTTTCCGGGCATCCGTAAATTAAAATTTTTATATTTTTGGAGAAGTTTTGACGAGTGAGTTAATCAGGTATTATTATTATCTTGAATTTAGAAAATAGATTTCGTGTCAATATTATTATGGTGTCGGTATGCGTGTGGTGCCGGAACTTCGTAAAACACGAGATGACTTCTCGTTTTTTGAGTCTTAACAATCAGAAAGTAATTTACTTTCATATTTTTATAAAATGACTTATTAACATAGTCGGGAAATTAAGGGTTGTCATAGTCTTCCATCCTTAAAAAGAATTTCGTCCTCGAGATTCAGTCCGCCTGCCCTACATGCGCACGCTCTCATGGTTCGAACTTTCTCATTCTCGAGCTTTGCCTTCAAAAGACTCTTAGTTGGTGAATTCTCACAACTTATCGACCTGACTAGTCATGTGTTTAAGTTGTGTAGGTTGAGTAACAACTTGATTCTAACTTAATTTTCGCAACTCATCAAACGAGAATTGTCACTAGATCAAGCTCGGAAACAAGTTTTCAGAAAGAGATGGCTTCTCATCAATGTAAGAGACCTTTTGAAAGTTTGGCTCGAGTTTGAAATCATTTAAACCAATCAATTCAACTAATAGTGGGGGTTCAGATTAGTGAGAAGGCTAAAATTAAACTAAGGCTCATGATGATAGGTTCTACACTAATCGATGCCATAAACTAGAACCAAAAGATAATGAAATAGAGTTGGTGATCAAAAGAATGTACCCGTCACGGTGCTTGTGTCTTAGCGAGCTTCTTTAGTGCCCAAGAAGTATGGTCGACCCCGAGCTGGGCTGATATTGCCTCCACGATTTGGGTTATCTCCATCAATGGCTAAGGCGAGAGTCATGTTACCCTGCGCCGGCTTTTGTGCCCTATTCAACTTAGGACAGGTATTCCGGAGGTGGTCCAGACACCCACACTCGTAACATGCTGGCTTCTTTCCTTGGTTTCCATTTTTGCTTGAGCACTTCCAATAAGATGGCCTGTCTGTTTGCATATGTTGCACATTGGGCAGTTTCGTGAGTGGTGGAGGTTACATCGAGTACACTTAGGATGTGGACCTGCATATCCTCTGCGCTCCTGAGTCGTCGCTCCATAGTTCCTGGTTACACATTTCTTCTTGTCTTGCTGGTCTTCATCTCAGCTTCCCTGCTGATCCTCCTGGCACTTTCGTCCACTTTCGTTTCCTTTTGTTAGTCCTCCAAATCTGATCACATCATTAGTCAAGCGGTATGCCATTCCCACAGCAGCTTCCAGAGTAGTTGGGCTAGATGAGGTGACATCCCTCCTGATCTCAGGGATTAAACCCCAAATGTATCGATCAATCAGCTTCTCTACAGTAGAGACATGTGAGGAACCATTCTGGTCAGCTCATAAAGGCGAGCTGTGTACTTGTCAACTTCTAGTCCTATCATCAAATGGTTCCAGAATTCTGCTTCTAGTTTCTGTACTTCATCCTTTCTGTAATACTCCTCAGTTAGTAACTTCTTAAATTCTTCCCAAGATAATCCGTTTGCAGCTTCTCTCCCTCTGGTCTGTAGCTGGTTGTTCCACCAAGTTAGTGCTCGACCCTGGAGAAGACCCGTAGAGAACTCGACCTTATCTCCTTCAGTACATTTAGTGATGTTGCTTTTCGACTCGACATTCTCAAACCAGGATAGCAGGCCAATGGCGCCCTCGGTGCCATGAAATTCCTTTGGCTTGCATGACATGAAGGTCTTATAACTACACCCATGGCCATTGGTCAAGGTACCAGCTCTCTCATTGGCTCGTCCTGCATCAATATGTGCAACAATCTAAGTGAGGAGATCCGCCAATTCAGCAGCACTGTCTCTTGGGGCTTCATTGTTGATGCTTCCTGAACAAGTGTTCCTTGTAGTCATGATTCTACAATGGGCCAAAACATTTGGTTGTGTGAGTCATACAGGGACAATGGCGGATGATGTGCGAGATGACGATAGGTAGCAAGTGTAATGTGACGGGAACAAAGACGTGCCTAGCCTATTGGGTCAAAAAATATAGCAAAGAGAGGGCATATAAAATATATATAAAGTCTAGTGAACATATGAACATCTTATGCATACTCATGCGACTAATGCAGTTCCAGGTGATCAGACTCTTAAGACCCGACCAAACATGATTCGAGACTACTAATCTCATCATTTTATGATTCTTGCTAAATTATGCATAGTTGTACATGCTATGCATAATTTAGGAGTAACGATGCAATGCTGGTGTTAGTCGACTCGTATGATGTTTAGTGTTTTAAGAAAAATTTATTTTGGTTATAGTTGTGATTTTTATTTTAGAAAAACCGGTATTCACTATAACCTGGCTCTGATACCAATCTGTCACACCCCGCCAGAGGCGGAAACACGAGGTGCAACTAAATCAATATACATCGCAAAGAGATATAGTACAATACCATGATTTAAATTTAAAGAAATATGTAACATTACAACAAGGTTCTAGCCGACCTTGGCAATTGAAACATAAATTTTGACATTTGAAAGATGACACTTTAATACATAACAACCCAGTTGACTTGTGACGACTCCTTTATTTAAATTCTTCATAAAATATGCTAATCAACGATCACCTGAAATGCATGAGAAAATGGGTCAACTATGAAAATAGTTGGTGAGTACACAGGTTTTATGAAAATAAATATTTAGAAAGTCTGCCTGGCAAATGTACTGTCAACTAATCATATTACAAGTCCCGCCCATACAAGACTTGTAACATACAAGTTCACGTATATTCCATATTACAAGTAGTATGCCCGGTAATTATTACACATATGGTAATAATAGTCCATGATAAATAATACCTAATATATAATGGATCACGCCTGCTCCGAACAAGGGAGACTTTGTTTTGCTCCTGCCGACAAGGAGACTTAGTATTGCTCTATCAGAGACTTAGTATTGCTCAGAAGGAGACTTGCACAGTACATAACTATTATATATTATCAATTCAAGGCTGCTCCGAACAATGGAGACTTTAAGAATTAGCACGTAAGGCACATTATAGATATAAGCATACTAAGGGATCAGGAACAAGACATAATGTCATAATAAGTCTAAAGGTTCAGGATATATCAAGTAGTCCAAATAAATTCATAATTTAGAACAAAAATATAGTTTAAGATTTAAGTTCATGCATTTCACCCCAAATAAGTAAAACGATAAAAAGGGGACTGTGAAACTCACCTCAATAACGGAGTCTGAATAGGGTTAAGTAATGTGTGTGGCACCGACACGCAACCTAGATTATCACAGAGGTTTAGTCTTTATTCCTGATTATGACTCAAAAAGGTTTAATAAATAGTTTTATTGTTGCTTGTGTGGCAGCATTTAAAAATAGTTTTCTAAATATTTGCAATTTTTGGCTCTTGGAAGTGTATAAGTACAAAAGTATTTAGGGCGAATAAGTCTTCGGTTTGACAATAACTAGAAAACGATGTACGAAAAAATCATTACAATAAATATTAGATGCCGTCGGAATATAAGACATTGATGTTATAGTATATATGTAACTAAGTGCATTTATTGATACTTAAAACATTAGTTACTAATATAAATAGAAGTATGTCAATAATTATTTTAAAGTAATGGTCTTGTTAAAAGAGTTTGTAGTTAAAAATACACTTATAAGTTATAAGTATACGAGTTTTAGAAAATTGGGCATAACTGATGCGCGTACGAAGCGCGTTCGGGGTCAAAGGAACTTCCTTTTCGTTGAGCAAGTTTTTCAACACCCTAGGCAGTGAACCTAATCGTTGTAGTGTACTATTGGGTAAGCCTCGGGTAATGATATTGTTCTCTAGAGGAATAGATATGCTAGCAAGAAGTGTACTACGCTAAGGTTGGGGTTGAGGATGAGTCTTTTTTATCTTTTATATGTTTTTTTAGAAAGCTAAGGGTAAAATCTTGGGTAAATGGATTTGGGGGTGGTACTTCAAGCAATTACTTCTATTATCTAATTATTTAATACTACGGGTAGCTATGTCTTTTTGATGTGTGCTCATATGATGATAAAAAATGTGTTTACCTAGATACTACTACTCCCTAGTTATCTTTTATTGGTGGTTGAATTATCACGTCCTTATTCTTAACGAGTTGTGTTTTCTAAGGTCGTAGGAAATGCAAGCCCTAACTCTTTGAGAATACCTTAAGATTATTGCCTACGAAATCCGCTAGATGTTTCATAAACTAACCTAAAGGTTATCTTTGGATGTTTAGACTACGAAATTCTCTAAGTGATTCATAAACTAATGTTCACAAATATTACTCAGGCATTTAAACACAACGATAGCCTAGTGCATTCCTAAGCCATTTACAATTAAGATAAGAGAAAACCAATCAATAATTAACGACTAGGTTTCATAGATCTAAGCAAACACACAAGAAATTTAGCCAGACATGTTAAACAAGCAAGCATACACACATTCAATGGAAGACATAATGAAACTAATGGAATAAAACACTTATCTTGATGTGTAAAATAGGGTTTGGGACCCTATGATACTGTCCAAGTCGGACTACAAACATTCAGGGTTTTTACTCCACAAGTCTACCTCTTTAAAAACTAAAAAACCGAATTCTATATATAGATTTACACTTGCGACGGCGTCGCCTTATAGGTGGGACGCCGTCAGATCGCCGTCATTAGGGTTTTCGTCTTGGCCAAGTTATCGATGGGGAGGCATCACGTTGTAGTTGTGACATCGTCGGGCTTCAGTAGGGACGTCGTCTTATTCTAGATCTGGGCCATCTGAGATGAAAAGTCTTGGTGACGCCCTTCCTCTTCAAAGTCGGCGCGTCGGTGTATTTGATAAAAAGTCTCGAGCCGTCGGTGTATTTTAATTAAATCAGTAGAGAGGGACGGCGTCGCCTTTAGTTGGGACGCCACTTCAGCTTTTAGCGACTTGAGTGTCTTCGATCTTGACTTTGCCATTTTCTTTATGTTTTCACTCCTTTTCGTCCAAATATGCATCATTCCAAGATTTTGCTTCCAAGAGACCTAAAAGTGAAAAGGAATGAAATCAAGCAAGAACGGATATAAAGTGGTCGATTAAGGGCTTAAATGACCCCTTAAAAGTGTACGTTTTAAATCCTTATCAAATATCCCTACACTTGGTATTTGCTTGTCCTCAAGCAAATGTGCTTTTTGCCAATCAATTTATAAGTTATGGGGCATGAAGCATTGGTTAACATAATTCACAACAAGTAAAAGAATTGCAATAGTCATAACAAGCTCAGAATTATATACTAGCACCTCACAAGGGGCGTTTGGATTCTCTCATCTCTCGGGTGTATATGAAATATAGTAAATGGAAATGGAAGATAAACACTCATTACCTGGTCATAGTACATAGATTGCCATAGGCTTGAGACTAGATCAAACCTCCACCGCTTTGGCGTAAGCACCTAGGAACAACAATCTAAGAGGTCTTTTAAAGGGTTGTAATGTTAGGTTTACGGTAGGGAAACAAAGGGTTTGGTTGGATAGGCGATTTAGTGGTGGCAAGTCAAAAATCTTACATTACAAGCATGAAAAGAATGGCGTTGCTAAGCCAAGACTCGACTCACTAAACTCTAGATAACTTGAAACAAACATACATAAATTGAAAAACATAAACATAAAGATAGATGTAGGATGGTAGCTCGTATGTTTTTTCTTTTTTTCTTTTTTTTTGTGCATACACTTTTACTCTGCCATCCTCTAAGATAACATAAAAATATAAGGGATTTATAGGAGCATCCCTACACTTGAATTTTTATTACTCTAACACTAATTTGACCCGATTTGAAAAGATCAAAACACTTGGAGTACTAATGTAGGTTATAACTTTTCACATACACATCAAACCATAACACAAAGTAGCATATAGATGGAATTCTAGAGAGAGAAAGTTAGAGGTTTAGGGAACTTAGTGAGAGAAAGTGAAAGATATTATTATGAGCTCCAACTCTCTACCTTGGGAGGTAGAGAGTATTTATAGTCTTACATAAATCGCCACACATCGGGCTGTGGATCAGGCATACAGTGGGTAAAGACCCGTCAGTCCTCCACGGTGTTACTTAACTAAATACTACTTAACTTAAGAATAACTACGACTACGAGCTTTCTAACGATTACATATACTTGAGGTGACCGACTCTTTAATACTGGAATTTCTAATTCCTAACAATCTCCCTAAGGAGGTCACCTCAATCATGTACCAAAAATACATTGAATACAACCGATAATACATTAACAATTGATCTTGCATTCTTGATGTAGTCCTTTGCTCCTAAGCTCGTAGTCATTGATTCTTCACATTGCATGTTTGGTTACTTCAAGTGGAGGTCTTTACCGATCCACGTGATAATAATTTTGAGCCATATTTTGAGATCATCACTATCAACAATCTCGACACATCCTTTGTGGTGTTGGTATTATGTGATGTAGTGACTTTAGGACCGACATGCTCACATTCGGATCATGATATCTTCTTATCGAGTAGCGGAAGCTTTTGTTGAATCATGATATTGGCGACATCGTAGCGTAAGCTTGGAGTGAAAATATCGAGTCATTGATGCACTAATCATGATTTCTTTGAGTTGAATGTGTTAAGTGAGCATGCGGCTATGGATTGACCGCTTCATTACGATCACCGCAAACATCGGGTGTACCGCATACAACGATTAGCAATAAATCGCACGAAAGTGTCTTTGATCACTTCGTTGAATTGAGGTACACGCCCACGGTTCCCCGCTGATCGGTACAAATCTTGCTGTGATCGGTAGGATTCCTAAGAATCTCCTTGATGTGGTTTCGAATGTTCTAGTTGTTCTCAAACCGGAACATCTCAAAGAAGACAACACGGAGTGAGTGAACCAAATAATTTTAAGTCCACCGATTGATAAAAAGATTTGAAAAACAATCGTGTATTGCTCAATAGAAATTGTTTTTGCAATACAACGAAGGTTTTATTGAAAATCGCTTATCAATCATAAAATACCTTTTGGTTTGAAAATGAGTACACATCGATGTGCTAAAGAAAAGAGTTTTAAGCACAAAGACCGGTTTTCAAAGGTATCCGTCAATCCATAACTCGAACGAGATTGATTCAAGAGATTGAATCGCCCCATTGTTTCATTCGGTTGTCACATGGTTAATCTATAAAATAGATCTCACATGCCACCTACCAGAGCTTGTTTGATGTTGGCTCGAAGGCTTTCCATCTTCATTGTGAATATGTATACACATCACTCGGATGTTCGGCAATACCACAAGGATAATGCGTAGGACTCAAGATATAATCTCTCTTTCCACATTGTGTGAAACAGAGAGTCTTCATTGAAAGTGTCCTAATGAGATTTATTGATGATCTCGTGGCTCTAGACTCAATTTGTGCATATTTGGATCCTATGACGGAGACTAGGGAGAGGGTCTCCTTCTTCAATATCAACCATCTCTAAGAGAAAGTCGATAGATAATGTCGGTTCCCCTGTGAGAATGAAACAAGCCCTTTAAGAGGAACTTGAGTGGTTTGGAAAGTTGAAGTGCATGCGCCACCGGGTCCATGACGTCTTGTCTTCAATACCGATGTTACCATCGGTAGTATATGAAGTGAACCCGGTTTCGCCTAAGGTTGAATAAATGGAGGGCTATTTGTTTTCACCCTTTCTCATTCAATTCTTTTAATTCTTCAACCCTTCAATGCTTACCGAGACTTCATAGCTAGAACCTTGTTGGGTTTATTCCAAGACTAGCTCGGTCTTAGTCCGCACTCTTCCCATATCTCATTTTTCTCCTTTTATCATCATACCTAAGGACTTCTACACTAACTAGTGGATTGTCCTCGGTAGATCCCTCCGGTTCAGCGGATCATGGGAACACATACCTAACCTTATCATCCTTATATCACCGTACATGAAGTAAAGTTGGTCGGTCTATTTGGTATTGTTCACCGCCATTGGATCCAATTGAAAACCATTTGAAATTTTTAGAAATAGAACTCCCCTCAACATGTGCATCGTGTATTTGAAAATGTTTTGCACACGGAGGCAAGAGAAAGAATTAACTTCTTTGATTACCATTTTCTAAAGATATCAACATCACTTCCCACATCAAATCAAGTAGATATAGCATTTCGGAAGGATGAGGTTTCCATAAATTTGCTCCCCTCAATATGTGCCTCGAGGTTTGAAAAGAGTTTTGCACATACTAGAGGAACCGCACATTGAGATAAATGATCACGTTTCAAATCATAGGTTTAAGATAGATGCTCCCCTCAACATGTGCATTGAAAATTTGAAATCGTTTGTCACATGTGGGAAGGACCGCATGTACATTCTTATAAAACCATTTACCGAATTATCGGTTTAAATCCAATTTAAATCACACATTCTCCCGATCACAATTATCAAAACATTTGAGATTTGTGATCTCGTATAGATTTAAATTGATTTTGAAAGCTTTAAGGAGAATTGTGACTTGATTGTGAAAGCGTTTGAATCGATAAAGATCGGATTTTAAGACTTTAAACTCCATTTATAAAACATGCATGTATATCTTTTGAAAACAATTTTAATGCCAAATAACTTTTAATTTAATTGAAATCATTCTCCCTCAATCAATGACATAGGTTGTTGATTGAGAGATAGAGATTTTGACAAATAAGTCCCGATGATTATCAAAAATAGAAACCGAGTTATTTTTCAAAGCATTTGGTTTTCATGAGATAAATGTTTATAGAATCGAGCATGGAATCGAAAACATGTTAAGACATGGCTCGTTCTTTCTTTTAAAACCGGGTTATTGCACGAAAATGACAATAAACCATAGTTTCTCTTTCTCCCAAAATATATATATTTTTTTTTTTTTTTTTTAATATAAAATTCGAACAACATCTAAAGCCCGTGTCATTCTTTGAATGACAACATCAAGACCGTAGATATTATCGAATCGAGAGAAACATGACAAAATGACAATATTTTTTTTTGAAGATTTTCAATTTTTCAAATTTTTATGGATTTTGAAAGTTTTATATTTTTCTATTTGATTTTGAAGGTTTTATAATTTTGTATTTTGTTTTTCAAATAAATATTTACAAGAGATAGATGAAGATAGACCTTTACTCCTCGTCTTCCTCCTCGAAGACGTTTGAGAGTTTCGGTTGAAGGCTTTTCAAACCAAGTCGTGGAAGAATAAACTCAAAACGTTCTCTTGGAAGAGCTTTGGTGAATATGTCGCTAACCGATATTCGAGACCTCACAAAATATAGTTCCACCACACCTTTTTCCACTTGTTCCCTGATGAAATGATGTCGAATGTCGATATGCTTTGCTCTTGAGTGTTGAACGTTGTTGCATGAGAGAGCAATAGCACTTTATTATCACAAGACAGAGGGATTTTATTGAATTCAAAGCCATAGTCGATAGTTGAGATCTCATCCATAAGATTTGAGCACAACAAGATGACATGGCTATGTATTCACCTCGTAGAGGAAATAGAAGTACTCATTTGCTTCTTTGAAGACCAACTCACAAGCTTATCACCCAAAACTAAGCACCTCCGGACGTATTTGACGAGTATCTTGACAACCGCATGATCAAGATCTCGCATAGGCCGTTAGTGACATACCGGTGTCCTTCGGTACCAAAGACCCATATTGATGGTTCCTTGGAGATACCGAAGACCCGCTTAAGCGCTTCAAGGTGCTTTTAGTAGGCTTAGCTCGGTATCTAGCACACATGCAAACAATGAACAAGATGTCGGTCTACTAGCAAGTGAGATACATCGTGATCCAATCATACTCCGATATTTCGTTTGGTCAATCATGATCCCCGAGAGGTCCTCATCTAGTTTGGTTCGGTCAATCATGGGGTGTCAACAGTGGTCACATGAATCAAATCCAAATTTCTTTAAAATCTCTGTTGCATATTTAGATTGATTTATGAAAATGCCTCCGGACTTTGTGAAATTTGTAATCCCAAGAAAATGACATTTGTCCCATCATTGACATTTGAAACTTTGAACTAATTTCATTTGAAAACGATCACATTCCATTGGTTCTGTCGAGGCAAAATAATATCATCAACATAAATTTGAACATGAATTAAATGTTTGCCGACTTCACGGTGAACAATGTAGGATCAATCGCTCCTTTGATGAATCCGGTTGATAGAAGAAACTTTGATGATGTATCATACCATGCCCTTGGAGCTTGCTTTAAACCGTAAAGAGCCTTCTTCAAACGATAAACGTGAGTAGGATGCTCTTGGTTCACAAATCCTTCAGTTGGGCGGCGAGACGACTTCTTTAAGATCTCCATTTAGAAATGCCGTCTTTACATCCATCGATAAACTACCATGTTCTTACTAGCAAGATTAGCGAAAGATTACGATTGCCTCGATTCGAGCAACTGGAGCAAAAGATTCTTCAAAGTCTATACCCTCCTCTTGTCGATATCCTTTAGCAACTAATCGAGCCTTGTTCTTCAACACATCACCATGCTCATCAAGCTTTACTTTGAAGATCCATTTTAGAGCTATAATCATAGCACGATCGAGAGTGTACTAACTCCCATACATCAAGACGATCAAACTCATGAATTTCATCTTGCATGGCATTGAACCATTGTCTTCATTCATGGCGGTTTTAACATCTTTTGGTTCGATCTTAGATAGTACGGAGTTGAAGAAGCACCATAAGGCATCGGTTGCGAGTTGTTTCGGGTTGATCTGGGACGAGATGGATTACCAATGATGTTGTCTAATGGATGATCGTGAGTCCATTTTCCGAGGTGTTCATGTGGCGCTTGTTGAGGAACCGAGGTACTGAGTCGATGTCTCTCAAGAAGATGGTTCGATGATGATTCGTGAGTAGCAAATATGTTTTCAAATGGAGCATCTTCGAGAGTCGCAAAGGGATTAACTTCATCATTGATGCGTAAACATTTCCATGATGTACGTTTGAAGAATGATGATTTGTTGATGAGATCAAGGAACAAAGCAGCAGTGCTTCTTGACTTAAAGATATTGAGACCGAGGATTGACTTCATTCATCGGAATATGAGCATCCTCTGTTGTAGGGATAAGCACCTCATTAGTATTTGAGTCATACAGTTCATCAAACATAGGATCAAACAATTTCTTTACATCATCTTCGATGGAGGTACATATGGAGTTTCTTGAGAGGAGTTTGGAACAAGGGATGAACCAATGGGACTGCTTTTGAAGTGCGGGTCCTGAGTGGAGTGTCCAGGAGCCATTTGACCGGTTAGCTCATCAAACGTAACGTGAATTGTTTCCATGATATTTCGGGTTCTTTTGTTGTAGATTCGGTATCCCTTTTGTTTGATGCATATCCTACAAATACTCCAATGTCGACTTTGGCCCTAAGTTTGCCTAAGTCTTGACCTCATTAGTTGGATAGCACAAGGCACCAAACACACGAAGGAAAGATAGATTAGGTTTTCTGTTGTGTACAAGTTCATATGGAGTTTTTCCATGAATAGTGTGAATCGGGGAACGATTTTGTGTGTAGCATGCGGTGGCAATTGCTTCACCCGAGAAACATTGGAACCTTTGAGTATATCAAGATTGTTCTAGCGGCTTCAACAAGAGTACGATTTCGTCTTTCAACTACACCGCTCGTTGAGGGGTTCGTGGAACACTTCTTTGATGGCTGATTCCAACGCTTTCATAGAATTCACTAAGTTGTTTGTTGACAAACTCGGCCCATTATCTGCTCGATAATTCGACAGCTTTGTTTAGTCGAACTCGCATTTGTTTGATGAGTTTGATGATGATATCGAGTTTCATCCTTTGTCCTTAAGAACTTGACCTGTGAATCTAGAGTAATCATCAACCACAACTAACACATATTTCTTCCCAAAATATTCTCGCACCCTCATTGGTCCACATAAATCCATATGAATCATATGAAGAACTTTCGTGAAAGAGTTAGTAGGTTTGGGTTTATGGGCATACTTCTTGCTTTTTCCCAATTGACATGTCGAACAAAGATGATCTTTTTCATACTTTAGTCTAGGTAAACCTACAACTAAGTCCTTTCTCGAAAGATCGTTGATGGTGCCGAAGTTCAAGTGATTGAGACGACGATGCCATAACCATGACTTTGTTTTGAAGCCTTAGATAACAAGCGATTGAGAGGCTCTCATCATGTCATCGATAGAGATGGTGTAAAGGTTTGAGCCACGAGTTCCTTTCAACAGTTCCTTACCATTAAGATCTCTAACAAAGCGGTATGTTTTTCAAGGCTACTTCTAGATCGTAATCACGTAATTGACCAACAGAGAACAGATTGTGACCTAAACCTTCCACATAATACACTCTAGAGATGACACTATCACCAACAACATAATCTCCATAACCCATAATAGCACCGAAATGATCATTACCAAATCTAACAGTCCCGATGAATTTGCTCACGAAGTTCATGAGCATGACCGTCTCCAATATATGCTTGGAACAAACTGAGTCCAGTACCACGTAACGATTTGAACGATCTGCAGTTGAACATGACAAGAATGGATAATCGATAATTGGGATCCCCATGCAAGAATGGGTTCCATTTGGTTAGTTACAATGGTTGGACCACCCACATCGTAAATAGAAGCATTCATATCGAAAGTGCGGCAATGGAATCATTGTGAATAGATGCAAGATTAGTGTCTCAGATAGCCTGCATTCACGTGTGATCACTTCTTAAAGGAATAGTTCTACCAAGAGGGCATCCATTTTCTAGTGGGCATTTTTCGATTAGTCTTATGACCAACGTGTATCCAATAGAAGCCTATTTTATGAATGTTCTTCTGTGGGTTTCCTTTGTTTTCTAACTTTCATTCGCTTTTTGTCTTTTAGTCTTTTTAGCATGAATTTTAGCTTTAACAATATTAATCGGACAATTAACATCATTAGGCGTAACATTAACATCACATTCATGATTAGAAACATAATTCAAGCAATCATCAAGACAAGGTTTGCAAATAGTATCGAATTTGAATTAATTACAAGACGCCTATGGCTAATACTAGAATCAACACGATTCGTTTTATTCGATTCAAACTTAAAGTTCCTAGATTGTTCTTCTACTTTTCCAAAGGCACATTCTTAGCTTGCGAGGTCCTATCATTCCTTGTATTGTCTTGAGACTTTGACCGCTCCCTTTAATGTCACCGATTACTCTGTAGGGAATGGGAACATTAGTTTGTTTTACTACTCTTTGCACCACTGTTTAGATGTTGGGATCCGAACTACATGCAGTGCACTATGGTTCACATTCTTAAAACTAGAGGTACCGAGATTTGTACTCCTAGAAGGCACATTTGAGTTCTCTTCCTAGCATTGATGGATCTAGAATCGAACTACTCAAGGGTACACTACGGCTCACATTCAAAACATTGGGAATCGAGTGCATATCATATTTGGCCTTAGGCATTGAGCATGGGATCAAAGGGTTAACTCTCTCACCTAATGTCTTTGGGCATATTGTGATCAAGCTTTCTAAGATTTCTTGAGATCGTTTGGCATATAAGCATGCATGTCCAATTGCATTATCATGAGGTTTCTCTAGCTTATCCTCTTCAACAATCTCACGCAGGCATTCTAAGCAATCCTTAAGGGATGAGAAATATGTTTGAATGGCAAGTTTGTTGTTCCTTAGATGAGGGGGGACATATGTCACAAATAAAGCATATTTATTACCAGAGTAAACCTTTGATACAATTCTCCTCATTGATCATTGGCATTTTCCCTTTTACCTGACTCTTCAGATTCTCAATTTCCCTTTGCAATGAAGCTATTTGTTCGTTGTTTTTGTTACGAGTGACTTTAATTGATTCAAACAACTCATTGAAATGACGTTTAACCTTTTCATTTTCTTCCGAAAACTTTCGTTTTCCTTTTGTAAAGCATTTACTAGGTTTTGAAGATGAAACGTTTGAGAGTTCGAGAATCTAAAGGAGGAGGCATTTGGGAGCCCGTCATATTGTTCGTTTGACCCTTTAATTGAGAGATTTGGGCTTTCAACTTTTCGATCGTGTTGCACCGAGCTTGAATCATTCATCACGTTTGTTAATTTGAAAACTCGCATCAAACTCGAGCATCCGAAAATGTCTTGACATTTGAAGTTTTGACATTTTCTTTAAGATGTTGATATTTTAGTTGTAAATTAAAATGCTCAACTTCTAGTTTAGAAAAATGTTTAACGAAATTGTCATGATCATCCGGTTCAATTTTCTCATTTAGTTTAGAATTAGTTTTTCAAGCTCAATGACACGATCATGGGAGACTTTCGGGCCACAGATAATTCATGAAATTTGGAAGCATTAATAGAGCAATTTGAAGCGTTGAAAACACATCTTGAGCAACACATTCAAGAATAAGATTCTCATTTAATGTATGCAAGTTCTTTCTCTCAATCTCATTATATTTCAAAGGCACGCTCATAGTCACTAACTTCAACAACCATTGCATCAAATTCCTTTTCCATTCCCTTAATATCGCTTTTATCCCTTTTAAGACTCTCAAAGTGATCTTTTAGAAGTTTAAAGAAGGGCATGACCTCATCAAATAACATTCTTTCATTTGTTCAAAACCCTTTCTCCTTCGCTTATACCTGGGTGTGATCCTTTTCTTGCAAGTTTTCTCAAAGTCAACAAATAGTTGAAATATCACGTATTGGCTAATTAATGTCTTGCTTTTAGTGGCAATTGTTCTAGGTACAAGATGCATTGGTGTATTAGAGGATACACAATCGCTCTAGGCTTTTTCCAAAGGGAGGTTAGTTTCAACAATATTTTCCGCTTTCGCTTATCTAAATCCTTTTTCCGTAAGACTTGTTCGGAGTCAACAATGTCTCGAGGCTTAAACTTGTTTAAGGAAATCCATTTTCCTTCTTGTAATCATGAGGAGTGATATTTATGTTTTCTCTTTGTATTTGGGATCATTTTGTTTCATATTCATCTTTTCCTAGTGATTTCATTTGATTTCTTATCTTCCTCAAGACACTCAACGCAACTAGGTTTACGCCTAGGCTTAAGGATTTCATCACCATCATAAAGCACCTTATGAGCATTTCTAGCCTTTTAATTACCTCGGATTCGGTTCCTCAACAAGGGAATGCTATGCTTATCGCTTAAGACTCGATGTTTGGTGACCATGTGAGCAATCGAATGGTGTTTCCTTGTATGTACAACTTGTTTTCAAGTTTGTTTTCAAAGTTTTGATTAGAAAAATATCTCAAGAGTTTTGATTCCTTTGCATTAAATTCTTGCTTAAGCATTTTCACATTTTCTTGAAGTTCTTGTTTTTGTTTATTTGTTTTAGAAAGTTTTTCTTGCAAGGAATTTAATTCTTGTTTCAATACTTCTTCTCTAAACTTACTTTTTCTAATTCTCGTACTCACTTGGACATCCATTTCCGCTCACGAGTGGTCAACTCAAATTTTGCACGTTGTTCATAAATAGCAACACGTTCCTTATAGGCATTTAGTTCGAAATTATGGAGTCATCGGAGAACATGCGGTGTATTCATCAAAGACATAGTCATTGTTGATCGCAGAAGATGCATCACTTGGTACAACTTCACTTTCACTTTGTTTCACGTATTGATCGTATGGGACAATATTGTTATTTCCTATATTTTCAACATTTGATTCAAAAGTTTCAGTTGATTGTACTTTGTCATGCATCTGCTGCACATCAAGATCATCGTATAGTTTTAATACCTCGAGATGAGTTTGTCCTTGGATGGGCCACTTGTGGTGAAGAAGAGATCTTGGGAGAAACCATTGGAGATATGCTAGCCATAAAGATTGTGTGTGCGATGGGTCCATCATCTACATCAGTCGTATGCATCACGGTCGGCGACTTGAAAGGCGTTCGATGATTGTGACCTATCTCCTGAATAGGTCGCTCATCCACATCTCGCATCATAGGTCTTGGCATTGCCCTCAAGAAGAAAAAGCAATTCCTCTTCATCCAACGCAAAGCACCATTGTCCCGAGCTTGTGCCGCAACATCTTATCTCAAGTAATCGGCGATTCGTGGACGCTTTGGAGATGTGCGTTCCTTGCAATGTGTCCTTCACCACCACAGTTATAGCATTTGATTGGCTTAGCTTGACCTTGGTTACCATTTCTTCCTCGATTCGTTGCCAACATAACCTCTCCTAGCTCCACCTCTTCCCGATCATATCTGTCTTTCCGAAGCGGTTGCACCACGATCCTTCCATCTTTAACGGTGGCTTGATTTTGGTGGGTTAGATGCGATTCGAGGTTGTTGTTGGTTTGTGGAGAGAATTCATGTTTTGACTAATGAGAAGAGCTAGTTGATTAATGATGTTACCCACGTGCATCAAACATCGCCTTGTTTGAACATAGGATCGTGGATGAGTTTGTGATTACCATTACCCAAGGGTATGACTTGTGATGCTTTGGTTGTGATTCCGATGTTTGAGTAGAAAGATGTTGAGTCATTAGACGAGCTTGTCTCTCCTCGGTTGGTTTTGAACCGATTGAGAATCAATTTTTCAAACATAGCATGTCTCTCATTCTCAAGGAGGAAGGCATAGAGTTGCTCATAGTTTGTATTCTTCAATCCTTTAGTGAGCTTCACGGTGTGACAAACTTGTGCCATTCGGGATTCATGTTGTTCACAAACTTTGAGTTCGGTGAATGTTAGGCATAGTCATTCGATGTTCCTCATGTCATTCACTAAGTTATGAAATCTCACATAGTACTCATAGACACTCTCATCTGGTTTCATCTTGAAGTGCTCAAATTCGTCATAGAGTTGGGATTCTCTGTCTTCCATAGTTAATTACGAACACGAGAGAAGCATCTTAACATTATCCCAAACCGCCTTTGCATCGGTGTTATGATTGATCGACTTGTAGATGTCTTTAGGAAGACCTTGAAGAACAATGTTTGAAGCCCCGATATCGCATCGAATCTCTTTTCTCCTTATCATCAAGCTCATCATACATCTTAGGTCCATCCATTCCGTAAAGCAGAGTACCATCTTCATTAGTATCAAGTATGTCTCGGTCGTCTCAACTCGATATGGTCCTTCATCAATGGATTTGAGAATGTTGACACCATTTTCCTTTCAAGGCAATACAATCGATTCGTTGAGCCCAAGAATCGTAGTCGCCTCATCAAGCATGGGTGGGCAGTATCCGAGCCACCGCTTGTACATCCTCGCAACAAAGTGGAGATGATAGTAGGGACGTTGGTAGACATGTTAATGATTATACGGATTTTATAACTCTATGATTAAACCGGAAATAGATTCTTTCACGGATTTTACTAAATCAAGAGAAAACCGTAAACAATCACTCAAGTCGCTAGAGGATTATGCACTAAGTCGCTGAAGATAATGCACTAAGTCGCTAGAGTATAATGCACTAAGTCGCTAACTCTTAATTCGCTAGACAACTAAGTCGCTAGAGTCCCAAGTCGCTAGACAAAACCAAGTCGCTAAGTAGTAACTCGCTAACACTCAAGTCGCTAGCAAAATTTCGTGACAAAGAATTGCTACTCAAGTCGCTAACGATGCAAGTCGCTAAAGAGCAACTCGCTCTGCACCAAGTCGCTACCACTGTCGCTACCCGTAGTGGAGAGTCCACTACTTGTCAGAATCGCTAGATGTAACTCGCTAGGTCCGAAAGCGTAACTCGCTATAAAATAGTGAAGCAAGTCGCTACGAAGAAAATTATCCGTGAACTAAGTCGCTAGCATGAAAACCATATAAACATCACTTTTCAATCCAAAACAACCCAACCAAGATGATTCAAGCTTACCAAATGAAAACCTAAACACTTGTGATGATTCTAAACATAAAAGTACTAACAAAATTCAAACTTTAACACAAGAAATCAACCAAATGATGCAAAACCACTAAACTTTTCAAACTCAAAACCACCTAAAACCACTATAAATCCAAAGATGTGCAAGATATGATCTAACCATGGCTCTTGATACCAATTGTAGGTTATAACTTTTCACATACACATCAAACCATAACACAAAGTAGCATATAGATGGAATTCTAGAGAGAAAGTTAGAGGTTTAGGGAACTTAGTGAGAGAAAGTGAAAGATATTATTATGAGCTCCAACTCTACCTTGGGAGGTAGAGAGTATTTATAGTCTTACATAAATCGCCACACATCGGGTGTGGATCAGGCATACAGTGGGTAAAGACCCGTCCGTCCTCCACGGTGTTACTTAACTAAATACTACTTAACTTAAGAATAACTACGACTACGAGCTTTCTAACGATTACATATACTTGAGGTGACCGACTCTTTAATACAGGGAATTTCTAATTCCTAACAACTAATTACATAAATAAAGGGAATTTGAATTTAACGTTCCTTCCCGTCACTCCATAAAATTTTACTTTACCCATGAGTCCCAATCATCCCAAAACTGTGTACAAAAGATATGACTCGACTTAGCAACCATGCAAGTAACTAGATAATTGAACTAAAGGTTTAGTATGATAACAAAAATGCACTAAAGGTGAGTGCATACAAGGTAGGCTAAGGCGATTTGGGTGTACATTTGAGGGTGAATTGTAAACAATGCTCTTCATTGATATTCTGAAAAACCGAAACATCACAAGAACCGCGAAAAGGATAGGCTCTGAGGGGTTAACTAGGGGTATCGTGTACTAAAGATGAGTACATCGCAAGGATGTGGGATAATTACTCGACCAATGTGAAAGAAGTAATTATAATACGGGTTTCAAACAAGGGTTATCTTAATGCCTCTTATCATTTAGTTATTCCTAACTACACAAGTGTAGTCTCATTAGCGATCTCGGAATGCATCACAAAGGAAGTTCTAGAATCTATTATACTACCGGTACACTCTCTAAGCATTAAAGGCGAATGCTTTTATTCCTAAAGATCTAGGGGTGAACCTCACATTTTTGGGGTGGAATTTGAGTGGTAAACGGTTTTTGTACTAGTCATAAAATTCCTATCCATGTGACGCTTTATTAAGACTAAAGTTTTTGCTTGTACATGTCATAAAAAAATTTAAATTTGGTGCTAAAATTGCCCTAATGAATATTTCTCAAAGCTTATTACACAAATGAACTAGGACAAGACAAATAGTCAAGGATAAGCATAGTTTCAAAGTTCCCGTTTTATTCTCCCTCCCTACACTTAAACTGAACATTGTCCCCAATGTTCTCCGAAAGTATCAAAGTTATGATAAAGGAAGGTAAGTAAAAGATGTAACATATTGGATTTCACAAACACATCATACTAAATACATAAGAGGCGTATATAAGGTTTTAGAGAGAGAAAGTTTTAGAGAGAGAAAGGGAAGAGAGTTGGGAACTATGTGAAACTAAGAAAAATGGTATTGAAGCTCCAACCCTCTACCTTGGGAGGTATAGGGTATCTACGGGCTGTGGATCAGGCATACAGTGGGTAAAGACCCGTCCGTCCTCCACGGTTTTACATAACTAACTTCTTACTAACATTAAATAACTACGACTACGAGCTTTCTAATGATTACATATACTTGAGGTGGCCGATACTTTAATGACTGAATTTTCTAATTCCTAACAATCTCCCCCTAAGGGAGGTCACCTCAATTTACACAGGATACAAACAGATATTACATTAAGATTGTTCTTGAATTCTTGTTTAAGTTCTTTGCTCTGTAGCTCGTAGTCTTTGATTCTTCATGTTCCGCATGTTTGAAAAATTCAAGTGGAGGTCTTTAACTGATCCACGTGATGATGAGTTTTGAGCCAGCTTTGAGATCATCAGCTTGCATAAATTTCTGACTCTTCCATTGTGGTGTTGACATTATGTGACATTGTGACAGTGGACCGAAATGCTCACATGTGATATTTGCAGCAGCGTAGCAGAAGCATGGAGTGAGAATATCAGAGTCGTTGATGCACTAATCATGATTTCTTTTGAAATGAATGTGTTGTGTGAGCATGCGGCTATGGATTGACCTCTCCATTCTGTTCAGCTCCAAGCGTCGGGTGTACATGCATACAACAGTTAGCAATAAAGCGCACAAAAGTGTCTATGATCAGGTATAATTTCGAAGAATCTCCTTGACAAGGTTTCGCAGCTGTTCTAGCTGTTCTCAAACCGGAACGTCTTAAAGAAGACAACACGGAGTGAGTGAACCAGTTAATAGAGATTCACTAATTGATGGAAAATGATTTGAAAAACAATCGTGTACTGCTCAAAATAAAGTGTTTTTGTAATACAACGAAGGTTTTAACGAAAAACAATTATCAATCATAAACACCTTTTAATTTTGAAATATTAATACACAGTCGATGTGCTAGAGAAAAGATTTTTAAGAACAACGATCGTTTCTTTAAAGGTATCCGTCAATCCATAACCTGAACCAGGATTGATTCATAGATTTGAATCGCCCCATTGTTCCTGTTCAGTTGTCACATGGTTGATCTATTGGATAGATCTCACATGCCACCTACCAAGAGCTTGTTTGATGTTGGCTCTAGAAGGCTTTCCATCTTCATTGTGAATATGTTTGCATATCACTCAGATGTTCTAGCAATACCACAAGGATAATGCGTGGACTCTAAATTATATCTCTCTTTCCACATTGTGTGAAATAGAGAGTCTTCATTGATTGTGTCCTTAATGAGATTTATTGATGATCTCGTGGCTCTAGACTCAATTGTGCACATTTGGTTCCTATTGGGAGACTAGGGAGAGGTCTCCTTCTTCAATATCAACCATCTCTAAGAGAAAGTCGATAGATAATGTCGGTTCCTTGTGAGAATGAAACAAGTCCTTTTAAGAGGAACTTGAGTAGTTTGGGAAGATGTAGTGCAAGTCGTCAATGGGTCCATGACGTCTTGTCTTCAATACCGGTGTTACCTTAGTAACAACCAAGAGCATATGTATTGAACCCGGTTTACGCCCTAAGGTTGAGATATTGGAGGCTATTTGTTTTCACCCTTTATCATTTAATTATTTTTCATTCTTCAACCCCTTGATTGCTTACCGAGACTTCATAACTAGAACCTTGTTGGGTTTATTCCAGTTCTAGCTCTATCTCATCCGCACTCTTCCCATGTCTCACTTTCTCCTTTTTTCATCATACCTAAGGACTTCTACACTATCTAGTGGATTGTCCTCGGTAGATCCCTCCAGCTCGGCGGATCGTGGGAACGAAATACCTAACCTAACCATCCTTATATCACCATACATAAAGTAAATTGGTCGGTCTTTGGGTATTGTTCATCAGCCATTTGAACCAATTGAAAAAACATTTGAAAAACAATCCAAGTACTTGTGATATATTATCAAAGGATTTTGTACCTGAATTGTTTTTGATATTTTAGAAAAACGGCTCCCCTCAACATGTGCATCATATGTTTGACATCATTTTGGCACATGGAGGCAAGAGGAAGAATTCACTTCTTTTGATAAATATTTTCTAAAAATATCGACATCACTTTCCTGATTAAAATCAGTGATTCACATACAGTTAAAGATATTTTCGGGAAAGAATGAGGTTTTCAATAAAAATTGCTCCCCCTCAATATGTGCATCGAGTTTTGAAAGAGTTTTGCACATATTAGGGAAAGCCTGCACTTTGGAATAAATTAATCACGTTTCAATCCTTTTTTGGTTTAAAATAGATGCTCCCCCTTAACATGTGCATGGAAAATTTGAAACTGTTTAGCACATGAATGGAGGAGAGTTTGCTAAACACTTATAAAACCAATTATCGAGTTATCATTTTAAATCCAATTTAAATCACAAATTCTCCCCCGATCACAATTTTCAAATCATTTGAAATTTGTGATCTTTATAGATTTAAATTGTTTTGAAAGCTTTTGAGAAGAATTGTGACTTGCTTATGAAAACATTTAACCGATAAGGATCAAATCTTCAGACTTTAAACTCCATTGTTAAAACATGCATGAGTATATTTTGAAAACATAACATTAGCAAAGGTTTTGAATAAATTGTATAAAACATTGTTCATTTTGATTTTTCAAAAGTAAACCTTGCTCATTTACGTGCAAATTGTTTGAAAAATAACCTTTTTGATTGAATTTAAAATATTTTCCCCCTCAATCAATGACAAGAGTTGTTGATTGAGCTGTTAGATAGTTTGACACAGATAAGCCCGGATGATTTTTAAAAATAGAGTACGAGGTATTTTCAAAGCAATTTTGTTTTCATTAGATGACAAATATTTTCTAGAAGAATCATTAGACAGAAAAATATTTGGAAAGAAAACATTTGTCTTTTTGGTGACAAACATTTGTTTTAAGAACCAGAGCATGAGTTTTGAAAAATAAGATTAAGCATGGCTCTGTTCTTTACTTTTAAAACGGGTTACTGCCTGAACTGACAATAAACCACCATTTTTCTCCGCCTCATTTTTTTTTAAACAATTTATGTACATTCGAACAACATCTAAAAGCCGTGACATTCTTTGAATGTCAACACAAAGTCCATAGATGATATCGAATAAAGAAAAAAAATGACAAAATAACAATATTTTTTTGGAATTTTTCAAGGTTTTCAAATTTTTATGGATTTTTGAAAATTTTATATTTTTCTATTTTCTTTTGTGGGTTTTGAAATTTTGTATTTTGCTTTTTGAATAAATATATACAAGAGATAGATGAAGAAGAGAAAACCATTTACTCCTCGTCTTCCTCTTGAAGACGTTTGAGTGTTTCCGGCTATAGACTTTTTAGACCAAGTCGTGGGAGGATAAACTCAAAACGTTCTCTAGGAAGAGCTTTGGTGAAGATGTTTGCTAACTGGTATTCAGTCCTCACAAAATAAAGTTCCACCACACCGTTTTCTACTTGCTCCCTGATGAAATGATGTCGAATGTCGATGTGTTTTGCTCTTGAGTGTTGTACATTATTGCATGAGAGAGCAATGGCACTTTTGTTATCACAATACAGAGGGATTTTGTTTAATTCAAAGCCATAGTCAGATAACTGGGATCTCATCCATAGGATTTGAGCACAACAAGATGACATGGCTATGTATTCAGCCTCTATAGAGGATATCAGTACTCATTTGTTTATTAGAAGACCACTCACAAGCTTATCACCCAAAAGCGAGAACCTCGGACGTATTTGACGTGTATCTTAACATCCTGCATGATCGGCATCTGCATAGGTCGTTAGTGACATACGGTGTCCTTCGGTACCAAAGTCCCATATTGATGGTTCCTTGGAGATACCGAAGACCCGCTTAACCGCTTCAAGGTGCTTTTTGGTAGGCTTAGCTCGGTATCTAGCACACATGCAAACAAAGAAATGAATGTCCGGTCATCTTCGTGAGGTACATCGGGATCCAATCATACTACGATATTTTGTTTGGTCTACCATGATCCCCGAGTGGTCCTCATCCGGTTTAGTACGATCTATCATGGGAGTGCCAGCAGGTTACAAGAATCAAATCCAAATTTCTTTAAAATCTCATTTGCATATTTAGATTGATTAATAAAATGCCTCCGGACTTTGTGAAATTTGTAATCCCAAGAAAATGACATTTGTCCCATCATTGACATTTGAAATTTGGAACCCATTTCATTTGAAAACGGTCACATTCATTGGGGTCGATCGAGGCAAAATAATATCATCAACATAGATTTGAACATGAATTAAGTGTTTGCTCGACTTTTCGGTGAACAATGTCGATCAATCGCTCCTTTCTTGAATCCGGTAGATAGAAGAAACTTTGATAGCGTCACATACCATGCCCTTGGAGCTTGCTTCAAACCATAAAGAGCCTTCTTCAAGCGATAGACATGAGTAGGATGCTCGGATTCACAAAACCTTCAGTTGGTCGACGATACGACTTCTTTAAGATCTCCGTTAAGAAAAGCCGTCTTTACATCCATCCGATAGACTACCATGTTCTTACTTGCAGCATTAGCCAAGAAGATTTTGATTGCCTCGATACGAGCAAGCTGGAGCAAATGATTCTTCAAAGTCAATACCCTCCTCTTGACGGTATCCTTTTGCAACCAATCGAGCCTTGTTCTTTAATACATCATCATGCTCATCAAGTTTTACTTTGAAGATCCACTTTAGAACAATGATCATATACGATCGAGGCGGTACTAATTCCCATACATCTAGTCGATCAAACTCATGAATTTCTTCTTGCATGGCATTGAACCAGCTGTCTTCATTCATGGCAGTTTTAACGTCTTTTGGTTCGATCTTGGATAGTACGGAATTGAAGAAGCACCATAAGGCATCAAATGCAAGTTGTTTGTGAGTGGATACTGGACGAGAGGGATTTCCAATGATTTTTTCCAATGGATGATCATGTGTCCATTTTCTAAGGTGTTTGTGTGGTTGTTGTTGAGGAATTGAGGTAGCAGAGTCGATTTCTCATGATGAAGATGGTTCTGATGATGATTCAGGAGCAAATATGTTTTCAAAGGGGGCATCTTCAGGAGTAGCAAAGGGATTCTCTCCATCAAGGGTGCCAGAAACAATTCCATGATGTACACTCGATGATTGATGATTTGTTGATAAGACAGAGTGATCAGCAGCAGGCGCTTCTTGACTTAACGACATAGAAGCTGAAGGGTTAACTTCATTGATAGGGATAATAGCAGCCTCTGTTGATGGATTTGACAGATCATTAGCAATTGGCTCATAGTGTTCATCAGACATTGGATCAAACAGTTTCTTCAAGTCATCTTCTGAAGGAGGTACATAAGGAGTTACTGGAGAAGAATCATATACAAGAGTAGAACTGATGGGACTACTTGATGATGCGGGTCCAGAACTGGATTGTCCTGGAGCCATTGGACTGGTCAGCTCATCGAACGTAACGTGAATTGTATCTATGATATTTCGGGTTCTTTTGTTGTAGATTCGGTATCCTTTTCTGCTTGGTACATATCCTACAAATACTCCAATGTCCGCTTTAGCTTTAAGTTTGCCTAAGTCTTGGCCCTCATTAGTTGGATAACACAATGCACCAAACACACGAGGAATGAAAGATTAGGTTTTCGATTGTGGACAAGTTCATATGGAGTTTTTCCATGAGAGGTGTGAGTAAGTGATCGATTTTGAGTATAGCATGCAGTGGCAATGGCTTTAGCCCAGAGAAACATTGAAACCTTTAAGTAAATCAGCATTGTTCTAGCGGCTTCCACAAGAGTTCGATTTCGTCTTTCAACTACACCGTTCTGTTGAGGAGTTCGTGGAACACTTCTTTGATGACCGATTCCAACACTTTCATAAAACTCACTAAGTTGTTTATTAACAAACTCGGCCCATTGTGCATTCGGATGATTTCGGCGGTTTTGTTAAGTCGAACTGCAATTGTTTGATAAGTTTGATGATGATATCCGGAGTTTCATCCTTTGTTCTCAAGAACTTAACCCATGTAAATCGAGAATAATCATCAACCACAACTAACACATATTTCTTCCCATAAATGTTCGTGACTCTCATGGGTCCACATAAATCCATGTGAATGGTATGAAGAACTTCCAGAATCGAGTTTGTAGGTTTGGGTTTGTGGGCATACTTCTTGCTTTTTCCCAATTGGCATCTTGAACAAAGATGATCCTTTTCATACTTTAGTCTAGGTAAGCCTATTACTAAGTCCTTTCTCGAAAGATCATTTATGGTGCCAAAGTTCGGTGATTTAGACGACGATGCCATAACCATGACTTTGTTTTGAAGCCTTTGACAATAAGCGATTGGAGAAGACTTCATCATATCTTCGATAGAGATGGTGTATAGATTTGAACCACGTGTTCCTCTTAAAAGTTCTCTACCATAAAGTTCTCTAACAAAGCAAGTATGTTTTCAAGGCCACTTCTAGATCGTAATCACGTAATTGACCGACAGAGAATAAGTTATGACCAAGACCTTCAATGTAATATACCCGGAGATAACACTATCACCGACAACATAGTCTCCATAACCCATAATTGCACCGAAATGATCATTCCGAATCTAACGATCCCGATGAATTTACTCACGGTTCATGAGCCACGACCGGTCTCGGTCATATGCTTGAGCGACTGAGTCCGGGTAACCCAGAACAATTTGAACGATCCGCAATTGAACACGCACAAGAATGGATAAGCGGATAGTTTTTTGGGTAAAAGGTTAATTCACCCGGTAAATTTATTACGCCAAAAACATTGAAGTACAAAGGATGAGGTGTATCCATCATCTCATTCCATAGGACACTTACATGCAAAAAAAACTAACCAAACCAACTATATAAGAATGACAGGCAATTCTTATAACAAACATAATAAGATAAAAACTACCTATGACGGCCCTTGGGGCGACTCTCAAAACCATGAGCAGGAAAATCATAATCATAACCATCATAGGACTTCAAATCATCCAAAAAACCAGCTCCCGGCATGACCTCAGGCATATACACTTCATCTTCTTCCGACGAACCAGCTAATGACAAGGATGAACTTTCCTTACGAGAAGACACCTTGTGGATCTCAGAGAATTGATCCCACAAACTTCCATTGCCACTTTTCACGGGCACAGCACTAGTAGAGACTTCACACGTCTTGTCCCTATCATGTGATACCCCCACTACCACCTTGCTCGGACCAGCATCACCCATTAACACTCCCGAAGTAGCACCATCAGAATCAACCTTTGAAGGCTGATCCAACGGATCGGCCTCCAAATTACGTTTAGTATCATTTGCATTCTTCTTCGTATTAGGTTTAGAAACAGGTTTATATTCATAATTAGACTTAGGTTTGAAAAACCGAGTCCTTTGGTTGACTTTAGTAGCCTTATTTCCAACCTTATTCAGGTGAACATCCCTATTAACACCAACATCTTTATGAGCCGAATCTGAAACCTTAGTAGCCGACATTCTCCTAAGAGGGCAATTAACGTCCTCATGGTTAAAAACCTTACATTTAGAACACCGATCTGACCACCATTCATATTCAACATCAAGAACTTCCATATAATGACCATTACCCTTCGGCAAAGGTATAGCCACTTCAATTGATTCCAAAACAGAATTTTTAGCAGATAACTCAACTAGGATCCGTGCATAAGAATAACGACCCCAAGGATTACTACACATAGCTCTAGTACCTGCATCCATACGTATAACACGACCAATCTATTGCGCAATCAAACCAATACCGACTTCAGAATATGTAATCGCCGGTACATTATGAATAAGAATCCATACCGGTACCGTTGTAATATTTTCCCTCTCCATCCTCGTATTAGGATCCCAAATTTTAAGGAACATGGGACTCAAACCAAGGACCACACTCAAGAACCTTACGCATACCATCTTGAGTCTTGAATTTGAAAAGGTAGAAATCATTACGCATCATAACACATTCGAAGCCAAACTTAGCCCATGCATGCTTCACATAATCATTAACAGTAGGAAAAGCTAAACGTTGCCCAAGGAAATAACCGCATAGAGTATGATCAAATTTAGACCGCATATCATCAATAACGGTTAATGGTATAACAACTTTAGCACCACCAACATTACCTCCATTATTAGACCTCCACCCTTTAACCTTAGAATTACCCGTGTTACCAGCCCCCAATGAGTCACCATCAGGTTAAAAAACACTTGTAACTTTCGGAATATCAGAATTGAGCCCAACTAAACTTACACTTTCAAGACGAGCATGTATTGGGTCAGACATACCAGGAGCAGCAATGGGAGCTGCCGAAACAGTACCAACATCAGAAGGAAGAGTAAAGCTCCCCGTTTGTCCACCCAAACCTGCACTTTTAAGTATAGACTTCAATGGCTTGTGTTCATTAATAATCACCTTACCATCAATATTGTTAATCTTAGTAGCCAACCCAGAATTCTTTTTAGCCATCTTACCATTGAGAAAACCCGATTCCATCTCTCTTTAACCCACTTACACACAAACGTGACTTACAGCAATTAACAATCGCACCATGAAAAAACTGAAACCCTAAGACGGGTACTTGCAATACAGAATATAGAAAATCCCTTAACAGAATTTGTTTAACAATACAAGGCACCACCTCACGAAACTGATCTTGAGAAGAAAAGCAAACCCTAATTCGAGTTTGGTATAGAAACGCACCAGAATTAGTCACGAACACAAACAAACCACAAAACCCAAAAAGGAATGGTAGAACTGATAAATAATATTCAGCACAATCAAGATCGACCATATATAATTAGATTTCAGTGATTAACCGACTATCAATTTAGGATAATAAGGAAATCGATCAGAATTAAAAGTTGGCGGTTTAAACCCTAAAAATATGTAATACCAGATTCGACTATAAAACCTATAAAAACAAACAACAAATTCGATTAAACCAATGATAACCACAAGGATTAAGCACTAGAGTAATCAAACTGATACAAGAATTAAAGGTGATAGGGTAGATTGGTAGAAACCGATTAGGGAGGAGAGGGGAAAAAAGTCGCCAGCCTTGAGAGAACTATTATTAAATAATAACTGGATAGTTGGGATCCCCATGCAAGAATGGGTTCCATTTGGTTAGTAACAGTGATTGGAACACCCACATCAGAAGTAGAAACAATGGAATCATCAGGGATAGATGAAATGCTAGTGTCCGTATTTGACCTACTCAAAGTATGTTCACTTCTTAAAGGAATAGTTCTACCGGTAGGTATCCATTTCCTAATGGGCATTGATCTAGATAATTTAGGGCACATCTCATTAAGATTGAATTTGCGTCCAGTAGGTATCCACTGATAACCTATGTTACTAAATTTCCTTCCTGTGGGTTTCCAATGTTTTCTAACCTTCTTCCGCCATTGCTTTCTAGCCTTTTTAGCTTGATTTTTTGCATTAACTATCTTATCAGGGCATTTAACAACATTAATCAAATCATTCACACCACATTCATGATTAGTAATGAAACCAAACAATCATCATTACATGTTTTGCCAAAAGTAGCGAATTCGAATTAATTACGACGCTTATAGCTAATACTAGAATCAACACGATTCGCTTTATTCAACTCAAACTTAATGTTCCTAGGGTGGTCATCTATTTTCTTCCATTGCACATTCTTAGCTTGCGAGGTCCTATCTTGCATTGTATTGCTGGAGGCTTTGACCGCTTGCTTTAGTGTCACTGATTACTCCTGTAGAGGGAATTATGGGAACATTAGTTGGTTGGGCTACCTTTTGCATTCTTGAACTAGAAGTGCAGGGATCTGAACTAATTGAAGGCACTCTAGAGTTCACTTTCTTAATACTGGGCATAGAATGGGATGCATACTTGACACTAGGCATAGAACAAGGCATCACAACTTTATCTTTTGCACCTAAGGATTTAGGGCAAGTTGCTCTTAGGCATTCTAGCAGCTCCTGAGATCGTTTGGCCTGAATGCAAGCAACCCTAATTTCTCTATCAAGAGGCTTATTTATGAAATCCTCTTCTACAATCTCACGAAGACATTCTAGACTATCCTTAAGGTGAGCGAGATAGTTATGAAATGCAAGTTCGTTATTTCTAAGATGAGGATGAATGTATTTAATGATCATGATATTTGCGAATCAAGATGACTTTGATGCAATATTCTCATTAAAGACAAGTGGCATTTTCCTTTTACACGAGTCCTCGATTCTCAATTTCCTTTTGTAAAGACGTTATTATTTCGTTGTTCTTGTCACGAGTGACTTTGATTGAATCATATAACTCTTTAAAGTGTTGTTTCACCTTTTCATTTTCTTTTAGAAAACTCTCATTTTCCTTTTGTAAAACATTAACCAAGTTTTGAAGATGAAAGGTCCGAGGCGTGAGAATCTAAAGGAGGAGGCATTTGGGAGCTGTCACATTGTTCTTTTCACCCTTTAATTGTGAAATTTGGGTTCTCATCTTTACGATCGTGTTACAATGAGCTCGAATCATTCATCACGTTTCTTGATTTCAAAAGCGCATCAAATTCGGGAGCATCCAAGGATGTCTTGATATTTGAGGTTTTAACATTTTCTTTTAGATGTTGATATTTCAATTGCAAAGCAAGATGCTCAACTTCCAATTTAGAAAACTGTTTCACCAGTTATCATGATCATCCGTTCAAATTTTTCATGTAATTTAGAGTTAGTTTTCTCAAGCTCAATGACACGATCATGGGAGACTTTCGAGCAATGAGATAATTCATGAAATTGGGATGCATTAATTGAACAATTCGTGGCGATGTAAAACACATCTTGAGTGATACATTCGTAAATCGATTCTCATTTAAGGTATGCAAATTTTTTCATCAATCTTATTATATTTTAATTTCGCACGTAGTCATTGACCTCAACTATCATTGCATCAAATTCCTTTTCCATTTCTTTAATATCCGAATCCATCCCCTTTTAAGACTCTCAAATTGACCTTTTAATTGTTTAAAGAAAGGCATGACCTCGGTTAAATAGCATTCTTTAGTTTGCTCAAACCCCACTCCCTTCGATTATCCCAAGAGGTGTGATCCTTTTCTTACATGTCTTCTCAAAATCAACAAATAATTGATAAATGACATCTTGACCGATTAAGGTCTTGCTATTAGTTGCAATGGTTCTAGGAACTAAGTGCATTTGTATTTGGAAGATACACGATGGCTCGCAGCATTTTCCTAAAGGGAGTGTTTGTTTCAACAAGTACATTAACTTTTGTTTATCCATATCTTTCTTCCAAAAAATCTGTCCTGGAGTTAATTGAGTTTGAGGCTTAAACATGTTAAGGGAGATCCAATTTTCTTTTGTGTAATCATGGGGTTTGAACGTAATGTTTTTCTTTTTACACTCAGGATCTTTTAGCTTCTTATCCATTTTCTCCCTATTGACTTCTTCAAATTGCATATCTTCCTCTGTGCACTTAGCGCAACTAGGTTTCTGCCTAGGCTTAAGGATTTCATTACCATCATATATTACCTTCTGAGCCTCTCTAGCTATTTTACCATACTTATGATTGGGTTTCTTAACTAGAGGAATATTATGCTTATCGCTTAAGACTCTATGCTTAGTGATCATGTGAGCAGTCTGAATGGTATTCCCTTGTACGTACAACTTATTTTCAAGCTTGTTTTTCAAAGTTTTTAGATTGGAAAAATCATTCAAAAGTTTTGATTCCTTTGCACTGAACTCTTGTTTTAGCACTTTAACATTATCTTGAAGTTCTTGCTTTTGCTTAGCAGTTTTAGAAAGCTTTTCTTCTAAGGAATTTAACTCTTGTTTTAACACTTCTTCTCTAAAATTACTTTTTCTAATGATTGTACGCATTTGGTCATCCATTTGCTGCTCAAGGGTAGTTAACTCAAACTTAGCACGTTGTTCATAAATAGCAACTTGTTCTTTATAGGCATTCAGTAACTGAATTGGCTGCTCATCTACATCAGCATCATATGTCTTAGCATTCCCTTCAGCAAGAAACAACAACTCCTCTTCATCCAAAGCTGCTCTATTATCCTGAGCTTGCACAAGCAACATCTTGTCTCAAGTATTCGCATTACGTGGACGTTTTGGAGATATGTAGTTCCTCTAATATGTCCTTCACCACCACGATTGTAGCATTTGATTTGCTTTGCTTGCCCTTGATTGGCATTTCTTCCACGATTCGATTAGCCACATGTTCTCCACCTACTCCTCCTCTTCCCTGCTCATCTGTCTTCCTTGAACGGTTGCACCATAACCTTTCCATCTCGACAATAGCATGATTGTGTAGATTGGATGCGATCCGATTTCATTGTTAGTGTGAAGACTGTTAGTATGTGGAGTGAAGGTCAAGTTTTGTTTGACCATAAGAGCCAGTTGATTGATGAAGTGTTCCATGACTGCGTTGGCATCAGGTTGCTTGAAACTTTGATCGGGAATGAGTTTGTGATTTCCATTACCCATGGGTATGACTTGAGAAGCTTTGGTGGTAATTCCAACATTGGTGTAAAAGGCTGTAGAGTCATTTGACGAACTAGATTTTCCCTGCTTAGATTTGAACTGTTCAAGAATCCTTCGTTCAAACATAGCATGTCTTTCATTCTGAAGAAGGAAGGCATACAGTTGCTCATAGTTGGTGTTCTTCAATCCTTTGGTTAACTTCACAGAGGTGACAAATTTGTGCCATTCGGGATTTATGTTGTTCACAAACTTTGAGTTCAGCTGAATATTTGGCATGGTCATTTGATGTTCCTCATGTCATTTACAAGCTTGTGGAATCTCACGTAATATTCATAAACACTTTCTTCCGGTTTCATCTTAAAATGCTCAAATTCATCATACGATTGAGATTCTTTGTCTTCCTTGGTTAGTTCGAACCGAGAGAAGCATCTTGACATTGTCCCAAACCGCCTTAGCTTTAGTGTTGTGATTGATTAGCTTGTAAATGTCCTTAGGTAAACCACAAGTATGATGTTAGAAGCCACGATGTCTCGCATCGTATCTCTTCTTCTCCTTATCATCGAGTTCATCATACATTTTAGGTCCGTCCGGTCCTAATATCACCGAGCCATCGCTAGAGATCAAGTATGTCTCTGGTTGTCTCAACTCGACACGGTCCTTCATCAATTGACTTGAGAATGTTAACTCCATTTTCCTTCCCGCACAATACAACCTAATTCGTTGAGCCCATGAGTCATAGTCGCTTTTGTCAAGCATTGGTGGACGAGTGTCCGAACCACCGCTGAACGTCCTCGCCTGATGAGAGATGATTGTAGGTGCGTTGGTAGACATGATTACAGATTTCACAGGATTTAATAACTCTATGATTAAACCGGGAAATAGATTCTTTCACGGGGATTTTACTAAATCAAGAGAAAACCGTATTAGAAACAAATATTAACCAAGTCGCTATAACCCTTGAACCAAGTCGCTAAGTAGCAACTTGCTAAACCTCAAGTCGCTGTGAATCAAGTCGCTAAGTATAAGTCGCTAAGACCCAAGTTGCTGAACACAATTCGCTAAAGCACCAAATCGCTAAGCAGACAAGTCGCTAAAGAACAACTCGCTAAGTATCCAAGTTGCTAAGAATCAACTCGCTAAGTTACCATGTCGCTAAGTAGCAACTCGCTAAGAACAATAAGGACAAGTCGCTAGAAATTATAGAAGCAAGTCGCTAACCCAACCAAGTCGCTAGCCGTAGTGGAGCCTCCACTAACTTGTACTGTTTGTCGGCTTGTCTCAAAAGACAAGTCGCTAAGATCAAGTCGCTGCGACTTAAACTACAACACGCTGGAAATTACTAAAGCAAGTCGCTACGAAGAAAAACACTCCGAGACACAAGTCGTTAACTTGAAAAACTTCAAAACTACAGTTTTCAATCCAAAACTAGCCCAACCACAGTGATTCAAGCTTTCCAAATCAAAACCCAAGCACTTACAATGATTCTAAATACAAAAGTACACTCAAATTTCAAGCTTTAACGCAAGAAATGATCCAAATGATGCAAAAACCACTCAACATTTTCAAACCCAAAAACCATATAAAACCACTAGAAATACAAGGATATGTAAGAGAGATGATCAAACCATGGCTCTTGATACCAATTGTAACATATTGGATTTCACAAACACATCATACTAAATACATAAGAGGCGTATATAAGGTTTTAGAGAGAGAAAGTTTTAGAGAGAGAAAGGGAAGAGAGTTGGGAACTATGTGAAACAAAGAAAAATGGTATTGAAGCTCCAACCCTCTACCTTAGGAGGTAGAGGGTATTTATAGTGTCTTACAATAAACGCCTCCTACGGGCTGTGGATCAGGCATACAGTGGGTAAAGACCCGTCCGTCCTCCACGGTTTTACATAACTAACTTCTTACTAACATTAAATAACTACGACTATGAGCTTTCTAATGATTACATATACTTGAGGTGACCGATACTTTAATGACTGAATTTTCTAGATCCTAACAAAAGAGAAAGAAACTAGTACTCCCCTGATTAGCTCGGTAGGATCCGTGTGAAATAGTGGTTAAATTCTTTCCCAAGAAGAATGTATACGTGATAAGCTCCATCCAATGTTGAGTTTCTTCTTCTTGCCAAATATAACCTGCACACTTTAAGAAAATAGGCGAAACCTTCGCGTAAAATT
The DNA here is from genome assembly GCA_022545495.1 of Chrysanthemum lavandulifolium. Lineage (NCBI taxonomy): Eukaryota > Viridiplantae > Streptophyta > Magnoliopsida > Asterales > Asteraceae > Chrysanthemum > Chrysanthemum lavandulifolium. The sequence continues at coordinate 129,953,352 of CM040242.1, read as the reverse complement.
ATCGGTAAACTATATATGACACAACTACACTAGGATATAATGCTTGTGGAATGGATGTTTGCAGATTTTCTGGAAAATTAAGACTTGAGAATTTCCAAAAATTTATTAATAGCACATAAAACGAGAAAATTTTATAAGTTGTTTCTGCTCGTCCTGACGTCGTCGGAGTTCTAATCTCGATGCCGTTAGGTTGTCCCGACAGAACTCGGTCTCACGCATTTTCTGGAAAATTTAGAAAATTACATCTTTAGAGTCCGGAAAATTCTCGCAAAACATCCATTATGACTCGATACAAGCATTTGACTCTAACAAACACACATATACATCAATTTCACTAATTATAATTCTCATGTTCACGTTCTTTCAAAAACGTATGTAATCTTCCCTACACTTATCTTATTTTAAAATACCTTTATATGTAATTAAGACGAGGTTAAAGACAAAATAAAGCATTTTCACAAATTCAAACGTGAGAATAAACAACAATGAAAAAGATATATGACACACAAACAAGCAAACAATTAAGCATGGGTTGCCTCCCACAAAGCACTTTTCTTTATTTATGAGTCTTGTAGTTAGACTCGAAGTCATGCTCCTACGTACCTATGTAAGTAATTTTATCCTCAAGAATGTCATAGGGATCAAACTTATCATTTAACTTTCTAATGGTACGCTTAGTCCGGTATGCCTTTTCAAACTTTTCTCCATCGGGGTCATAGATTTTCATCCTAATGTGACATTCTCCATTTCCATCACTAGGTGGTCTATCCCAATTCCAATTATGCTTAGCCTTCTCACTCTCAACTTTTCACTTATTCACGTTAAGATTAATGGGTAAGGCTCCTAGGAACTCGGTCATCTTCATAAACACTAAGGTATCCTCGAACGGGTTCACTTCAATGTCCCTAGCCAATTGTTGCTCATGGAAAGTTGAATTACTTACAAAGGTCTCTTCTAGATATAAAGGTCGTTGAGGACCTACAAATTCTCCATTAACCTAAGGTCCATATCTAGATGATTTCCTATCCAACATGATCTCATAGGGTATTTCTTCCTCTTTGTAGTAGATATGCTTCTTGACATAGTAAATTGACCTAGCACTCCCATCTCCTACCACTATCTTAGAAATATTACAATCAATTATGGCACTAGCGGTAGCTAAGAATCCTCTTCCTACTAGCAATGGGAATGTCGTGTCTTTATTCATGTCTAGCACATGGAAATCCGCCAAAAGAGTTAATTGGCCTACGTGTACTATCATGTCCTTAATTATCCCTACCGGATATGCAATACTACCGTCCGCTAGACCTAAGATGGTTTCCGTTGGCTCTATCTTACCTAGGTTAAGGCTTCTATGGAGGGACAACGGAAGAAAATTGATGCTTGATCCTAAATCGGCTAATGTGTCTAAAGATTTGGAATTCCCAAGTTTACACGGAAGAATGAATAGCCCGGGATCATCTAACTTCTTAGGTAACTTATTTTGCACAAATGCGGACCCACGTTCTCCTAGTTTTAGTTTTTGCTCATATTTTTCTTTTAAAGCATTATAATAAGGCGCATGAGTCAAGACTTCAAGAACCGGTTTTTCTTGGTGGAGTTCCTTGTACTCCTCTTCTAGATTAGGTTTGGGTTCTTGGTTGATGGGTTTCTCACGGGTTGGATAGACCATTGGTTCGGGTCCTTGGTATTTCATGAGGGATCGCTTGGAACCCGTGTTGATGGCGTTGACCGAGTGAACTTTTGGGTGTGAAGGGCATGGATATGCACTCTCCCAAGGTGAGCAAGAGCATGAAGTCGATGATATCGAATTCAATTTTGGGTTCTTTATAGTTTCACTTGGGAGTGCTCCAATTTCCTGGTTTGAAGGCTTTTAAGAGGGCGTCAAGCTTGGTTGTCATCTCGCCTTGTCGTTGCTTGAAATCGGCTTCAAGCTTAGTCAATCAAGCTTCTTGAGATGGCATGAACCTAGACACCATTGCCTCGAGACTAGTGGAATTCCCAGTATTTGGAGGTTTAGACCTATTGGGTGGACTAGATGAGTTTTGGGGCGGGTTTGAGTTTTAGCTCCACCTAATGTTAGGGTGATTTCTCCATGAGGGGTTGTAAGAATTTCCTAAGTTGTTTTGCTCGGGCTTGAAAGTGTACCACTTCTCACCCGCTCCGTCTGTACACGTGGAGGCGTAGTTCGCAAAAGCTTGTTCGAAGAGTCTTGTGCAATCACGAGTGTCGTGGGGACCACTACACAACTCACAAGGTAGAGTGATTTGGTGTGAAGACTTAGGATTCTCATAGGATCTCATTAGGAATTTGACTTGATCTTCAAGTTCGAGCATCCTACGATTGGAAGTTTGTGAAGTCAATGGGAGGCAAGGAGATTGCCTTGACGGTTTTGGACAACTCACGGGGGTCATTCTAACTTTCGTTGTCATAGAGGGCAAGGTCCTCTATTGTACCCCATGATACTTCCGCGATGAGATCACTAAGTTTTCCACCGGCCACTTGGTCGATGGATTGCTTAGTTGAGAAGATGACATAATCGTAAAAGATTTGTACTTGAAGCCAAAGATCGATGCCGTGATGAGGGACTTTATGGAGCAAGTCCTTGAATTGAGTCCATGCCTCGTAGAGAGATTCACCTTGACGTTGTTGGAACATCAAGATTTCATTCCTAAGTTTAGTAGTTCTCCCCGGTGGGAAATATTGGGCAAGGAAATGACTGGTGAGATCATCCCAACTTGAGATGGATCCGGCGGGAAGTCGCTCAAGCCAATTACTAGCTTGGTCCCGTAGAGAGAATTGGAAGAGCTGCAAGCGCATGGTCTCCCGTGTGTTAGCAACAAGGTTGATGGAATCAACGATTTTAAGGAAGTCCTTGAGATGATGATTAGGATCTTCCGAACGAAGTCCATGGAATGCACATCCGTTTTGCACCAACCGGATGGTGTCGGATCGCATGGCCGTAATTTGAGCTTGATCGGGGAGCTCAATGGTGTTCCTATATCCTTGGTGGCTCGGTCTAGAGTATTCACCAAGAGTACGGCCTCTTGGCGGGTGAATTGGTGGTGGGTCGATGGGAATTGGGTGATGAGGTGGGGGGTTATCACCTTCCATGATGAAAAGTGATGGGATTACTAACAAAGTCACGAAGAAGGGGGATAGACTACAAGGAAGCTAAAATTGATAAAAAAATCTCACTTGATAGGAGTCAAACAAGGGAACCTAAACGAGATAAAGATCTAACTAGTTAATCTATTCCCGCCAGCCGCGCCTAAAAGCGGATGCGCTGCGTCTAAGCGCGCTCGGGTCAAAGGAACTTCCTTTTGTCGAGCAAGTTTTTCAACACCCTAGGCAAAGGAACCTAATCGTTGTAGTGTAGTATTGGGTAAGCCTCGGGTAATGATATCATTCTCTAGGGGAATAGGAATGCTAGCAAGAAGTGTACTATGCTAAGGTTGGAGTTGAGGATGATTCTTTTTTATCTTGTATATGTTTTTTTAGAAAGCTAAGGGTAAAATCTCGGGGCAATGGATTTGGGGGTGGTAATTCTACCAATTACTTCTATTATCTAATTATCTAATACTACGGGTGGCTATGTCTTTTTGATGTGTGCTCGTATGATGATAAAAATGTGTTTACCTAGATACTACTACTCCCTAGATATCTTTTATTGGTGGTTGAATTGTCACGTCCTTATTCTTAACGCGTTGTGTTTTCTAAGGTCGTAGGGAATGCTTATGCCCTAACTCTTTGAGACTACCTTAAGGTTATTGCCTACGAAATCCGCTAGATGTTCCATAAACTAACCTAAAGGTTATCTTTGGATGTTTAGACTACGAAATCCTCTAAGTGATTCATAAACTAATGTTCACAAAGATTACTCAAGCATTTAAACACAACGATAGCCAAGTGCATTCCTAAGCCATTTACATATAAGATAAGAGAAACCAATCAATAATTAACAACTAGGTTTCATAGATCTAAGCAAACACACAAGAAATTTAGCCGGACATGTTAAACAAGCAAGCATACACACATTCAATGGAAGACATAATGAAACTAATGGAATAAAACACTTATCTTGATGTGTAAAATAGGGTTTGGGACCCTAAGATACTGTCCAAGTAGGACTACAAATGTTTAGGGTTTTTACTCCACAAGTCTACCTCTTTAAAAACTAAAAAATCGAATTCTATATATAGATTTCACTAGCGATGGCGTCGCCTTATAAGTGGGACGCCGTCAGATCGCTGTCATTAGGGTTTTCGTCTTGGACAAGTTATCGATCGGATGGCGTCACGTTGTAGTTGTGACGCCGTCGGGCTTCAGCAAGGACGTCGTCTGATTCTGGATCTCGTCCGTCTGAGATGAAAAGTCTTAGTGACGCCCTTCCTCTTCAAAGCCTGACGCCGTCAGGTGTATTTGAGCAAAAAGTCTATTGAGCCGTCGGGTGTATTTTAATTAAATCCGTAGAGAGGGACGGCGTCGCCATTTAGTTGGGACGCCATCAGCTTCAGTTTTAGCAGCTTGAGTGTCTTCGATCTTGACTTTGCCATTTTCTTCATGTTTTCACTCCTTTTTGTCCAAATATGCATCATTTTAGCATTTTGCTTCCAAGAGACCTAAAAAGTAAAAAAGAATGAAATTAAGCAGTAATGGATATAAAAGTTGTCGATTAAGGGCTTAAATGACACCTTAAAAGTGTACGTTTTAAATCCTTATCAATAACCCATGTATAAGTTTTAGTTGTACGTGGTGACTAGGTGTCCCAATAATAATAAACTGTTGTTATATTATTTTTCAGATGTCAAAAGTTTCATTTAGTATAATAAATCACTGTATTAACTAATAATTTGAAAATGGGTTATAAGTAGTACAAAATATCCGTTTATATTTTCGCAAGTAAAACTTATTACGTTATCAATTTGGCTTATGTTTATGTTCTTGTTATATGTTTTGTGACTTCTTTCTTTTTACAAGATGTGATTTGTATGAATGAGTTTATGGCTACTAGTGTTAAGTATCTCATCTTATAACGTAGGTTTGTATAATTAATTGTGATTTATATCGCGAAACTCGTAGTCAAGGGAAATGAGACAAGTCGGTTTTCAAAGTTGTGTATAATGAGATTGATAGGCAGACAAAGGGGGGTGATTGAAGCCCCAGGTATTGTAAAAATTTTCTTATGAACTAGATTGGGTATATGGATCTGTTAGACATCGAAAATAATAAAAATAACAAGATGAAGAAGGTCTTCAACATCCCTTTGGACTTGGGAGACAGGAGACAACCAATTTGAGCTAAGATCACCATCTTTCTTCAATCTTTAATTTTTGATCTGTGAACCATGTGGGTAGGAGGTGACTGTCGTGACAGTGATAGATCGGTTCTTAAGGTGAGAATGGGAGGTGAAGGTTTTGAGGTTAAGAAAGGAGAAGGTGCAGTTTACCAGATGAAGAAGGAGGCGCGCGTTTGGTTTTTCAGAAAAGATGAGACAGAAGAATCTGTATAGATGGGTAGAAAAAAAAAAAAAAAACCCTAAAAAAGTTCTCTCCCTTTCTCGTGGCGATTTTCAGCCGCCATCAACATCAACCAATCAGGATTTAATTCTTCCTATGTTATACGTTTCTCTAACAATCCTTTGTGATTACTAGTTTAATGTTAGATCAGATTGGTGGGTGTTGATTGGTTGGATCGTTTCAAGACTTATTGGTCGATCGTATATTCTATTCTTTTCCCTATTTAGCCATCGTGGGTCGGTGGAGATCAGAGTTATTTATTACTTTGCTAATTTGGTTTCTTCCTAAATCGCTAATGAGTTTTGTACGCTGATTGGTTTATTTGCATCTAAATATCCATCTTGTGATCGTAGGTCGGTGGCTGTGGTATTATATTTATTTACAAATCCTTGTTACTACAACCATTATTATACGTGTATTATTATTGGGTCTGCGGTGCTTTTCATGCGAATGCGAAACCCTTTATTAGGTTTCTTATCCTCCCTGCTGTGCGTTAATGTGCATGTTAACTATGTTATGGCTGTTTTTTTTATCAATAACAAGTTCTACATCAGATTCAAGTTTTGTAAGTGGGTTTTGTAGGAGAGTAGACATCAAGTTTCTTAGGGTTCTTGTTCAAAACCATTGATCGATCATCCTGATTTGGGTAATTGATGATGATCTTATGTTGTTACGCATGGTGACATGATGCTTGGGCGACATTTACGAATCATCCGTGATTATGTTGCCGTTTGTTACATTCCTGGTCTTGTGTTAGTAGCGCTGCAAGTTAGGGTTTGGTGAACCCTAGTATTTGCTTTGTTCCTGGTTCTATTGCTTATCATGGTTATGTTCATGTGGCTGGGATCGATGTTATGTTAGGGTTTTAAAAACCCTAGTGCTCGTTGTGTAAGTTATGGTTTATTAAGCCCTATAATCGTTACACATGTGGATTCAGTTCGCTACGGATTATTTTTGGCTGATCGAACTGGTTGGTTGTGTACGTAGTGACTGGTTATTGGAAGCTAGGGATTGTTAACCCTAGTTTGGTATCGAACGGGTCTTATACATCTTGGATAGGTTTTTAACACCTTCTTTTGCTACTCGACCTGTTTGGATTATATGTTGGAGCTGGCTATTCGATCCTGATTATATTTACAGCTCATCCATGGAAAAAAGTGTAAGTTAGGGTTGTTATAACCCTATTGATCGATTGGTTATTATCGATTGATCGTTTGGCAGATTCTTGTTTGTATTTCATTTGGTACCACTTCTATGAGTGGCAATGGTTGCAATGATCGTGCCAGATTTTGGTATATGTTCATCGCATGGGTTTTCACAACCGTGATCTTTCTTGTTGGAGCATGTTTGTGTGACAATGTAGATGATTGGAAATTCTACGATGATTATGCTTTTGGTGCTACTTTGTGGAGCAAGCTTTTAATTTCATATTATTTATTCACTTGTCTAGTCATTGTAGGGTGATTGTTTTATTTTGTAAGTTATAAGAATGGCATGTCATTCTTATATAGAGTTGTTTGTAAGTGTCCTAAGGGACTGAGATGAGGGAGTCACTCTCATCCTTTGTACTTCAATGTTTTTGGTGTAATTTACCAGGGTGAAAAATCCCTTTTACCCAAAAAAAAGTATAGATGGGTAGGCATGGGGTTAGGGGAAGGGTAGATATATTAGCTGTATTATTAATTTTTATTACTAGTAATTGTATTATATGTAGCTCGTATTGTATAATTTGTACCGTAAATGGTAATGTATTTCTACCTAAAATACTTTTTGGGCACGTAAATTAAAATTTTTATATTTTTGGAAACGTTTTGACGAGTGAGTTAATCAGGTATTATTATTATCTTGAATTTAAAAAATAGATTTCGTGCCAATATTATTATGGTGTCGGTATGCGTGTGGTGCAGGAACTTCGGAAAACATGAGATGACTTCTCGTTTTTGAGTCTTAACAATCATAAAGTAATTTACTTTCATATTCTTATAAAATGACTTATTAAAATAGTCGGGAAATTAAGGGTTGTCACAATGTAGAACCCAATATTGAGGATGGAGAAATTGTGGACATACCAGTAGTCAACATGATTAATACTAGGAGTTGTGATGCTTTTGAAGGATATCTTAGTTTTTGCGATGAGGGTAGAAGGATCCACATTAATTATGCTTATAATTTGAAATTTTCGTGCATGATAGGTTATAAACAAGTTAATGCTAACTATTTCCCCATTCTTCCTATTAATGTTATATCTAAGGATTTTTATAATTCAATTATGAATAAGAAGCTTGAATATAAAGGGAAGAATGTAGTTGGAGTTCTTATGAATGTGCCTATTTTTGTTGGAAATTTTTCTTTCATTACAGATTTTGCAGTGGTGGAAAATATGGATGCGTATCGCGACAAAGATATGGGTGATATTATCGTCGGAAAACCATTTTGCAAAGTTGCTTGTGTTGAAGCAAAACATTTTAAGGGATTCATCACCTTTTACAATGATCAAGATAGTGTTACTTTCCAAATCAACTGCTCGAATCCAAGATTTAAACACCTCTCCAATGAGAAGTGTAACAAGATTTATCCACTATTAGATGTTAGAACAATTGACATATTACAGGGAATCGAGCATCCATATCAAAAGTTTAAAGGTTTCTTCAAGGGTGGTGTTAATTTAGGACCCGAATATATTCGGGATGAGAAGATCGTTGAAGTGATCACACGATTACACGTGAGCATGCATGAAACAATGTAGAAGTTGAAGATGAGTCTAACTTAAACACTCTGGAATAAAGAGAAGTGCTTACCAGGAGGCAACCCGGAATTTTTACTATTTCTATTTTCGAGTCTGTCAGACCTGCACATCGATATGGCACATCCAATAAAAAGGATGCAGCATATCGACTGTACTGATCATATATATCCTTTTATTTTCCTTCATTTTAGTTTTATTTATGCACTTTGAACTTTCTGTTAGCTGTTTTGATACGACGTATCTAGGTTTAAGGATGAAGCATGAAATTTCTGATTCGTATTTTATTCCAGGCTCGATATGGCGCATCCCATCCCATGGATACGACGTATCGACTGACTTGATGAAATTTTCAGTTTTAGTTTTTTATTTTATTTTTGTTCTAAACTAACCAAAGAGTAACGTAGACGCACTAGTGTGATTTTCATGCATATTGAGTGCTAAGAATTCAAAGGAAGTGGTGATTTACATAGATTCTGTATTTTTTGTGTGCTCTAGTCATGGCAACACATACGCCTTTTCACACACGAAAATAAAAAGTTGCTCACAAACGCATCATGGATGATCATACTGAGCAAATCTTAGGGGAGTTTTCAGTTCTAATTCTTTCTAATTCATGTTTTTAATTTATTTTACACAACGAGGACGTTGTTTATCTTAAGTCGGGGGATGGAGAATTAGATCGTTACTTGTCCTTATTTTTCAAAAATATGCGTAATATGTGCTTAATATATGCCAAATTTAAAAAAATTCTAGCATGTTTTTTGTTATATCAAAGTTGCGTAATCGCACACATAACCCTTATTTCCATATTGTGAGAATTAAGCCTTATCCATTTCTATTATTTTACCCCAAATTTCACAAAAAATATGAGTGTGTCTGTGATTTGTAGTAAACTTTAGGACTTTGCTTGTAAACTATTCGAGACTACTATAATGAGTATTATTGATATAAATGGAGTAACTTGTCTATACAGATAAATTTCTAGGATTACACCCCAAAAGCCTTTATATGTTATGTTATATTAACTAACTATACTGGTTAGTTAACCCCCGTATAAACCCGTTTGTTACTCTCATTTCAAGAGTAAGATACCCTACAAAAACCCTCAGATCCATTCCTTTCATTTCTACACCCAATGTTAAAATTGTTTCCTTACACCTATACACTTTAGTGTACCCTGTAGATTAAGTTCATGGTTAGTTACTTTTTGTAAATTGTGTATTTCCTGTGTTTTTGTGTAAGTTTCTTATCTATGGTTAGGTCGGGAATTGCACATCGTAATGGGTGTATTTCTTGTCTACGTATTGGTCGGGAATTGCACATCGCAATGGGAATATGATAGTAGTAGTTACTTTTTATTTTCGTGTGTTTACTACTATCACTATTATTTTTATTTGAAGTATGAAGTTATGATGGAAATATTATCCAGATGTATTATGATTGGGATGTGGTGAAATTTTACACCATTAGTTTATGTTTAAAAGAGAGAGAGAGAGAGAGAGAGAGAGAGAGAGAGAGAGAGAGAGAGAGAGAGAGAGAGAGAAGAAGAAGAACAAGAACAAGAAGTGAGATTGTGAGATAATCAGTTTGTTTAAAGCTTAACCGACTCTACATTTTTAGCTAATCGATTATTCATTGGTATGTGTTATAAACCAACAATGTAAGTTATGTATTAGTGGAGATATCGGCACTATTTGTTGTATTATATTTATGGATTGCAAGGGAGTTGGCCGTTATGGGAATGCCAACTAAGGTTTATTCTTTGATTGAGACATCATTGAGTCTAAATCGTGTCTACCTATTAAAGCGTGATTTAGTCTATACTTTGTATCTTTTCCAAAGTAAGGTTGGGAAGTAATTAACCACATTGATTCATTTTTGTATGGACTTAATCTTTTTTTTTTGTGATTTTATTTTAAAAACAATTATATGTTTCCCTTATCCTTACCGTTTTGTATGGCTTAGTGAGAATGTCAAATGCATGAATGTAGAGACCATCCGAGTTTTTGAGGAATCGAATGACGCGCCAGTGATCTGGTATGTATTTCGGTGACCATCTGTTATGCAAATAACGCGCCAGCGAACCGAGATACACACTAGTGGCCATCTGTTGTTTGAGAAATCAAGGATTCGCGCCAGCGATCTATTATGTTTGTGTAGGTGATGTTTGAACAAAATCTAGGTACAACCCTTAAGCCTTATCATGTTTAACCCAATTTACCGATTTAGACTTGTTACTCCTTAGCTTTGGTGGTGGAGATGCGTATCCTTGCCAAGCTTATGATAGAATACTCGTCACGAACGAGAAATTGAGCGAACTACTTAATTGTTACCACATAGATTAGTTGAGTGATTTGAGTGTTTCGTGAGGTGTTTGGTTGTGCAATCGAGATTAAAATGCATGAATGCTTAACTATAAAAAGATCCTAGATAATATTTAGGATACATTTTCATAAGTTTAATCTAAGGTTTACTTGAGGATAAGTAAAGTTCAAGTGGGAGGATATTTGATGACATCAAATTACAATATATTATTAGCATCATTTATCCTATGTATATTGTTTATTTCGTGTTATTTTATATGAGAATTGATACTTAATCACTTACTTTTGTAAATCTCAGTTATAAACAAGCATTTGGTGCAAGTCGGCTATTTTGGACGTAAATTAGAGCTAAACGAATTAAGTTGTATAAGTCTACTAAACTGACGACATATACGCGATAGATATGCCGTACACCAACACTTAGACGAATATGAAGACCATTGCCTGACTTTGAAGCATACGCCGCATGGATTTATCCCATGCGCCATATATAAAACCTTGGTCAACGAATAAGATCTTACTTATTCTAAGCCAGATATGCCGCGTAACATCCCAGAGATGCGGCGTATCAATCTCAAGACTTCACCAGAAAATCCAAGATATTGAAGACAGCATACGCCGCATGAAGAATGAAGATGCGTCGTATCATATGGCGATGTACGAATATTCCAGAATATAATAATCTTGGACTCTACGCGAAGTTACCTAGATACGACATATCAGATAAACTGATATGTCGTATCGACTATGTTTCCAGAATGTATAAATAGAGGATCGGCTGCCAAATTTTGAAGACATTCACACACAAGACCAGACTACCGACCACAAAAAGACACAACCAGAAGGACGAAATCAAAGCAATAATAAGGTCCTGCTAGTGAGTAACTTCATAGGAATATTGACTTAATTTGTATTAGTACTCTTTAATCATTTGGTTAGTGTTCTTTTCACTATTTGATCGTACTTAAATACTTGCAGTCTTTTAAAGACTATATGATGTTTTATTTGATGCTCATGCGTGTGTTTTGATTATATTATTACTTCATTAATATCGTTTGCATGATTAATATAAGCCCTAAGTGGTTAATTAATAAATTGATAATCATTAAGGTAGACTTTTTGCGGATTTATGATTAGTCGTGACAGGATTAGTCTATTGAGAAAACTTAAAATCCGAAATCTAGACGTTTAGCTTTGTCTAAACATTGGAATGAGATACGCACTCACATGAGCAACCAAAGAGAGAGAATAAATATAGTATTCATCATATATAACTAAATAATTAGCCAATACATCTTCCTTACTATTGGCTTGACCTCTCATCTGCTATATGTATTCTTATATGTGTGTGTGTGTGTGTGTCATTTGCCTAATTACCTTGCCTAATTACCTTTGTTTACAGCTTTACTTACTCCAAACATCGTGTCAGTCTCTCTGGCCGAAAACCCCCTTGCATTAGATTAGGTTTGATTAGACTAACTTTTGAATTAAAATACTGATAGATATTTAAGTGTTAAAATTCCACTCTTAGTGATCAACACTATACTTACCAACTAGGAAATATTGATAAGGTACACTGCCCGTTAGTGTTTGTTGTAGGTTAAGTCGGCTAAATATAAATTTAAAACTTGATAACAATATTTACCTATCCTAAACGATACATCAGTACATCATCATTAGACATGGTGGATCTTGATTTTAAAAACTTTTGAACGGTTTGTAAAATAGCTTTTGATGATGATGGTTGCAAACACACTAAGTTTTACACTTCTCCTAGGTAGAGTACCTAGCCGTTGTATGTAGTATAGGTAAAACACGGGGGATTGATCGTTCTATAGGAGAATAGTGAGGTAGGCTTGAATATATGTCAAATTAAGTCTAAGGGTGGAGGGAAGATTATTTTTGGTCTTTTATATTTATCGAAAAGTAAGTAAAATCTCGGGTTTGAAGAGTTTGGTTTTTAAATACTAATTAATACTAAAATTAAATTAAATACAAGGAAAAGTAAATTAGTGAACTTCAAGTATGACAAAAGTGTATTCACTTAGAATTCCATTACTCCATAATTATCTTTTATTGATTAGTCGAATTGTCACGTCCTTGTTTAATTAGTGTAATTATATTCCTTATTACCTATCGTGGGTGTTCAAGCCCTAACTCCTATGAACTATGTATAATTGAGCAGCGCCTAAGAATTCCTTTATCCCAATTTCCACAATACAATCAAAGTTCACGCATGAAATACAATGATATCAAGTTAATCAATTAACTACACATTTTAGTGGACGTTCAAGCTAGTATAATTTGACCTAGCCAATTTCAAACTCCTAACGCAAAACACTAATCAACAAGAGATGACACACATAATCAACATCTAGGTTTCATGCAATCCTAAGCAAATACTATTAAATTTAGCCAGGTTAGTAATGAAATGAAAGCAATTAAAGAAATCAAACAATAACAAGTAAACATAATTGAATGATTGATTAAACAACTTATCTTCTCAATACATTGAAGTACTTAGGGCCAAAAGGCCTGGAAAAATAACTAAAAATTCCTAGGGTAGGACCTCCGAGGTTAGACCAAAGTTGCACACATTTCAATGGAAACAATGCAATATATATATATATATATATATATATATATATATATATATATATATATATATATATATATATATATATATATATAAATGTGATGGCATCACTTGTTAAGTGTGAAGCCGTCAGCTCGCCGTCTTCTATGGTTTTGTTATTGTACCGACTTAGTTGTGACGGCGTCGCATTGGAGTTGTGACGCCGTCAGCCTTCATATATTTGATCTTGACACTCTCAGCTTTAGTCCGTCACAGGAACTTGTATAGTCAGCCTCGCCTAGGTGATGGCGTCACATATTTGGTCGTGACACCGTCACGGAGCATTCTCGTGACGGTTTTTCCCGATGTTGTTGTTTTCTTCATTTTCTCGTCCAATCGAGCTCAAAACATTTCCTTTTACAGCATTTGCTTCTAAAGTACGTAAAACTCAAATAGAAATTATTTAGGGTATATAATTACACCTCATCAATTTTATAAATCAAAACGATATGATGCCACTTGTTATTCCCACTTACTTGATAACTAAACTATTTATTAGTTAATTTAGTCAAGTAACATATCTAAGATTAGTTTACCAATGAATGAACAATTTATCAAACAAGTATACTTTTCAACGCTTAACTCTTATTGATATATGTCAAAGAATTATACCCTATTGTTTGTGGAATAACAATAGGGATTGAATGACAAGTATGTGTGGTGATCTCCTCACTAAACTCAAACATAAACCTTAGTTAGTATTTGAGTAAGAACTATGCTTAACCAACAGATTATCAAATTTGAGACTTAGTTTTATTTGGAGGAAAATGAGCTCTTGAAATTGTTCTTAACTTATAATACAAGAAATGCATTTTCCTTCTTTACAACTTTATTTATAGACAAAGGTGAAATGAAAACTCGTAGGGTAAAAGGTACGCGTTAACACGTGATAGGAAAAAGTACACTTTGTACTTTTGCTTCTATTTCTACTATGCTACCATAATTACTTTAAAGAAGAATGTTGACAATTATTTGTACTTTTTTACCAATTATAGTACATCTTTACTTTTAATAGTACAAGATGTTTTCCGTCTATTTATCAAAGACTTAACATTCTAACAAAATGTGTAAGTCTCAGAATGTCTTCACTTCGTTGAGAAAAATCTTTAGGGAGTTAATGTGTTATTGTAATCATACATTGACTCCATAATCCTAATCTTGGTCCATATCTTCACTCTGAGTTATGCCTCATTTTGTGATGAGTCTTTCTTCTAGACTCTGAAAAACATCTTGTGGATGACTCCCTAAATGTATTCCAACATTCAGGGACTTTTGTTTCACTTCGGTTGTCTTTCATTCAAATTTTATACTAAAGGTTAGTGAGTACATAATTGGCCCTACATGTAGTCATAACTTTGCAAGGAAAGATAGGCCAGAAGAAACGTACAATAGTAACACACTTTTTCAAATGTACCGATTTGGTACATGTACTATTTTTTGTCTCACTTAATGTTACTTACTTTCATGTTTTGTGCTAATTTGCAAGCTTAAACTTGTTTAACCTAAACCAGATTCATTATTGCCACATGTACATGCCAGTCAGATTTTCACTCTCTTAAATAGTAGCTTTTGTTGGGGAAGTTGGCCGTTGAAAAAATATGCGACTTCAGTGTCAACTCATACGGTATCTTCATCTTTGAAATCTCTTCTCAAGATACCCTTTGCAAGCTCATTTTCCACATGTTATTGGATCACCCTCTTCACCAGTCTGGAACCGTAGTTGGGATCATACCCGAGACTTTTGTACCCGTTCCTACTGAAGATAAAAAAAAACAATATTCCAATTTGCATTATTAAAAGTTTAATAAAGCAAACACTGTAAAGGAGTAGACGTGTCAAGTATGTACTGTGAACCTACATTTGATGGGAGTAAGCTCGTTCTTTAGGCATGGAAGAATCTTTGGTGTCAAGTATGTAGTGAACCTACATTTAAGGTCATGGTGATGAAGGTGTTTATGAATCTGACTGTACGACCTTGTGAGTGTGTCACCCTACCATCATCCAAAATTTGAAGGAACACATTAAACACATCAGCATGAGCCTTTTCAATTTCATTGAATAGGATAACAACATAGGGCCTTCTGAGTACTGTCTCTGTCAACTGCCCTCCTTCCTCGTACCTTACATATCCAGGTGGTGTGCCTATCAATCTAGAAACAACATGCTTTTTCATTTTTTTTCACTAATGTCAATCCGTACAAGGGCCTCCTCGATATTAAACAAGTAAGAAGCAAGTGGTTTTGCTAGCATAGTCTTTCCTAGTCCGGTAGGTCACATGAACATGAAATTAGCTATTGGACACTGAGGAACCGATACGCCAGGGATCGTTGGATAACTCGGTCAATTTTGTTACATTAAGTGGGACAATAGTTCACGTACCAAATCGGCACATTTGAAAAAGTTTGTTACTATTGTACGGATAAAACCCAAACATTAAATATGCCACGTTAGTTTTTTACCGGTTTTAATAAAATTTAACCGGTAGCATGTAAACACGTGTGAAAGTTAGAACAAAACATGAAAGTGTACGTAACATTAAGTGAAAAGAAAAATAGTACACGTACCAAATTGATATATTTGAAAATGTATGTTCATTATCATGACGGTAAAACCTAAATATATATATATATATATATATATATATATATATATATATATATATATATATATATATATATATATATATATGAGGAACTTTCGTTAGTAAATGGTCAACTAAACAAAGCTAATGTATCTATACTACATTATAAAGGATATGAGATTTCTTATAAAAGGAAGTCTTAAAATTTTAAGACAAAAAGCATTACTATAAAATGAAAATTAAAAAATTAATGTAACATTTAAAAATTAAAGTCTCATTTAAACTATATAGCCCCCCTCCAATAATGATATATTTTAATAGAATTATTTATAAGAAAAACTAAATAAACTTATAACTACCAATTTAATGCTAAAATTTGAAAAATAAATGTGCTAATTATTTATACTATTAATAATTTAAATGTTCTATTTTTTAAAAACATATATCTATTACGTTATAAAGTATCTGGGACATGCTAAATAAGAAAGGTTTGTGAAAATCATTTATTTATCACAAAAATAGTTACCGAGTTTCCGCGGCCGCATTACACAGATATCTTTCTAGTAAATCATAAATGCATGCACTTTTCTAAAGACAGTTAAATGAAGAAGCATTTATGCTCACATTATCTAGAGAAAGTCGATTACTTTTTCCAAGATGTACATGACCCAACCGGTATTTTCGTGATCAATTAAGGACTTTTTACTAACCATTCCAAAGTGTTTACATAACGAGGTTCGTTATGGGGTTTTCTAAGACCCCGGGGCTTGGAGTGTCATACCATGCATGACCATTCAAAGTCTACTATCCATCTAAATAAAATCAGTTGCTGAAATTAAAAGCATTTTATTATTTCACTTATTTTTTATAATTTAAATATCTCTTAAACCGTTAATCGTTAAGCGAAAATATTTACACCGTCGCGACGAAAGATTTAATTCTTTTTTTATGGCAAGACTTTGATATCTTTCGAAAAAGAAAAAAAAATCGTTTTTCGTTTTTCACGAAATTGCATTTTTCGATTAATTTTACATTGATATGAAATTTGCAGTTAAAAATCATATACGATTAATCACTAAATTGACCATCACATGTGATATTGGAATAAGATCCTCTCAAGTTGAGAGGATCAACTCGACTCAACCGAGTTGATGATTGATCAAGTCGATGATTCAATCGATGGCTCAAATCAAAAGTTCTTTGATTTGAGCCATCGGATTAAATCTAACTACCATATATCTCAACTGAGTGAGTTATCCTCTCAACTCGAGAGGATCCCAATCCTGTGATATTAGAATATGTAATCATATATGATATGTAATTTCACATGTGATATGGTATGTAATATCATATGTGATTTTACACTCATATCACATGTGATATTACATATTATATATGATTTAACACTAATATCACATGTGATATTTAAAGTAGTGTTTGATCGTATATGATTTTTAGTACAAATTTCAGTAACATAAAGAAAACGAAAAAACTTACAAAAAACGTGAAAAATACGAAAAAATTTTTTGTCGAAAGTATATCAAAGTCTTTATTTATGAAAGATAATTAAACTTCGTCGAATGATATATTTTTTTCGCTTAACGATTAACGGTTTGAAAGATATTAGTATTTAAAAAAAGAAGATGAAAATAGGTTTTTTTAATTGTTGAGATTAATCTTATCCATTATATTAAATAAAAATGAATTGTGAGATTGATCACATGGTATGTAAAAAATATTTTGTCATTTTAAATCGCAACGTATTTGTAAAATGTGTAGGCTAAAAACTGTTATAACGAAAAAATGATCTTTATATATTTGAAAGAATAAAAAACAAATGGCGTCATTAGTTATAAAGTTTTTATAAAAGCTCGTGTATTACACAGGTATTAAATTAGTTGTCGTAATAAGAAAACATACACACAAGGGATGTCGTCACTCCTCAATAATTTAATGTTTTATTGGGGCAATTTTATATTTAAAGGAATTTTTATTTTGTAGTGCTTACCGAACTAATTCTTACTATTCATTTAGTTTTTTTTTTTTTTTTATTATTATTTTTTTTTGCTAATTATCTATGTGATTATTAATTTCTTTTGTTAAGTAAATAGTGAAATTCGGGTTATTCGGATCAACCAAGAACCGAACCAAATTCAAATTTGGTTTTCGGTTCGCTTCGGTTGAATTCTACTTCGGTTCGGTACAGTTGAATTCTACTTCGGTTCAGTTCGATTTTCGAGTTGACAAAAAAAAAATTAACCGAATTAATTGAATCGAACAAACCGTACAACAAAATAACCGAAACCGAATCGATCAACGCCCCTAGTTATTACTGTAGTATATAATTGCCAACAGAAAACCAAAGACTCACATGGTTCACATGCTTCACTTAGCTGTTTGGCTGCTGTCTCTCCATCATTTTAGTTTGTGAATTTATATATGTTTCGTTGTGTTAATCGTGGAAACACACTACAAATTTCATTGGACAAGGCACAAGTTAGGTTGTAAATCTGATCATTATCAAGTTTCTTTCAACCAAATGGATTATCTACCTGTTACATATTCCGCTCCTTTATACTATACGAACCAAAGTTGGATTATAACGTTTTAAATGATCAAATGGGTAGAACTAAAAGATTAGTCGGCAAAAAAATACTACGTAATAATAATAAATTAGCTACAACACAAATGGGATAAACAAGCGGAGACTCCAGCCCGACCCATAATACTTTTGAGGTGAACACATTTGACCCGTTACCTAACCAACCTGCTCCATTTCG
Organism: Chrysanthemum lavandulifolium; assembly: GCA_022545495.1. Lineage (NCBI taxonomy): Eukaryota > Viridiplantae > Streptophyta > Magnoliopsida > Asterales > Asteraceae > Chrysanthemum > Chrysanthemum lavandulifolium. Next base: position 129,934,767 of record CM040242.1, on the reverse strand, counting down.
CCACCTTGATGTAGTTGAACTAAAAGCCAGTTGATTAGTTGATGACCATGTGTTTGACATCTACAATTATAGTTGTAAAGCAAAAGCAAAAAAGTAAAGGTGGCTCATGAAGGGTACAAAAGATCAATTTTGTACAACCAATCCTACTTGCACATTACAACCAAAATGACAAACATTGAAACGATGTTAAGCAATGTGTCATTTGATGGAAATACTGAAGAAGAAAAACAGGCTATCGAATTGTTTCAAGCAAAAGAAGAAGAAATTCAGAAGAAGAAACTCCAAATTAGGCAGAAAGTCGAGCTTCAGTTAAGTCGTGCAGAAGAAGAAACTAAACGACTGTCTCGAGTTTGGGAAGTAAGCCTGATATTCTAAGTACCAACGTCATCAAGTTCAGTCATTTCAGTATTATAAAGTTATAATTTGTGTTATTTGTTTCTTTGGATAATCTTCAGGAACTTGAGGTGTTAACTGATCCTGTGAGAAAAGAATTAGCCACAGTGCGAAAGAAGGTGGATGCGGTTAACCGTGAGCTCAGATCACTTGGAATATGTTGCCAAAAGAAGGTAACAGCTCTAATTTCTTGATATCACTTGAAATATTAAAGTTCTCGGTTTTCACCTATTTACCTAGTAAAGAGTCGACTTGGATTATATTTATCTCTTAATTGGTCAAATACATAAAATAATAGCTTAGAATAATAGGTTAAAATTCTCCCACAGCGTAAATTTAATGCATAAAGCCTACCGTGAATTCAAACTTCATGATATGAAAACAGGAAAAAGAGTATAAGGAAGCATCCGAGGCATTACACCAAAAGAACGAAGAAAGGAACCAGCTAACAGTCGCTCTAGCCGAGGTAAAATGTGTAAATGATTTCTTGTTATAGTTTAATAAGTGAAGTTCAAACTTTAATTATGTGTTAAGTTAATTGCTCGATAACAATTTTTCAGTTGGTGAAAGAAAGTGATAAAGCAAGGATGAAGAAACTAGAGGAGCTCAACAAGATCCTAGATCCTTCATGCTGATTATGTATCTGTTATAATTGATTATTTTCTTTTAAAATACTAAGGGGATTTACTTGTGTATTACTGTATTTATGTTCCTTGTATGTGTGATAATTGGTTTTTATTATGATTTATTGATTTTATTTTTATCGGCTTGTCTACCTGATTTAGACTTTTGTAACGTAATTAAGAAATCTTGAGTTTCAATCCTATATTCTACTCTTTTCAGGTGATTTATATTGAATATGTTAAATATGACTACAATTACTATGGATGAACAACAAAATGGATTGAGTTTCAAGCAGAATTTTTCTGCATGTATAAAAATGGTCCAAAATTTTATTGTTTCATAAAAATGCATAATGCATTTAATATGACCACTATACAATCAAAAAATAAACCTATATTTTCTATTTAAAAAAAAAAAAAAAAAAAAAAAAAAAAAGTTATGATAGGTTGTATAACAGAAATACACTTTGGATAGCTTTGACCCGTTTAACCCATTTGACAAGATATTAACTTCCAAGTTCCAACTTCGCAAATGAGCATGCTTGACTTTTAAAGCCATAAGGGTACATTAACACCTGAAGGCTCATAGTCGATTGGTACCCATGTAGTGTGAGAATTCTTACCCGTCAGGTGATTGTGGGTTAAGTAATAGATATATTTATGGTGTATGTAGTTCTGAGATAGTCAACAATACAATAATTGTACAACAAGAAGTAAATTTTGTGGTACTCACTTCATCCTTGAACTCATGTAAAATAAGTTGATCGAAGTTGTACACCACTTTTACTTATTTTCTTATTCAACACAAGATTACTTCAATGAATACCATATTAAGATTTCATTTCTTCAGTCTTTAAAATACAAGGTTGAAGGTTGTATCTAATATAGTCATTCACACACTTTTACAAAAATGTAAATCTTACTGTCACATATTAGCATGTTGACCATAAATGTCAATGTTTGCAACAATGTGCTCAACTCATACAACAACTAGTTTGTTTAGTGGCGCTCACTTCATCAACAACATATATAATTTCTTTTCTTGCATTAATAACTTGCTTTGTTGCCTCATTTTCTTTCGCTTCAAGGCTTTTTTGACTTGCAATTTCAAATATTTTTGTGATCATCTGAAGAAATGCATCTTCAACATTCAAATTCTCCTTTGCAGATGTTTCCATGAAACATAAATCCTCTAATTGGGCAAGACTTTGACCGTCTTCGGCCTCTACTTCTCTCGAGTCAGCCAAATCCGACTTATTGCCAACAAGAATAATCACCATTTCGCGATTTCCATACTCTCTAAGCTCGTGTAACCATTTCCTTAAGTTTTCAAATGTTACTCTCCGTGTTATGTCATAGACCAACATTGCGCCAAACGCTCCACGATAGTATGAACTTGTTATGGCTCTGAATCTAAATCAAGTAAACACTTCAACACCATCAATTTTTAAATTTCTAGAAGTTATAGCAAGTTAAAATGCAATGTAAAATTGTTGACCAGTGTTGAAACCAAGGTTTTGAAGATCGTGATCCTACTCATGATCGTTTTCGTTTTTACAAGATCGGAATCGTAAGATTGGATCGAAATTCTAAGATCCTCCTATAATAACATTTTCTTAATAGTTGTGTAATATTATTCAAATATACAAATTATTATATATCATTAACACAAAATTATATGAATGTTTCATGAAAGTGTTGTCTTAAATTATGAATATAAAATACTTAAGAAGATTAAAATGTTGTTTTTTTAATTCTAGAAAATATGATCAATAACTTTTTAGTTTTTAAATTCGCGATTCGAGAAAAGTAAGATCGGATCGGATTGGATCTTAAGATCCTATGGTCAAGATCGGGATCTTGTAAAATCCTAAGTGTGCTAAGATCCTACATAAGATCCAGATCATTTTTGCTTCGTAGTATCGTAAAATCGTAAGATCCTAAGATCAAGATCGGGATCCTGACAACTGTGGTTGAAACTATGAAATGTATACTTTTATGGTAACTAGGCGAGTACCCGCGTCTAGCGGCATCGGTTTCTAGCGTCAGATAATTAATGATTTGTAATATTGTGGTTAGTGTTTTGTGTAGCGTTTAAAATAGAACGTGAACCGATGAAAATGCAATTACAAACGGTTGTAATATACGATAACTAAAGTCTAGACAAAATTCTTAACATCTATCAAACAACATATAAAAACATTTAATAGAAATGAAAGTAAACATTACATCAGTTATGGGATAAAAACTAACAACACACGTTACATGTCGCGTAAAAACTAATAAGGATGGGATTAATGGTGACCAAAATTAGCGTGAATGTGATTAGCCCAAAATACAAAAATTTAGGCTAATTTTGGCTATTTTGTAAAAGATTTGGGCATATTTAGTCCCATCTTTTTTTTAAATGGGTGTATTTAGTCTATTGAAAAGTTAAATGTGCACTAACAGACACATATTTTCTCTTAATTGTAAAACATTATAATCTTTTTTTAAGAAAAACTTATATACATATAATATATTTATATAGCGACAAATCGTTTTTGTGTTAAAAAATGTTTATGGGTTCTCAACGGAAAATAATAAAAGTTTAAAGATTTTGGGACTAAACATAATGTTTTGAAACCCGGTTCGACCCGGGTGGTTCAACTAGTTGAACCGTTCCCGTCGAAGTCGAAAAACGGGTCGATTTAAACCGAGTCAACCCGACAGGTTTGGTCAAAACGGGTCAAATTAAACAGGGTTAACCCACCGGGTTTGAAGCGTCCCGGGTCAACCTGGTTTTCGATATGTACTAATAGTTTTAAATGTTCACTTTTTACTTTTTGGTTTTTCCTTTATATATAGTATATGAGGGTACCCGCGTGGCGGCGGCGGGTACTCTGTGACGATTAACCGGAGAAATAGATCTCGATGAGACCTGATTCATCAGTTTGTATCGGTTTCAACGGGTCATCTCTAATTCGTTTTCGGATGGCTGTTATTGGTTAGCCGAACCGGTGGCGACACCGGTTTCCGGTTGAACCCCGTTGGTCCGGTCTGATTTTCAAAACTATATGTACCATCAACTTGTTAGCTTGTATGAAGCTTTGGGTGTTTTATTAATTTGTATAATGTGTATAATAACATGTACTTTTCATTTTAGGGTGTTTTAAAAATAACATTAATTAGTGTGTTTAATTATTTTATATTTAGAATTATGTTGTAGCTTGTTTAAATTGTACATTGTGAAAATTTTATTGTACATTTTAGTAAATGGTGTTTTAATTGGTTGTTTTTAATTTGGTAGATATGCTTTTAATTGGTTGTACAATGTGAATAAATTATTATAAATTTCTCTCACCTTTGACTTTCAACTTTTCACTTTTCAAGGTTTGGCCGTTTTTCTATTATATGTAGTATAGATATAGATAATGCGCAGAGAAAAATTGTTAATTTAATGACATATATATCGAAATTTAGTCATGATGCAATAATACTATCACATTGACCAGCAACATCACAAGAATACTTACTGCCTGGATCAATACGGAACAAGTGGCATACATGGTCTATAAATCACTAAACTCCTTAATGTATGATATTTCAAAGGCCTTAGATATTTGGACCTGTACTCAAGCCCATTGTAGAGCCCAAAAATAGCAAGTGCTACTATGTTACTCGTGAGTCCTAAATTCCTAATTAAGGGACTAGAAATTAAATTTACGGCGAGGGATAAGATTGAGGCAACTTTGAACGTTTTGGTCCTGTTTTTAAGTCTTTTCAGGTTTGGACTTTTGATCAGCGTAAAATCATGAAAGGCGCCCGCTAGTCTAACTGGCGCAACGGTATTCGCGATAAGATGACTATATTGGACCAAGTACAACTTTAAGATGTCCTTTGGTGAAAAATTGGTTTTATTGATCCGCCTAAACCCGTGGGCTCCTTGCATGATTTTTGACGGACCAAAATTAGAGCATAGGGTATGGTCACGGTTTGCCTCGCCATTTCCGATGTGGCTGGACAAATTGCACCGCCATTTGCACGCCACTGCACCGCCCCTCTCCGGCGTTATTTACAATGTGAGTCAATTCACATTCGCCATTTTGTGGTTTGTTGCTATTTTATTTTATTTTTCTAGCCGTTGCAGCAAAGTAACGGTAAAAAACTTCAATATTTTTTTTAAATATATTTATAAATGCTATCTTCATTTAACCATTTTCCACACAACAATCTTAATTCTCTCAAACACATACTTTCTACCAAATGCGCATATTTTCTACCAAAGAAACAACTTCTCTCTACCAAATATTATGGATTATTCACTTTCACATACCGTCGTTGAAATCAAAACTGGTATTCATAAACTAATTGATGGGGATACCATTCGTAAGCAAGCGATTGTCGACTTAGCTGCAGTTTAACATCGCACAAACAACTGGAGATGATACAAGGAAAGCATACGCGGAATGCAAAATTCGCAAGAAAAACTAGCTTTGAAAGATTTGGAAATGAAAGATGCTTTGTTTAATATGACGGGAACAATATAAGATCAAATAAGTGCTAAAGTTATTTGAATGCATTCAAAAAAAATATACATATTGTGTTATGCTTTTCAGTTTTCGTATTGTTTTTCAACTTTTCGTATTGGTATTTTTATTAAAATGAATGAAAATTTAATTTCTTTGAAAAAATGAAAATAAAATAAGATGATGGGGCCTAAAAACTAGCAAAAGGCTTGAGCCATGTCTGAATGTGAAATGTGAAATGTTGAGTTGACGTTGAGGTGGCGAGACGACATGCCAAACGACATGCCACCGTACCTAATGCTCTTAGAGCGAAGGGTATGGTAGCATGCCATTTGAGCCAAATTAACGCCACCTCAATATTTCACATTTCACATTAAAAAAAAATGATTTTGTGTACACATCAATTATTATGGTGTGTGTATCACATCTTTATAAAAGCATGAGATGTGTTCACCTTTATAGTTCGCCATTTCCTATGTGGCAATCAAAATGACATGTCATTTCACATGTTAACACACCTCACCCCCTTGTGCCATTACACACATCGCAGATAATACAATGTCACATATACATATTTGTTGTGTACACATCATTTATTATGGTGTGCATATCACCCGCCAAAAATATAAACTATAAATTTCTTAAAAATGAATTCAAAACATGCAAAGTGGCCGTTTCATCCATTGTCGTAAATTTCTCTTAGAAAAGTTGTAGGATCTTGATTTGTTACACAACACATATGCGGCGGCTAGGTTAAGAGTTTAGAGAGAGAATAGTGAGAGAGAATGGGAACCCTAGAGACAAAGAAAATATATTATGAAGGTCCAACCCTTTTCCTTGGAGGGCAAAGGGTATTTATAGGTACAAGCTTAGACGCCTCTAATAGGTCGTGGATCGTGCATACAGGTGGGTAAAGACCGTCCAGTCCTCCACGGTGTTACAAAGTAATCTAAATACTAACAACGAATAACTATGACTACGAGCTTTTAACGAGTATACATACTTGAAGTGATCGACACTTTAAGTCTTGGATTTACTAAATCCCAACAATCTCCCCAAGGAGGTCACCTCAACTTACAATGATTACAAACCGATATGACATTTCGTTGTTCTTGGTTTCTTTGATTAAGCACATTTGTTCTTTAGCTCGTAGTCTTTGATTCATCATGATCGCATGTTTTGAAAAATCGAGCGGAGGTCTTAAACCGATCCACGTGATGATAGAGTATTTGAACCGACTTTGAGATTATCGGCGAACCATAAATCTCGACTCTTCCTTTGTGGTGTTGATAGTATGTGAAGTTGTGACTATTGGACCGACATGCTCACATTCGGATCATGATATCTTCTTATCGAGTAGCGGAAGCTTTAGCCGATTCATGTATTGAGTGAGCATGTGGCTATGGATTGACCGCTTCATTCGATCATTGTAGAACGTAGGCGACTGCATACAACAGATTAGCAATAAAGCACATGAAAGTGTCTTTGACCACTTTCGTTGAATTGAGGTACACGGTCCACGGTTCCCGTTGATCGATACAAGCATCGCATGTGATCATGTATAATTCGAAGAATTTCCTTGACAGGGTTTCGTTGTTCTCAAACCGGGCGTCTCAAAGAAGACAACACGGAGTGAGTGAACCAACAATCGAGATTCACCGATTGATGAAACGTGATTTGAGAACAATCGTGTATTGCTTTATAGAAAGTGTTTTGCAATACCACGAAGGTTTTATGGAAAATCAATTATCAATCATAAATACCCTTTAATTTTGAAACATTAATACACAATCGATGTGCTATGAAAAGAACTTTTAATCACAACGACCGGTTTTCAAAGGTATCCGTCAATCCATAACTCGAACCAGATTGATTCAAAAGATTGAATCGCCCCATTGTTTACATTCGGTTGTCACATGGTTGATCTATAGAATAGATCTCACATGCCACCTACCAGAGCTTGTTTGATGTTGGCTCGAAGGCTTTCCATCTTCATTGTGAATATGTATGCATATCGCTCGGATGTTCCGCAATACCACAAGGATAATGCGAGGACTCAAGATATAATATCTCTTCCACATTGTGTGAAGCAGAGAGTCTTCATTGAAAGTGTCCTAAGGAGATTTATTGATGATCTCGTGGCTCTAGACTCAATTTGTGCATATTTGGATCCTATATCGGAGACTAGGGAGAGGGTCTCCTTCTTCAATATCAAAAATCTCAAGAGAAAGTCGATAGATAATGTCGGTTCCTTGTGAGAATGAAACGAGTCCTTTTAAGAGGAACTTGAGTGGTTTGGGAAGTTGAAGTGCGGTGCGTCCACCGGGTCCATAACGTCTTGTCTTCAATACCGATGTTACCTTGGTAACCACCAAGAGTATATGAGTTGAACCCGTTCTCGCCCTAAGGTTGAATTATTGGAGGCTATTTCTTTTCACCCTTTATCACATTACATTTCTTTTCATTCTTCAACCCCTTGATTGCTTACCGAGACATCATAGCTAGAACCTTGTTGGGTTTATTCCGGTACTAGCTCGGTTTCGATCCGCACTTTTCCCATATCTCAAATTTTCTCCTTTTATCATCATACCTAAGGACTTCTACACTAACTAGTGGATTGTCCTCGGTAGATCCCTCCGATTCTGGCGGATCATGGGAACAAAAACCTAACCTTATCATCCTTATATCGCCTTTCATAAAGTAAAGTTGGTCGGTCTATTTGGTATTGTTCATACGCCATTGGAACCAATTAAAACCATTTGAAAATCAATCCGATATTTGTGATATATTATCAAAGCATTTTGTTCTGAATTGTTTTGATATTTTTAGAACAAGAGCTCCCCCTCAACATGTGCATCAAATGTTTGAAATCGTTTTGCACACGGAGGCAAGAGAAAGAATTAACTTCTTTGATTACCATTTTCTAACAGATATCAACACCACTTCCCTTATCAAAACAAGTAGATAAAGCATTTTAGGGAATGATGAGGTTTTCATAAGTTTGCTCCCCCTCAATATGTGCCTTGAGGTTTGAAAGAGTTTTGCACATACAAGAGGAAACCTGCACATTGACCACGTTTCAAAACTTAGTGGTTTAAGATAGATGCTCCCCCTCAACCTGTGCATGAAATTTCTTGAAATCATTTGGCACATGTCGGAAGGAGAGCTTGTACATCCTTATAAAACCATTTACCGAATTATCAGATTATATCCAATTTAAATCACAAATTCTCCCCCGATCACAATTATCAAATCATTTGAGATTTGTGATCTCTGTAGATTTAAATTGATTTTGAAAGCTTTTAAGGGGAATTGTGACTTGGTTGTGAAAACTTTTTAACAGATAAGGATCGGATTTTGAGACTTTAAACTCCATTGATTAAACATGCATGATTATCTTTTGAAAACAATTGTATGACAGATAACCTTTTGATTTAAATGAAATCATTCTCCCCCTCAATCAACGACACAAGTTGTTGATTGAGAGATAGATATTTTGACAAACTTGTAGGTCCAGATGATTTTCAAACTTGAGTGCAAGTTATTTTACAAAGCAATTAGTTTTCATTAGATAGCTTATAAATGTTTATAGAATCAGAGCATGAGATTTGAAAAACATGATAAAGCATGGCTCTGTTCTTTCTTTGAAAAACGGGTTACTGTCTGAGATGACAATAAACCAATATTTTTCTCCATCCGCTTTTTTTTTTTTTTTTTTTTTTTTTTTTTTAAGATTCGAACTTCATCTAGAGACCCGTGCCATTCTTTGAGTGGCAACACAAAGTCCGTAGATGTTATCGAACCGACAAGAAAAACATGATAAATAAACAATATTTTTGAAGATTTTCAAGATTTTTCGATTTTTATGGATTTTTGAAAATTTATATTTTCTATTTTCTTTTGTTGGTTTTATATTTTGTATTTGGTTTTGAAAAGATATATACAAAGAATAGATGAGTCGAACACCTTTACTCCTCGATGTCTTCCTGAAGACGTTTGAGCGTTTCAGGTTGAAGGCTCTTTAAGCCTAGTCGTGGAAGAATAAACTCAAAGCGTTCTCGAGGAAGAGCTTTGGTGAAGATGTCTGCTAGTTGATATTCAGTATTTACGAAGTATAGTTCAACCACACCGTTTTCAACTTGTTCCCTGATGAAATGATGTCGAATGTCGATGTGCTTTGCTCTAGAGTGTTGAACATTGTTGCAGCAGAGAGCAATGGCACTTTTGTTATCACAATACATAGGAACTTTGTTGAATACAAAGCCATAGTCGATAATTGGGATCTCATCCATAAGATTTGAGCACAACAGATGACATGGCTATGTATTCACCTCCATAGAGGATATGGAAGTGCTCATTTGTTTCTTTGAAGACCGACACAAGCTTGTCACCCTAAAATTGAGCACCACCGACGATTTCGACGTGTATCTTGACATCCCGCATGGTCAAGATCTGCATAGGCCGTTAGAGACATACCGGTATCCTTCGGATACCATAGTCCCATGTTAATGGTTCCTTGGAGATACCGAAGACCCGCTTAATCGCTTCAAGGTGCTTTTGGTAGGCTTAGCCTAGTATCTAGCACACATGCATACAATGAACAAAATGTCTGGTCTTGGTCATGAGGTACATCGAGGATCCAATCATACTACGATATTTCGTTTGATCTACTATGATCCCCGAGTGGTCCTCATCCGGTTTTACGCCCACCATAGGAGTGTCAGCGAGGTCACTCGAGGTAAATCCAATTTTCTTTAAGATTTCATTAGCGTATTTAGATTGATTTATAAAATGCCTCCGGACTTTGTGAAATTTGTAATCCCAAGAAAATGACATTTGTCCCATCATTGACATTTGAAATTTGGAGCCCATCTCCATAGAAAACGATCACATTCATTAGGGTCGGTCGAGGCAAAATAATATCATCAACGTAAATTTGAACGTGAATTGAATGTTTGCTCGACTTTTCGTGAACAATGTTGGATCAATCGCTCCCTTGTGAATCCGTGGATAGAAGAAACTTTGATAGCGATCATACCATGCCCTTGGAGCTTGCTTCAAACCGTAAAGGGCCTTTTTCAATCGATAGACATGAGTAGGATGCTCGGATTCACAAAACCTTACGTTGGTCGACGATACGACTTCTTTAAGATCTCCGTTGAGAAAAGCCGCCTTTACATCCATCCGATAGACAATCATATTCTTACTTGCAAGATTAGCCGTGAAGATTACGATTGCTTCGATGCGCAACAGAGCAAAAGATTCCTCAAAGTCGATGCCTTCTTCTTGACGATAACCTTTAGCAACTAACCGTGCCTTATTTTTCAAAACATCACCGCGCTCATCAAGCTTCACTTTGAAGATCCACTGAGAGCAATGATCATTGCACAATCTGAATCGGTACTAATTCCCATACATCTAGACGATCGAACTCATGAATTTCTTCTTGCATCGCGTTAAACCGGTGTCCTCGACATTCTTGTTTTAACATCTTTTGGTTCGATCTTGAGAGTCTTGAGTTGAAGAAGCACCATAAGGCATCGTAGCTAATTGTTTTCGAGTTGATCTGACGAACGAGAAGGATTCCCAATGATATTATCCAATGGATGGTCATGTGTCCATTTTCTAAGATGTTCGTGTGGTTGTTGTTGAAGGACCGATGTAGCGAGTTTATATCCCCGATGAAGATGGTTCGGTGTTGGTTCGGGGCAAAGATGTTTTCAAATGGAGCATCTTCTGGAGTAGCAAAGGGATTAACTTCATCATTGATGCGAAGCAGTTCCATGTTGTACATTCAAGATTGGTGATTTGTTGATGAGGCGAGTGATCGCCAGCAGCGCTTCTTGACTTAAAGATATTGAGACTGTAGGATTGACTTCATTCTCAGTGTTATGAGCAGCCTCTGTTGTGGGAATTGACTATTCAATAGCACTAGGCTCATAGAGTTCATCAAACATAGGATCAAACAATTTCTTTAAGTCATCTTCAGATGGAGGTACATATGGAGTTGCTGGAGAAGAATATGGTACAAGGGATGAACCAATGGGACTGTTATGAAGTGCGGGTCCAGAACTGGATTGTCCAGGAGCCATTTGACCGGACAGCTCATCGAACGTAACGTGAATAGTTTCCATGATATCTCAAGTTCTTTTGTTGTAGATTCGGTAACCCTTCTTGTTTGGTGCATAACCTACAAAAACTCCAATGTCTGCTTTAGCTCTTAATTTACCTAAATCTTGACCGTCATTTGTTGGATAGCACAAAGCACCAAACACACAAAGATAGGATAAATCGGGTTTTCTTTTATGAACAAGTTCATATGGAGTTTTCCATGAGAGGTGTGAATAAGGAACGATTTTGGGTGTAGTGCGTGGCGGTGGCTTCACCCATAGAAACATTGGAACCTTTGAATAAATTAGCATTGTTCTTGCGGCTTCCACAAGAGTTCGATTTCGTCTTTCAACTACACCGCTCGTTGAGGAGTTCGTGGAACACTTCTTTGATGGTGATTCCAATACTTTCATAAAATTGACTTAAGTCTCGGTTAACGAACTCTGTGCCATTGTCAGTTCGAACAATTCTAACCGTGTTGTTAAGACGAACCTGAAGTTGCTTGATAAGTTTGATGAGGACGGCTGGAGTTTCATCCTTAGTCCTCAAGAACTTAACCCAAGTAAATCTAGAGTAGTCATCAACAATGACTAAAATATATCTCTTCCCATTAATCGTTTGCACTCTCATTGGTCCGCACAAATCCATATGAAGGGTATGAAGAACTTCCATTACAGAGTTTGTGGGTTTTGGTTTGTGGGCAAATTTTGTGCTTTTTCCCAATTGACAAGTTGAGCAAAGATGATCTTTCTCATATTTTAATCTGGGTAAGCCTCTGACAAGATCCTTTCTGGAGAGGTTGTTTATGGTGCCGAAGTTCGAGTGATTGAGACGACGATGCCATAACCAAGACTTTGTTTTAGAAGCCTTTGACAAGAAGCGATTGAGAAGACTTCATCATATCATCGATAGAGATGGTGTATAGGTTAGATCCTCGAGTACCTCTTAATAATTCTACACCGTCAAGTTCTCTAACGAAGCAAGTATGTTTCGAAAAGCCACTTCAAGATCGGAATCACGTAATCGACCAATGAGAAAACAAGTTATGACCAAGACCTTCCACATAGTATACCCGGAAATTACACTATTTCCAACCACATAATCTCCATAACCCATAATAGCCCCAAAATGGTCAAGTTTCGAATCTAACTCGTCTCCGATAAATTTGCTCACGAAGTTCATGAGCCGTGACCGGTCACCAATATATGTTGAACGACTGAGTCCAAATACCGAGAGGACGATTTATACGACCGCATTTGAACACGTACAAGAATGGATAATCGATAATTTGGAACCCCATGAACGATTGGGTTCCGCTTGGTTAGTACACATTATTGGAGCACCCACATCGATAATAGGAGATATGACCTCATTAGTATTGGTTGCAACACTAGTAGTGACGGTGGACTGTGTGAGGTATGTTCACTTCTTAAAGGTATGATTCTACCGGTGGGCTTCCATTTCTTAGAAGGTATGGATCTAGACAACTTAGGGCAAGATTCTTTCAATTTGAATTTTACGCAAGAGGTTTCCATTGATAACCCATATTGCTAAATTTTCTTCTGTAGGCTTCCAACAGATTTGCTAACCTTTTCTTTTTAGGCTTCGGATCTCCTTAACATGTCTAGCATTTTTATATTCTTGACCGAGTATTAACAACATTAATCACCTCATTCTCGTAACATTTATGATTAAGACCAAATCAAACATTCATTACATGTTTTGCAAAAGGCAAGAGAATTGAATTAATTACGATGCGCTTATAGCTAATACTAGAATCAACACGATCTGCTTTATTCATTTCAAACTTATTCTTCCTAGGGTGTTCTTCTACTAGCTTTTCTTCAACACTTTTGGTTGGCAAGATCCTATTTCGCATTGTATTGCTCAAGGCTTTGACCCGCTAACCTTAGTATTGCCGATTACTCCTGTAGAAGGAACAACAGGAATATTAGTTGGTGAAACTACACTGTGCCTTGGTTGTCTAGAAGTGCTGGGTTCTGAAGTTTTGTGAGGCACATTAAAAGTCACATTCTTATCCTTAGGCATAGAACTGGGTGCTACTATTCTATCTCGCCTATTGCTAAATTTCGGACATGTGACAATTATATACTCTAAGAGTTCTTGAGATCGTTTGGCATCCATGCAAGCATAGGCAATGGTACTATCAAGATGTTTTTCTAATCTTTCATCTTCAACAATCTCACGAAGACCCTTTAAACTTTCCTTAAGAGATGAGAGATATGCTTTATGTGCAAGTTCATTATTCCTAATGGGCGGGGGAATATAGAACATATCAATAGCATACTTATCACAATCGAGACTTTAGGAAGCAGTACTTGCAATTGAGGATTGGCAACTTTCCTTTTACCTCACGCTTAAGATCCTCAATATCATTAAGTAAAGAAGTTATATTTTCAATTTGTTTATCATGTGTAACTTTAAATGAATCACATAACTCTTTGTTTTGATCATTAACCTTGAATTTTCGTTTTAAAACAAGCATTTTCCTTTTGTAAGTTATAAATGATGTTTTGAAGTTGGAAATTCGAGAATCTAAAGGTGGAGGCACATGGGAACCGATTACATCCCTCTTTTCACCTTTCGGTTGTGAAATTTGAGCTTTCAACCTTTGATCGTGTTATAATGAGCTCGAATTTGTTCATCACGTTTGTTGATTTCAAAAAATGCATCAAACTCAGGAGCATCAGATGATGTCTTGATATTTGAGGTTTTAACATTTTCTTTGAGATGTTGATATTTTAATTGCAAAGCAAAATGTTCAACTTCTAATTTTGAAAGATGTTTAACCAGATTATCATGATCATCCTGTTCAATTTTCTCATGCAATTTTGAATTCGTTTTTTCAAGCTCAATGACACGATCATGGGAAACTTTTAAAGCAACAGATAATTCATGAAATTGAGATGCGAGAATAGAAGAATTCAGTAGCAACATAGAACACATCTTGAGCAACACATTGAGAGATCAAGTTCTCATTTAGTATATGCAGATTCTTCCTTTCAATTTCATTGTATTTTAGTTCCTGTTCATAATCATTGACTTCAACTATCATTGCATCAAATTCCTTTTCCATTTCTTTAATATCAGTGTTTATTCCAATTTTAAGACTCTCAAATTGTCATTTTAATTGTTTAAAGAAAGGCATGACTTCGGTTAAGTAGCATTCTTTCATTTGCTCAAAACCCCTTTCCCCCTCAGTAATTCCTGTGGGTGTGATTCTCTTCTTACACGTTTTCTCAAAATCAACAAACGGTGATAAACAACATATAGGTGATTAAGGTCCCGCTATTAGTGGCAATAGATCTAGGAACTAGGTGCATTGGTGTATTAGGAGGATACACAGTTGCTTTTGGCAATTTTCTAAGGGAGGTTAGAAACAACAAGATTCTATGCTTTTGCTTATCTAAATCCATTTTCCGAACACTTGTTCGGGAGTTTGAAGTGTCCGAGTCGTAAACATGTTTAAGGAGATCCAGTTTTCCTTAGTGTAATCATGAGGTTTGATCGTTATGTTATTCATTTTACACTCGGGATTTTCAAGCTTCTTGTTCATTTTCTCCTAGTGATTTCATCGATTTCTTATCTTCCTCTGTGCACTCAACGCAACTAGGTTTCGCCAGGCTTAAGGATTTCATTACCATCATAAAGTACCTTATGAGCAGCTCTAGCCTTTTAATAACCTCGGGACTTGGTTCCTCAACAAGGGAACGCTATGCTTATCGCTTAAGATTCTATGCTTAGTGATCATGTGAAGCGATCAATGGTATTCCTTGTACGCACAACTTATTCTCAAGTTTGTTTTCAAAGTTTTAGATTGGAAAATCATTCAAAAGTTTTGATTCCTTAGCATTGAATTCTTGCTTAAGCATTTTCACATTTTCTTGAAGTTCTTGTTTTTGCTTAGCGTTTTAGAAAGCTTTTCTTGTAAGGAGTTTAACTCTTGTTTTAATACTTCTTCTAAAATTACTTTTTCGATAATTATACGCATTTGGTTATCCATATCCCGCTCACGGGTAGTTAACTCAAACTTAGCACTGTTCATAAATAGCAACTTGTTCCTTATAGGTATTGAGCTCGGTGGTCAAGGAATCATCGAGCACAAATGCGGTGTATTCATCATGCATGCATTCATTGTTAATTGCGAAGATTCATCACTAGGTACAACAAGATCGTCATCTTGTTTCACATATTGTTCATATGGGATAACATAGTTATTTCCATATTTTCAATATCGACTCAATGACTTGATGAGATTGTACTTCATGGTGAATCTTTTGCTCATCAACCACATCATATAGTTTGAGTACCTCTTTAATGATGGGTTCCTTGGATGGACCGGCTTGTTGAGATGAAGAGGTCATTGGAGAGATATTAGCCATAAATATAGTTTGTGCACATGGTTCATCATCAACGTCCGAGTCAAATGCATCACATCCGCAACTTGAAAGGCGTTGGGATTGTTTCGGCAAAGATGCAATGGTTGTTCGTCCACATCTCCATCATATGTTCTAGCATTCCCATCGACAAGAACAATGACTCCTCTTCATTCAACATTACACCATTATCTTGTGCTTGAACCACCAACATCTTGTCCTCAAGTATTCTGCGTTTTGAGGCGTTTTGGTTGAGTCTGATTCCTAGCAATGTGCCTTCTTCACCATAGTTGTAGCACTTGATTGGCTTTGCTTGACCACGGTTTCCATTCCTTCCCAATTCGATTTGCAAGATAGCCTCTACCAGCTCCACCTCTTCCTTGTTCATACCGCCTTTCTTGAACTGGTTGAATCGTAACTTTTCCATCTCGACCAAAGCATGGTTGTGTAGATTGGATGCGATCCCGATCTCATTGTTAGTGTGAAGTCTGTTGGTATGTGGAGAGAAGGTTAAGTTTTGTTTAACCATAAAAGCCAATTTATTGATAAAGTGCTCCATGACTTCATCGAGTTAGGTTGCTTATATCCCGAATCGGGAACGGGCTTGTGATTATCATTTCCGATGGGTGTGAATTGTGATGCTTTGGTGAAGAATGCGGTTGTATCATTTGATGAGCTTGTTTCTCTGGTTGAGATTTGAACTGCTCAAGAATCCTTTTTCAAACATAGCATGTTTCTCATTCGAAGAAGGAAGGCATACAATTGCTCATAGTTGGTGTTCTTTAGTCCTTTGTAAGCTTCAAGTGACAAACTTGTGCCATTCGGGATTCATATTGTTTACGAATTTTGAGTTCGGTGAATGTTTGGCATAGTCATCTTGATATTCCTCATATCATTCACCGACTTGTGGAATCTCACGTAATATTCATAAACACCTTCTTCGTGTTTCATCTTAAAGTGCTCAAATTCATCATACTGGTTTGTGATTCTCTGTCTTCGATAGTCAATTCGAACCCGAGAAGCATCTTGACATTATCCCAAACCGCCTTGGCTTCAGTGTTGTGATTGATAAGCTTGTAGATATCTTTTGGAAGACCTTGAAGAATAATATTTGAAGCCTTGATATCAAGATCGAATCTCTTTTCTCCTTATCGGTGAGTTCATCATACATCTTAGGTCTATCCATTCCATAGACTATTGTTCCATCTGCAGCAGTATCAATCATGTCTCTAGTAGTCTCAACCTGATAAGGTCCTTCATCAATAGACTTACGGATGTTAACCCCATTCTCCTTTCCTAAGCAAGACTGACTGATTCGTTGTGACCAAGACTCATAGTCGATTCATCAAGAATAGGAGGGCAGTATCGATCCTCGCGCTTGCACATCATCGAGAACGGAAGACATGTTTAAATTCTACGGATTTTACAAATCTTTGACTTAACCGGAAATAGATACTTTCACGGATTTTACAAAATCAAGAGATAAACCGTAAAACTTACGCACTTATGCGTGAGACAATGAGTTACGCGTAGGAACTTATGCGTAGATGAGAGCTTACGCGTGAGCAGTTACTGGCGTAACTTACAACTTAGTAGAGACACAAGCTTACGCGTGAGCGAGTTTACGCAGAGACTAGAGCTTACGCGTAGGGTTTTAGGGTAAAATACTTAAGTTTATGCGTAAACCAAAGCTTAGGCGTAAGAACCTTATGCGTAAGTTTCCTTAGGCGTAAGACAAGCTTATGCGTGAAAAAGCTTATGCGTAAGAATTGTTACGCGTAAGTTTTATGCTTATGCGTAAAATTAGGGTTTTACCTAATACGATCTCTTACACTTCACGATGTACGAGATATCCAAAGTCAAAGTGTTTTTCGTGCTTATCCAAGCAAGAAGAACACCGAGTAACCACCGTAAATGAAGATCAAGTGAAAAATTCTTACAGCGTAGGATTAGGGTTTCGTTATGCGTAGAAGTACAAATTTTGCCAAACACGTTTTATGATCAAAAACGTTAAGACAACCAGATAAAGATGATAACACAACCTTAAAAACACCAAAACAACAAGTCTCGAAGATCAAAACCACTATTCTCTCTTATGCGTAGATCAGTACACGCGTATCCAAACACTCTTAAAAACCAAGAAAAGCTTGTAAAGTTTGAAACTTTTTGCAAGAAACTGAAAGTTTAACACTCAATAAACCTTAACCCATAAGAATCTTGGATTAAAAAGTGTAAAATTTAAAGCTTTAAAGATTCAAAAACTCGTATGCGAGACACCCTTTTTACGCGTAAAACAATAACTAAACCTTAACCCGAACAATAACTATCAAACCAAGAACATGATCAAACCATGGCTCTTGATACCATTTGTAGGATCTTGATTTGTTACACAACACATATGCGGCGGCTAGGTTAAGAGTTTAGAGAGAGAATAGTGAGAGAGAATGGGAACCCTAGAGACAAAGAAAATATATTATGAAGGTCCAACCCTTCGCTTGGAGGCAAAGGGTATTTATAAGTACAAGCTTAGACGCCTCTAATAGTGTGGATCGAGGCATACTGATGGGTAAAGACCGTCCGTCCTCCACAGAGTGTTACAAAGTAATCTAAATACTAACGGTGAATAACTATGACTACGGCTTTCTAGCAGTATACATACTGGCGCGACCGACACTTTAAGTACTGGATTTACTAAATCCCAACAAAAGTTGTTGTTGCCACACATATAATATTGATGACAGGGACGGAATCAGGGTGGGTCCCGGGGGGTTCCGGGACACCATGGAATTTTGCGGCATCGTGTTAATTTTGGTACAAACCTCGATTTTTCGTAAATACACCTGGTCCCAAAAAACTATATTTTGCATTTTATATAATTTTTCATAAATGCACCTGATCAAATTGTGTTCTGGTTTCGTCCCTGATTGACGACAAGTTATATTTCAAATTTATGTATCAAGTGTTTCTTTTATGTATGTTTGAATACGTGATTATATTATTAGTTCATTTTCTAACAAAATTAATATCGTTAATTTACTAGGTTGTTTTCTAGTTGGGACCATGAAAAAGAATATAACTCATGATGCTATTAATGTGTTAATGGATTATACTATACTGTCTAATATGGTTCTTATCCAATCATGATAAATGGTTGAATCTGGAATATTTTTAAGAACATCATATCGTAAGGATTCGTTTATACCATTAGATCAAATGAAATCTAATTTCATATATCATGCTATGACATGTTGATACTTGAGTGAAAGATCAGAAAGACGAAAGAAAGGGAACGTTATACGTACCTTTCTTGCCCGGCAGTGTCCCATATCTGAGCTTTGGTGATCTTATCTCCAATCTTAATATTTCGGTACGCAAACTCAACTCCAATCGTTGGCTTAGAATCAAGATGAAACTCATCTTTAGCAAACCTTGAAAGAAGATTCGATTTCCCGACTGCTGAATCCCCTATCAAAACCGTCTTAAACAAGTAATCGCACTCTTCGTCAAACGAGCCACTACCCATTATATTGATCTTTTTTCTCTTGTAGAACGAAAGAGGAAAGTGATGTTTTCAGACTTTACTATGAACTTGTTAAAGAGGTGTTTAATTTAGTGTTATAATGCTACAAAGCATTTGATAAAGACATGCATAATGATAGTTGTTGATCGTCCCTTTGGTTATTTCAAAGGCATGCTGTTCTAATCAATCAAAGGTTAGCCTCGCTGGCCCTACCTTTATATACGATTAACTTTATGTTTAAACAGATAATAAGATAATGTTAGGTATGTTCGAACTATTTTTCTGGTATATTATTAGATAAGATTCCTAGTTTTGTTATCCCAAATACGATATTATATAGAGTGTTGTTAATTACGTTGCATTGGCGATCTTTGGTCATTTTTTAGAAAATACAACAAAGTGACAATTTCACGAATCCATAAGTCAATGGACTGATTTGAGTTGGATAGAAAATACTTTTTTTTTTACTTTGTCTACTTAATTATTTAGATATTAAAGTACTTAATTATTAGTCATATATGTTTAGAACATTTTAATTAGTGTCTGATTTCAATAAGATTTTCGTCACGCCATAAATTTTTTTTGACCTTTTCACTTGATACTAACCAATCGATCTTACAGTATCACGCTATCAACTAATGTGATATTTGTTTATTAAGAGTCTATGAATTTGAATCTGATTTGTACATCTGAATTTTAATATATGATTGAAAAGTCTGAATCTGATTAAATCTTAATTTAAATAAGTGATTGAGAGATCTAAATCCGACTCAAATATAACTATTTGATTTTTAAAAATATTGAATGTGTTAAACTATTATTTTTTTACAATTTACATATTAAAATGCATTCATGGGAAAAATAATCTTTATTAAATGTAGAATAAATTTTTTCTAATATAGTTAATTAAGAGTTAAAATTTTAAAAATAAAATATTTAAGTTCATGTTTATTTGACAAAAATAAACATGTCTGATTCTAGATGAAATTTTTTAAAATAACTAACTAAAAATATATGAATCCGCTAACCCGAACCTTTAAATATGAACAAAACACGAATTGTCACATAACTATTATCATCTTTACATTTTTTTATATAACAAAAATATGCAATGATTTTATTTAAACGTAGTTGTAGTACGAAAGAAAAAGTTGAAACCAGACACACACAAAAAAAGATATTAAGAGGTATTAAAGACACTCTTTCTCCCTCTAGTTTAGTACGTTGTTTTTGTCTATTATCTCCTCTTAATGACTGGAAAAAACAAACACCCTTAACACTGACTGTCTTTTATCGCGTTTTAATAATAAGAAAAAAACAAATACACTTTTTGACCTAAACCTCTTACTGCATCGGATTAAAAGGCTGTTAAGATCTATTTTTTTAACAAACATCATCTAACTAAGTCTATTTCCAAAGATTTGAATAATCCACACTTGGGCATAAACTTGATTTTATACATTTCTAGTTAATAATACACTGAAACTATACTTAAATACAATGCATGAACTCAAAGCGTGCAAATTATCCAACAAACTCATAATTGTTTGCCCAAAGCTAACAAAGTAGTAATATGAGTAATTATGATTATTTTCATCATTAAGAGATTAAAAAACTAATTTACCCATTAACTTTTGCACTTTTGTGTTAGGTATAGAGATGCAAGTTGACAAGTTAAAACTGGTTTTCGGTTTGAAAAAACCGGTTTTCATAAAACCGATTTCGGTTTTGTCAGTTTTTCCAGAATCGGTTTATTTGGTTATGAATGTTTGAAATCGGTTTTGTACCGCTTCGGTTCTTTTCGGAATTTTACTAAAAACTTCGAATTTTATTTAATAAACTTGTTAATTATCAAACATTTAATTAAACAGTACACCGGAAACGTACTAAACAAATACAATCATAACTTTTTATTTTCACCGGAAACATACTAAAAAAATACAATCATAACTTTTATTTAAACAATACAATTATACAACTAAAAATATATAAATACTACTACATTTCAAGCTTCGACATGGCCATCACCCGAAAACATATTAGTGTACTCAAGTATATCGAGCTTCGGCATTGCCATCACCCGTTATACTCAAGTCATTAAATCTTCCAAAAAATCTTCTACATCTAAGTCTTCAACATCAAAGTCTTCAAATTCACCTTCATCTAATTCGGTATTCGGAGGTGATATCCCTAATTCAACTTCTTCTCTTGCTATAGTTTCTTCAACGTCTTCTAATATCGGACCTTCCAACGATGTTTTATGTTGTACCCTATCTACTCCGTTTAAATAATCTTTCAAACATACACATACTTCCATGGATTCGGGGGTTAGTCTTGACCTTCTTTCCAATATAATTCTACCGCTAATAGAAAAGGTCGATTCGGAAGCTACTGTTGAAGCTTGGACCGCTAATAAGTCACGAGCCATAGCGGATAAAATTGGAAATTAGATTTCCCTTTCTTTCCACCAAGCCAAAATGTCAAAGTTTGCAAGCTCTTCGTGAGTTAAAGTTATTAAAACGTTTGTAGCCATATATTGTCCCAACTCGCTTGTTGGGGCTGATGTTCGTTGACGCTTTGTACGTCTTCACATAAACTATTATAGAGGTTTATATTAATGTCTTTTGTCATTCGAGACGATCCGGCCCACATTTGGTCAACAATTGAGTTTTGTTGTTGACCATATTTTGTTGCATAAATTCCAATTTTTTTAAATTATCATTAAATTTAAAAATTTGGGATTCTAAATAGTCGGAGTCTTGACCGTCTAACCCTAAGGATAAATCTAAATTTTTCGTTATTCTTGTTATTAAAAGTTCTACGCCTCCAACATTTAAACATGGCCTCCAACGTTATTCTTGTTATTACCAAAATATTTTATAATTTTTTTTTTATTTATAAATTTAACCATTTTTCTAAACATTTGAGTAGGTGAGTTTTTTAATTCGTTTAACTTTTTCGTCATAGTATAAATTTGCTTTAAAACTAATGAGCTAGTTGGGTAATAAACACCCGATAGTATAGTTGTTGCCTCTTTAAAAACTTGTAAAAAAATAGTTAAATCATTTAGTCGATCCCAATCTTGGTCGTTTATCAAAACGGACTTATTTCTATTAACAAGTTGTTCATTAAAAGCTTTTAAAGTCTCACGTTGTTGTAATATATTTTCAAACATCATGCAAGTAGAATTCCACTTAGTATTATTATCATAGCAAGGTCCTAGGGGTATTTCACCACATTGTTTACGAAAACGTCTATAGTTCATTTGTCGTTCATTGCTCGACAAATGAACGCTTATTTTTAATGCCTAAATTTACTAATAAACCCCTAAATTTACTACGTAAACTATAACTTATTTTTAATGCCGCTTGAACGGATAAATTTATAACATGAGCAACACAATGAGAATGAAAAAAAGCACCATTTAAAACGGGTTTTATACGTAATTTTAACAATTCCATAGCTCTAGTATTATTGGATGCATTATCTAGTGAAATCGTAAAAACTTTATCATCTAAATTATATTCAATTACAGTGTCATGTAAATTTTTTCTTATATTAGATCCCGTATGAGGATAACCAAATAGTTTAAAAGCAATTGTCCGTTTCATTAATAACCAAGATTCAAGATTAAACTAATGAGTCGTAACGGCGAGATAAGAATTTTCTGTACCATGTGGTGCGGTCCAAACATCTATAGTTATAGAAACACTATATTTATATTCATGAAAACCATCACTAATATCTTTTTTAGCCGTTTCCCATAATTTAAAAGCAACACTTCTAAGAGTAGTACGACTTACTTGTTGATACCGCGGTTGTAGCCTCTTTTTGATAA
Source organism: Chrysanthemum lavandulifolium (assembly GCA_022545495.1). Lineage (NCBI taxonomy): Eukaryota > Viridiplantae > Streptophyta > Magnoliopsida > Asterales > Asteraceae > Chrysanthemum > Chrysanthemum lavandulifolium. The sequence continues at coordinate 129,911,377 of CM040242.1, read as the reverse complement.
TCTCCGTAAGCTTGTCGTTGTCGAAGTGGTTGAATGGAAGCGCTTGTTGAATAAAAAACTTCCTAAAAGCATCTCGAAGCGCATCATTATCATATATATGGCATTTGGTCACAGTGTTGAATGGCTACACTTAACGAATGTGTGACAAAACGTTTAGTGTGACCATATATGGCATTTTGTCACAGTGTTCAAGTGTGTGACATATATTTGTCACTGTTTATATGTATATCGTGACTAATGCTTTAACCTTACTTTTCATTTGTCACGCGTTCCAATTTCAGATGTGGCTAAATAATTAGCAAAACATATCAGCCACCCTTAAATAATGTGTGACAAAACTGGACTCTATGATTTAGACACACAAAAAATTACTTCATGTGACTAATGCATCAAGGGTTACTTGTATTTTTCACACATTCCAAATTCATATGTGGCTAAATGATCAAAAACAAAATTACCGATTACCTTTAGCCACATAATGTTCGATTGTGTGCAATATGAGTTCTAATGGTCACACAATCAAAATTTTCATGTGTGACTAATTAGTAAATGTTGTCAATTTTCGTACCTTCAGCCACACAAATATGCGAATGTGTGGCCGTTCCATTTCGCCCATGTGTGACCAAATCCCGTTTTTGTACTAGTGTATATAAAAACTTGACCATCTACACCAATAGTACCTTGTGACGTATCATTTTGGCTAACCGCACTACAACCGTTGTTATGAATTCTTTGTGTAGTGTTAGACGAGGGGCTATAAAAGTTCCAACATTTCTTGCAACACGCCTTTTCCAACCCATCCTTCATAACACTCAAATTGTAATTAGACCAAACATCCCCTTTTCGTTGAGTTGATCTAATTCGCACAACATCATCATTTTTGTAAACTTTTCGTGCAATGCTAGTTCCAACGGAGGGATTAGTGGAAGCTTTTTGTGATTGTGAGTTTTCAATTATAGAGGGATTGGAGAGATATTTGAGAGATTAGAGTATATATATAGAGAGATAAAAGAAATATATAAAAGTGTTTTTGACGTTTTTTCAACCATAACCAATTACATATTTATATTACAAATCCATAGCTTAATATCATAAAAAAAACACAAAAAACCAAAATAACGGCTAGTAGCCATTACACATAACGGTAAAAAAAATCGGTTTTTTAACCGGTTAAATCTGGTTTTTTTTTGCAACGGCTAGTTTGACCACATGTTTGACCGGTTATAACCGGTTTTCGGAGCAACGACTAGTTAAAAAAATGGTTAAAACGGATACATAACCGGTAAAGTTATTGGTGATTCTTGATTGATCAGTTAGGGTTTCTTGAAACCCTAATTTGAACTTTTGGGGATCTTGTTTCTTGGTGATCTATGGAGGTTTTTCGGTGGTTTATTGGTTACTATTAGTATTGACTAAGTGAATCAAGACTGTTGGTGATTGGTTCTAGTTCTTTCCGCTACAAATTAAGCTCTGTAATGTTGGGTTCAGTAAATACCCAAACCCCTTAAAACTAGGATTTGAATAGAAAATACACTAAGTGTTTAGACCGTTAAACACTAACGGTCACCGAGTGCATAGTCTCAAGGAACCATCTTCGAGATACTCAAGAAGAGGCGAAGAAGAAGTCTCCACCAAGAGGCGGAACTTAAGGGGTGAAGGCGAGTCAAGAAGGAGATGGTGGATTCAGGAGTGATGACAATAACTCACCGAATCCTAAACTCCTCACCAACTACTTTCATCAAGACAAACCAAGTAGAAGATCAAGGAAATGAAGATCAAGAATGAGCGGATAAGGCGGGACAAGTTTGAATCGATAAGACGAAGTCCTTATCAACTAAAGTCAACTTTCCCCGAATGGCAAACTATCGTGCTCTGTCATCACCGACTTATGGAAAGCAACCTTGTCTCTTACTTAATATAGTCTTTAGAATGTGAGACAAAATACATCAAGATTTTGTCTTTCAGAAATGTCGCTTGTCACTTAGGATAAAGTTAATACTCATACTTGTATAAATAGCATAAGAGATGGAGTGAAAGATTTAAGCTTGTGAATTGTAAAACTCACACACACAAGCCATCTTTTACTCCTCCAAATACAACTCAGTCCCTGAGATAGCTTAGTGGTTCCATAGTAGTTGTGCTCAGACTTAGCCTGAGCTTAGTGAGGAGTTACCAACACTTTGTCATTTCAATCCCAAGTGCTGTTCCGCAAGTACTTGGGTAATGTATTCTTTTTTATTCATTTATAATAAAGAATATTATGTTGAAAATTTCAGTCATTGATTCACTATTAGTTTATTTTTAAATACTTAACTGTTTTACGATAGTGAATAGGGAAAAACAAGTAGTATCAGAGCAGGCTGATTATAAAACCCCTTTTTCAAGGCTGCTCAAAATTGTTTTTAAATCAGGATCCTAAATGGCTGAAATTGATGTACCCCAACTAGTCGACAAAAGGGTGGAGCTTATTCAATTTGTTTCCCTAGACTTGAAGTTGGTAAATTTAACAAATGGAAAAAGCATATGCTTTGCTATTTGATCGATGGAACCTTATTATATCAAGTGTATAAATGAAGGTCCATTTATCCCAAAGATCGAAGGTTTACCTAAACTCAAGCTCAATGGACTCAGGATGAGAGGAGAGTGGTCAACCAGGACCAAAGACTCAAAAGTATCATCATATCATGTCTTCCGATGATATTATGGAGTCGCTTATGTCGTAGTACGCCTAAACAAACTGGGATGACCTGGTCCACATCATGAAGGCCCATCTAATACCAAGGAAAACAAGATAATGGACACAAACTTGAGTATAACACCTTGTGGCTAAGGACTCGTAAACTTTGTCTCAAACTTACACCGATACAAAACTTTGTTAAATGAACTATCAAATGATGGTGTTAAGTTGTCCAAACATGAAATCAATGCTGGTTTTGTCAATAGTCTCCACGAGAAGTGGTGAATTTCTCTCGGGGACTTAGGAATGCTAATCATATCCGAATCTTGAACTCCACGAAATTTATGGAAATTTGTCTATAAGGAAAACCTTATCAATGCAGACGATACCCGACTTAAAGAAGTCTCAGAAGTCAAGAAGTCCCCGACCACCACTTCAACACCAATATTAATCGCTTTTTATTCTAATAAAGTAGTTCAAGATTTTCGTGAAAATTCGGATGATGAGCCCGATGACGGATCAAGTGAGGAGTACCTCAATGACCGAACATTGAATTTCGTGAAAGGGCACTCCTTGCTAACTCTCGAAGGTTTATAAAAGAAACAAAGGTTTTCAAATGCTAAAGCAAATGAGGACACCGAATGCTTTAAGTGTCACAAAAGAGGTCATTTTGCAAAAGATTGTTTTCAAAACAATTTATGAACCCTCTTACAAACCATCGGTCAAATCGGTCCTCGGGCTTTAGCAAATTTCAACCAAAATCTATCGGTCTCATCAAAATTTTTAAAACAAATCGACCAAAACAAAATTGTATATTTTGAAGCTAAGTACAGAATGTCAAAGCTAATCTTGCATTGCTTGAGGCCGATCCCTCGAAACAACAAACCGTGTTAAAACATGCGGGGTAAAACAAAGGCCTTGTTGTTGAAACCTTCGATCGATGAAGAGTCGGTCTCATCGATGATGAAATGGTACATGTCAGTGCACTGATGGCCCTCTCAGAAAAGGACACGCTAGCTGTTGGGAAGAATCATGCCATGAATGGAGAGTGGGTCAACATCACAATGAAGAAGGTAAATATTTTAGTTTCTATGGATGATGACTCTGATTGGCAGTCTTATATGAACTATATCAATGTTGACCTTCAGTTTGTAGAAGAGCAACGATTAAATCTTTTTTCAAAATATAACAAGCTAAGTTTTGAACTGAACAAGTGTAGGGATGAACTGCTTCTTTTAAAACAAAATAAGCTTGAGGCTATCACTTTGCAAATTCAAAACGCTGAATTAGTTAAAAGAAATCAGACTCTACAAGATGAAATTAAGAAAGAAAAGGATATCATTGCTATTTGGACTGCTAAGAATCCAAGGGTCTTTGATGCTGTGGGAGCCCCGGTAGCAAAAAGAGAGTCATAGGTGAAGATCATCTCCCTGACTCTCACGACAAAGACCATTCTCCCAAACCATTTATGTCTGGGGGCATGATTACCAATGTGTTGACTATTCCCAAGCCTAGTGATTGGATTGAAAGGGTTAATCCTGAGAGTAAGCTTCCAAATTTCGATTCTGGAAGGATACTAGAGCCTAAAAGCCAAGCTCTAAAGAGCATTCTTGGACTCCTTGATGTGCCCAGTAGTACTGAACACATCTCTGAGTCTGAAGCAGAATCTCAAACACCGCTTCCTCTCCTGAAACCTCTTCAGGGTGCTGCTCCTAGCTCTAAGCTTACTCCATTACAAGTCAATCCTCACTCACCAAAAGAAAGGTCCGGACTTGGTTGAACCATCCTGAAAAGACCAACAAAACCAATCCAACAAGAGTCTACCCCACCGAGACTTCCACATCCTCATCCTCATCAAGTCGACCAAATTCAAGAATCGATCGAACTTGTGAGAAGCTAACTAATAAGATGGAATCCATCGAAAAGTCCTCGAATCAATCAAGGAAACAAAGTCGCCTCCTCTAGATCCTCAAAGTCAAAATCCACCACCAAACCCAAGCGTAAGTGTGATCTATGCCACAATACCACCATACCACTAACAATCTGTTATAGAATCCTTTTTGTATGATTTGAAAAAGGATGATCACAGAACTCTCGATCACTTACAATATGTAAGTTCACCAAGAAAGCAAACTATACCAAAGTTGGTCATCGGATGCTTCAACCTCCAATCGCTCAAAAGTATAGAGCAAAACCCTTTCCTCCTTGTCCAGCTGTGGCTTTAATGATCATCATCCCGATGATTGTCTCATGAACACATCTTTGTGATATTTATGAAATCCACTCATGAGACATCCCAAAGATGACAAAGATGTCATCCAATCAAGGAGAAGTTCCAAGCAACCCAAAATCACCGAGTTATCCTCGGTCTCCAAATGCAAAACCGTGGTAGCACAATGCACTCAACCACCGACCATGAGTCAATTGCCAAATTCAAACGGACCTTTAGACCCAAGCCCACTAGTATGTGGGTCGACAGAGAAACTAATCCAGTTTACTATTTGTGTAGAGACACGACGGGGAGCCTATTTGGCATCTAGATAGTGGATGCTCAAGAAGCATGAGTGGTGTTAAAGAGTATCCGCACAAGTATGTAAAGGAACTCGACCCAAGGTAGTATTTGGTGATAACTCATCATGTCCCACCGAAGGTTATGGTTCAAGATAATCGCAATGGAATAGTTTTCTAGAATAGCTTTTGTCAATGGTCTAAAATACAATCTCATCGATTGTCATCAACTATGTGATGCTAAGTACATTGTGCAATTCAATGACAAACAAGGCACCATCTTTAATGCCAACAAAGAAATTGTTTTGATAGCTCCTAGAAGAGATGATGTTTATGTCTTAGACATGTCAACACTCTCTCAAGATGGAACTTGTCTCTTTGCCAAAGCCAATGAAACTGTCAACTGGCTGTGGCACAAGAGACTCTCACACTTAAATTTCAAAAACATCAACAACTTTGCAAAACAAAACAAGGTCCTTGGCTTACCATCACTAGTTTTTGCAAAAGATAAACCATGCTCAGCCTGTGAAAAAGGCAAACACCAAAGAGCATCTTTCAAAACAAAACAAAATTTCTCCATCAAAGTCGCCTTCACCTCCGCACATGGATCTCTTTGGACGATCGGTCCTAGATCAATCTAGCATGAGAAGTATACACTTGTCATTGTTGATGTATTCTCAAGATACACTTGGGTATACTTTCTTTCCAAAAGAGTCGAGCGGTGATACAATAATGTCATTCATCGTGAACATTGAAAACCGAATGACATTATTGTTAAAAAATCAGGCGACAATGGTACTGAGTTCAAATGAAGAGCTTGAGAATTTCGTGATGAAAGGAATCTCCCAAAACTTTTCATCTCCTTACACCCCCGAACAAAATGGGGTAGGTGAAAGGAAAACATAACTCTCATTGAGGTGCTAGAACTATGTTAAATGGATTAGCCCTCTCTAAACATTTCTCGACCAAGGTCAAAACTGTTACACCCAAAACAGTCAATCATTGTCAAAAGGCATAACAAAACCCCATATGAGATATTCAAAGGTAGACTTCACGATATCGCTTAGTTTCATGTGTTTGGATGTCATGTGTTTATTCATAACCACAAGGATCATCTAGGCAAGTTTGATGCTAAAGTCGATGATGGATATTTTCTAGGTTACTCACCGATCTCTAAAGCCTTGTGGTATTTAACACAAGGAGACAACAAGTTGAGGAAACCTTTCATGTCACCTTTGATGAGAGTTCAGAAAGCATCAGGTTCACCAACACCTCAGTGGAGGAAATAGGAATTGATAACTCATCAAGATATCCTCCTAATGAGTATAAAACTGAAATCAATTCCTCATACCAAGCTGATGCTGACATCTCATATTATGTCTTACCTCACAACCTTCCCCAACCAACTATCAGTGAATTCATTGATAACCAATCAGTCCCTACTGGGATAGATAATACTGAACCATATGTTTAGGAACCTGTGATTCATGAACCTCAACCAGAACAAGACATCTCAACAGATGATCTTAATGACTCTGTGGCTCCTACACCTGATCTCACTCCTGAGTCTCCAGTGACCTCTTCAAGCTCAAATCCTAGACCACAAAGTAAGTGGACAAAATCTCAGGACATTGAGCTTGTAAACATCATTGGTGAACCCACTTAGGGCATGCTCACTAGAAGCATGTCAAAATTCTCAATTTCCGGTCATTTCTCAAATTTACTATTCATCTCAGGAATTTACTATTCACCGGTTACTATTCATCGTTTTTGAAGTCAAATTGATATTCTGAGAACGTATTTCAAAATTTTACTATTCACGAAACACTATTCATCCCCGGAGAAAAATTTATATTTACGACCATTATCTGCATATTAGTTCATGCATGGGTTTGCATAGTTCATTAATGTACATTTTCCTATTAAATAAACGCAATCGCGTAATCATTTATTTTGAACATTTGATCCGACACTTCCAAAAATTATCCTAATATATTTTTATATTCGTTTTAAGACTATAAGAATTATATTATTAGTTTATCCGATGTTCTCAATTTATTTTGTATATAATTATTATATATATATATATATATATATATATATATATATATATATATATATATATATATATATATGACGGTTTATGTAAATGCTACTCGATAATTATTATTTCACTAAATTTTTGTAAGGAAAGTATTTTTATAATTTTTACGACTTCGATATATTTTATTTTGTTCCGTTAAAATCGATTTCTAGCTAATGCTACATTAAATACCTAAATATATTTACTTATTACACAATAAAGTTAGCATTAAAATGCATTTACTCATTTAAATACATCACCCCTTTTTATTTCTTGTGTATGTCGACACAAATGAATGACACACAATTTTTGAGAACTAAATATCTATGTCTTCAATGAAAAATGAATTTACTCATTTAAATACATCACCCCTTTTTATTTCTTGTGTATGTCGACACAAATGAATGACACACAATTTTTGAGAACTAAATATCTATGTCTTCAATGAAAAATGCATTTACTCATTTAAATACATCACCCCTTTTTATTTCTTGTGTATGTCGACACAAATGAATGACACACAATTTTTGAGAACTAAATATCTATGTCTTCAAATGATATTTATATACTCCCTTTTGATGAGAACCGGCCAACCCAAGGGGATCAAGAGAAACCATAAATTTTTCATGACCCAAGTATTAATCAAGTCCTAGGAATAATCTAGTTAGGGTTTTGAAATAAAAACCTCAAGATTATTAAGCATACTTTGCTCAAAAAATTCATAATCATTCAAGTAAGCAATTCATGATTTTCATAACTCTTTCATATTCATCTTTATGTTATTTCATCATTTTTGCAAGAAGACATGCAAGTTACATGTGAATTTATACCACTTTTAATTGTTTTAGTACATATTATTAGTTATAATTATCCTATAATTAATCCCTTGAAACACTTCATCTATACTACATTATAAAGCATTTGGGACTTCCTATAAAAGGAAGTCTTAAAATTTTAAGACCAAAAACATTACTATAAAAGGAAAAGTAAAAAATTAATGTAAAATCTGAAAATTTAAGTCTCATTTAAAGCATATGTAACCGTCCTCCAATAATGATACATTTTAATGAAATTATTTATAAGAAAAGATCACTAAACTTATAACCACCAATTCAATGCTAAAATTTGAAAAATAAAAGTGTCAACCATTTACACTATTAATAATTTAGACGTTTTACTTTTGAAAAATATATCTCTACTAATTTATAGTATTTTGGACATGCTAAACAAGGAAGTTTAAAATGTTGATATTTTACCGCGTGGTTCTCACTTGCCTTGACTAGATTTTTTACCATACTTGCTATTCTTATTTGTATACATTTATATACCTTTATTGCAGGACGCCAGGGTCTTCAGCTGCGTATCCTGTATTTGAGATTCACTACGATGGTGACTTCATATGGTTGCCCAATTTAAGTTATGAGTTTGGGCGAACCCTTGTGCTAAGGTTTTGTAACTCCACAAGGATGAACTTTAATCAAATTATTGACTTGTTGGCCTACAAGCTTGAGTGTGAGATACGGGCTTTGTATTTTTGTAGGCCAAGATTTGTTCTTTCAGCTGGTTTGACAATTGTTGAATGTGATAATGATATTAAAAGGATGTATGAACTTGCCGAGGAATATGGATTAATCGGCTTGTACGTTACACATAAACCTGATAACTTATCATGTTTCTATTATCCTAACCTAACTTTTAATCTTCTTGATGAGGAAACACATGCAAAGCTTGCGATACATGATAAACTTGTGCAAATTGCTACATCTAAATCTTACTCTGATATTGTTGCATGGGAGGAGGAAGAAGGGCGTTCACCTCCCTTAAGAACCCCTCCTTCCCAACCTAGAAGTAAGGAATTGAATTCCAAGGAAAGAATCTTTTCATGGATTTTTTGCATAGCGAACGTGTTGATGATGCCATTAGGTTCAGCGAAGATGAATGGTACTATGGGGGATTTGTGGGGTCTGTAGCAATGGATGTTGGGTGGTCTACTTCCCCACCATATAACTGGGTGCAACGGGTTATCGAATACGATGGTTCCACTTTAACGAATGTACCCAAAAAAATCTCTTCCAAATCAGGTTATGTTGGATGCAGGATCTTCTTCTGTTCCACAAGAAGTAGGGACTTGTGTCAAGGCCAGGTATGGGCATAAGGTTTCGAGGAAACCGTACGCAAGGAGGTTATGCTTTCAAACACCAAGAGCGGGTTTACGGAAGTTCAAGATGTTGAGGCATTTCAAGGATCTAACAAGAGACCGGCGTTGAGGAGGTTCGATATTAAAACAACTTGGTATTTAAGGAACGGAAGGTTGGAGTGTAGGTATTGTTATGCAGCATGCTCATGCTGTTGTTAACGTTTAGAGACAGTTGTGTTAACATTACTTTTAAGTCAAAAAAGATTGTCTAGTCTAGCCTTTTTTGTAAGGCAACGTCTATGCATTGGCCACGTGCATGGTAACTATCTCTTCCTGGTATAGTGCTCTATCCAGACTTGTTTGTATTTACCCACTTTGACTTTCTAAAAAAGCACCAAAAAAATGTATTTGACAGTTTTACAGCTTGATTATACATTTTGCACATTGTTTATCAAGTGTTTGCATTTACCCATTATTTGCTAACTAAATAGGTTCTTGCATTGTCATAACATAACAAATACATTAACTTACATATTATCAAATACAACTTAACAAGAATAGGTCGTACCTCACTTGTTCAATGAATTGCATGTGATTGTCTAGCTGTATCAACTACATCTTGTTCAACTGGTTGTTCAGTTGTAGGTGGTTCATTAGTTATTCGACTTGCTAGTGGTTAGGTTTCTTCATCACTAATGTCACTGGGTTGGGTACACATAGAATCATGAATTTCATCAGCGGTTGCTGTAGTCCGAGTTCCACCTATAACAACTCGTAAATTTCCCTACCGATTTTCGCGGCCATATTTTTTTTCTTCTTCATTTCGAACTTTAAACACGACAAGTCACGCATATATTTTTTTTTGAAACTTACCTCGACCTCGATAATAAAAACTTTATAAAATAAATATGCAATAAACTTTTATACTTTTATATGTCACCGGGCCTTTATGCCCAAACCCGATCCGCACCTATTTCTCATCTTGGGCTCGAGTGCTAGCAAATAACCCAACACTTTTTTTTCCATTGAACCTAGCTCACCCATTCCATGTCCTAGCCCAACACTTCTTATAAATTGGTTAGCCAAATTATGAATACAATTTATTTGTAAAGCTCTTCACGTATTGATGGCCAAAGCACACAAAACGAAACAACACCCTTGGTCTATGCATTATTCACGTGGGTGGCAAAACACAAGAATCAAACTATCACTTTTAGTCATCATGCGTAGAGACAAGACAACACAGAATATCAAATCTTTGGTCATATATATATGCAAGCGTGTGTATATTCAAAGGAGACAAGAGTACTAAAGTAGCCACCCTACACAATTTTATACTAACCAAAACATAGGATGAACTTGCTTTTGACTTCAAAGACCAATATGTATTATGTTTCCTTGTTTCATGTGACTTGACTCTACACAAAACTTGCCCCTCCCTTTCTTGCTGAGATACCATGCGTACAAAGAAGAGACCAAAAGCACAACTAAACCACCCTAACACTATAACCTAAGACCTCTTGACTTCTCTACCCATTAGTCCTAGAGTCTCCATGTCTCTTGTGAATTGACAATACAAAATCATGCTCCAAGGTTGTGTCACTGTCGAAGCATGCTCAAGGACTACTCACCCATCACTTTCATCTCCTTGGAACTAGTAGGAGGCTTACATAAAATATAGGAAAGGCCATGCCTATTCTCTTCTATATAAACAATTCCTAGAACACATTGCTAAACTCACAAACTCACTACATATCTAACTCACTCAAACACTTCTCACATTCTAAGCATACTACTTAATTGTGGAAACAAGAAAAGGGAAAAGGCAAGGTTTGGGTTAAGCTTTGGAAGCTTGGTTACGCACCGGTTCTCTTTGTCCTCGTTCATTTTCCCATTCGTACCTCGTCTTCCTTTTGGCAATGTGAGCATACACAATCTTTGAAATCTCTTCACTATTTCATTTCTTACTTATAAACACATATAGATGCTTGTTGTATGAAACGTTTCGTGATAGTCAAAAAGAAAACCTCACTTGATTTCTTCATTTTATACCTACGTATACATATTAGTCTACACTTAAATCATTCACTAAAAATATAAACATGTTACGTTTAGTGAAGCTTGTGTATAAGTAATTAAGTATTCATGAAGAAAGTTGAAAGGAAACAACATTTAAAACCTCACATGCACATGCACGACTTAGTGTACAAAGAAGGGAAAATATATAACTAAGTAAAACAGTAGTGAAAAACCATCAAAAGTATTAAATCGTAAAAGAAAAACACCAAAGAGCCCTTGACTCCTTTGGCTGGGTCGTTCAGGATTCACACAAACCACCCAGGTTCGAATCTGGGTGGGGACATTTTTTTGTAATTTCTTCTATTTTACAAGTTTCACCATTTGACAGCTCTAGCCCTCCACTTTATGTCATTTAGAAACCTTCTTAAAACTTTTTATAACTTAGAAACTTATATAAATCCTAACAAATTCAACCCCTCAAGTTTATAACTTTATATTCTTTTAATATTTTTGCATTCTAACAACTAGTTTTGAACCCGAACTTATACATTTTTACAATTAGTAATAAAAGTCGAATCTTTATACTGTAAATTACGTTTCGTCAAATTAATATATTTAGTTTTAATACTAAAACCCGACTAAAAGACAAGGAATATTTAAAACAAAAGTAATAAAAATATTTCTCACTAACTCTACATATATATACATAAAACACATTCACTTATATATGCACATATCATATCACTCAATGTTGTATTTATTTATACTTTACCGACAACGTATGATTTTTCACAAACACTTTAAAACGATTTAAGCGTAAACTCGCCACACAAGCAACATTAAACACAATCACTTGTAAACACTTAATTTTATTTACACACTTGAGTCGTGAGTACACAAAGCGCAACCGAGACTTGCCATAATATATTTAGGTTGCTTGTTGGAGCCACTTGATACTTGATCTCTTTATGCTTTATTCACCGAGCGCTAAGGTGAGTTTATAGCCCACTTTTACTCTTATTTACTTGCTTTATAAACTTTGGGGTGAGAAACATGCAAAACTCTTTTCGGACCTGGCGAAAACACTATTACGTGGAACAACCTTGAATCCCAACTATGCTACCGTTAGTTCCCTTTGGGGGCGCGATTGTTATGAATAGATCTATTGGGATGACACCCCGTTCGAGTTTGACCGGATAGGCAAACGTCGGGCGTATATCATATCGTATTGATTGAGTGTCTTGGAAATACACTTGGGCTTTTATTTATCATGCTTCTAGATGCATGCACACCTTTCGTAGTTTCGGTCGCATGAACTTGGTACTAGCGTAATAGCCTTTTTGCATATAGTGTCATTCACGGAGATGCTATATGTGCAACTGTGGTCCAACTTGAAAACTTGATTACTTAAACCTATGAACTCACCAACCTTTGTGTTGACATTTTAGCATGTTTTTTCTCAGGTTTACTTATTGGCGTGGGCAATGGCAAAGGCATTCGTTGAAGACTGGCATCCGAAGTGTTTTCAAACATTTTAATACAAATTTTAATGGGACAACATATATTTTTATGGGCTTTACTTCCGCACTTTGAAACAATGATGTAAAACTATTTCTTAAATAAATCTATATTTTGAAAATGGAATACAATTTCCATTCTTTATTACCTTGTGTTGTGTATATTGATTTAGTAGCACCCATGACCGAATGCTTCATTGTGAAATTTTGGGGTGTTCTGATTGGTATTCGAGCGAGGTTATAGAGAATTAGGTATTTTCAAAACCTAAACTATAACCACATTTCCTTAAAACACTTCAACGCCGCCACAGTTGCCAATGTCGCCATGCCTTGCCTCATTGCTACGATGTAGTCGTGCTATGTATTCTTCTTTGTATCTTAGGTTCGTATAAGCTCTTATTTGAATTAAATTAATTATTTCTCAAAGTCATTAAGTTTCTTAATTAACTCACATGTAAACTTTAAGGCTGTTCTTGTTTGATTGGGTCGCGAAGTTTAAATGAGAATAATGTTGATGTAACAAACTTAATGAGATTAAGGAATAATTAACTTAAGGAGAGTGTAGAGTAGACTACGAATGCTTATACTTGTTACTTCTCTATGTTAAACTGTGTAACATGCCCACTATTACAATATCGCACTATGCTATGCTTCTATAACTGCCTCTACGTTATTTCTGTGTGTAACGTACAACTTGTCACTGCTTCTACGTTATTTCTGTGTGTAACGTACAACTCGTCACTGAATCGACCTTTACGTTATTTCTGTATGTAACGTACAACTCTCGTCACTGTATCAACCTCGACGCTATTTCTTTATGTAACATACAACTACTTGATTCTCGCACACGTATTTAAACCACCTTTGTCACTGGTCACGATCTCTTATGGCACTCTTATGTTCTATCCTTCGTAACCTCATACGACTCTGTTATTTCTGTTTTGAACTCAACTATCGTACTCTTTTATGAAACCGCGTTGTATTCCGTTTGATGAATCATTTCTCCGTTGTTCACTTATCGCCTCACGTCACCGAATCTTTCTTGAACGACTATCCCTTTTCCATGTCACGTTTTAAGTATATATTCTTGCATCTCGTCACCGTATCGACCTCGACGATTCTCGCATCGTAAACCACGAGGACGTGGTTTCTTTTAAGGGGTAGGTACTATAACAACTCGTAAATTTCCCTACCGATTTTCGCGGCCATATTTTTTTTCTTCTTCGTTTCGAACTTTAAACACGACAAGTCACGCATATATTTTTTTTTTGAAACTTACCTCGACCTCGATAATAAAAACTTTATAAAATAAATATGCAATAAACTTTTATACTTTTATATGTCACCGGGCCTTTATGCCCAAACCCGATCCACACCTATTTCTCATCTTGGGCTCGAGTGCTAGCAAATAACCCAACACTTTTTTTTCCATTGAACCTAGCTCACCCATTCCATGTCCTAGCCCAACACTTCTTATAAATTGGTTAGCCAAATTATGAATACAATTTATTTGTAAAGCTCTTCACGTATTGATGGCCAAAGCACACAAAACGAAACAACACCCTTGGTCTATGCATTATTCACGTGGGTGGCAAAACACAAGAATCAAACTATCACTTTTAGTCATCATGCGTAGAGACAAGACAACACAGAATATCAAATCTTTGGTCATATATATATGCAAGCGTGTGTATATTCAAAGGAGACAAGAGTACTAAAGTAGCCACCCTACACAATTTTATACTAACCAAAACATAGGATGAACTTGCTTTTGACTTCAAAGACCAATATGTATTATGTTTCCTTGTTTCATGTGACTTGACTCTACACAAAACTTGCCCCTCCCTTTCTTCTTTGAGATACCATGCATACAAAGAAGAGACCAAAAGCACAACTAAACCACCTAACACTATAACCTAAGACCTCTTGACTTCTCTACCCATTAGTCCTAGAGTCTCCATGTCTCTTGTGAATTGACAATACAAAATCATGCTCCAAGGTTGTGTCCTTTGTCGAAGCATGCTCAAGGACTACTCACCCATCACTTTCATCTCCTTGGAACTAGTAGGAGGCTTACATAAAATATAGGAAAGGCCATGCCTATTCTCTTCTATATAAACAATTCCTAGAACACATTGCTAAACTCACAAACTCACTACATATCTAACTCACTCAAACACTTCTCACATTCTAAGCATACTCGCCCACTGTGGAAACAAGAAAAGGGAAAAGGCAAGGTTTCGGGTTAAGCTTTGGAAGCTTGGTTACGCACCGGGTTCTCTTTGTCCTCGTTCATTTTCCCATTCGTACCTCGTCTTCCTTTTGGCACTGTGAGCATACACAATCTTTGAAATCTCTTCACTATTTCATTTTCTTACTTATAAACACATATAGATGCTTGTTGTATGAAACGTTTCGTGATAGTCAAAAAGAAAACCTCACTTGATTTCTTCATTTTATACCTACGTATACATATTAGTCTACACTTAAATCATTCACTAAAAATATAAACATGTTACGTTTAGTGAAGCTTGTGTATAAGTAATTAAGTATTCATGAAGAAAGTTGAAAGGAAACAACATTTAAAACCTCACATGCACATGCGACTTAGTGTACAAAGAAGGAAAATATATAACTAAGTAAAACAGTGGTGAAAAACCATCAAAAGTATTAAATCGTAAAGAAAAACACCAAAGAGCCCTTGACTCCTTTGGTGGGTCGTTCAGATTCACACAAACCACCCAGGTTCGAATCTGGGTGGGGACATTTTTTTGTAATTTCTTCTATTTTACAAGTTTCACCATTTGACAGCTCTAGCCCTCCACTTTATGTCATTTAGAAACCTTCTTAAAACTTTTTATAACTTAGAAACTTATATAAATCCTAACAAATTCAACCCCTCAAGTTTATAACTTTATATTCTTTTAATATTTTTGCATTCTAACAACTAGTTTTGAACCCGAACTTATACATTTTTACAATTAGTAATAAAAGTCGAATCTTTATACTGTAAATTACGTTTTCGTCAAATTAATATATTTAGTTTTAATACTAAAACCCGACTAAAAGACAAGGGAATATTTAAAACAAAAGTAATAAAAATATTTCTCACTAACTCTACATATATATACATAAAAACACATTCACTTATATATGCACATATCATATCACTCAATGTTGTATTTATTTATACTTTACCGACAACGTATGATTTTTCACAAACACTTTAAAACGATTTAAACGTAAACTCTGCCACACAAGCAACATTAAACACAATCACTTGTAAACACTTAATTTTATTTACACACTTCGAGTCGTGAGTACACAAAACTGCAAACTGAGACTTGCCATAATATATTTAGGTTGCTTGTTGGAGCCACTTGATACTTGATCTCTTTATGCTTTATTCACCGAACTGCTAAGGTGAGTTTATAGCCCCACTTTTACTCTTATTTACTTGCTTTATAAACTTTGGGGTGAGAAACATGCAAAACTCTTTTCGGACTGGCGAAAACACTATTACGTGGAACAACCTTGAATCCCAACTATGCTACCGTTAGTTCCCTTTGGGGGCGCGATTGTTATGAATAGATCTATTGGGATGACACCCCGTTCGAGTTTGACCGGATAGGCAAGCGTCGGGCGTATATCATATCGTATTGATTGAGTGTCTTGGAAATACACTTGCCGGGCTTTTATTTATCATGCTTCTAGATGCATGCACACCGTCGTAGTTTCGGTCGCATGAACTTGGTACTAGCGTAATAGCCTTTTTGCATATAGTGTCATTCACGGAGATGCTATATGTGCAGCTGTGGTCCAACTTGAAAACTTGATTACTTAAACCTATGAACTCACCAACCTTTGTGTTTACATTTTAGCATGTTTTCTCGGGTTTACTTATTGGCGTGGGCAATGGCAAAGGCATTCGTTGAAGACGGCATCCAAGTGTTTTCAAACATTTTAATACAAATTTTAATGGGACAACATATATTTTTATGGGCTTTACTTCCGCACTTTGAAACAATGATGTAAAACTATTTCTTAAATAAATCTATATTTTGAAAATGGAATACAATTTCCATTCTTTATTACCTTGTGTTGTGTATATTGATTTAGTAGCATCCCATGACCAGAATGCTTCCGCTGTGAAATTTTGGGGGTGTTACACCACCTCTGATACTCACTGAACCACCACCGCCAGTAGAGGCTGCAACAGGTAGCCCCATCACACCATCACCTCTACCACCTGTACTAGTGTTTCCATCTAACATGTACACCACCAAGTCCACTTGCAGTAACCCCACTATCAGTAGTGTGTTCCCTTCTGTAAATATGCATTGGACAACAATACCACATGAATTCTCTATTTGGTGGACGCCTAGCATCAAAGGTCAAACCAACCTTGTTTTTACTTTCCACCCAGCACGTAATACATAGCATTTCACAACCGGTTTCCTCTGCCATGGTGAAACTTGTTTGGTGTTATAAATAAAATAATAGCATTGACGTATTATATAAGAACGTCTAATACCATAACCATCTTTATTTTTTATCTTCATTTATTATACTTGAACGGTGTGCCATACTAGTTGGTAGGAGACTTTATTGAAGAGTAACAGACACTCTTTGTACACTATTGAATGAACTTGTGAGTAGTCAAATATACGGTTAGCCTACATTGAAATATACCCGTTTGCCTTTTTTATTATGAAGGATATGGGCATTAACTACCCACATTAACACACACACCTACCCACGTAATCAGCTTCCTTCACTGATGCCAGTATAACATGCTTATACACACACAATTGTAACGTTAAGCATAGCTATATTTGTGAAAGAATTAACCATAGACTACTTGTACTAACAACATGTTTATATTACTTGGTCTTCAGCACTAGCAGTACTATCGTGCACCAGCAGTTTTCAGTATTTATTCTAACGGCCGTAATATACTTGTCGTATGTTTTGCATTAAATTTCATCACAATGACTACCTTTACAAACAACAGTAGCCACCAACGAGAGCAGTAGTTACAACATTATCATGAATTTGTCCTATTCGCAACAGTTGTTATCATATCCAATGAAACCCTTTGTATACTTACAGAAAAAACTATAACACATCACAAAATTTGGGAAACGAGTTTAAGATTGTTTGTACGTTATGAAATGAACACTGTATAATGTTGATTATGTATTAAAAAGATCTAAACCTGAATCTGTTACTCTAGGTTATCCACTTTATGTGATCTATGTTGTTGCTTACATTATGTAAAGGTAAATTGTACCGTATATATTTTGTTGTTCCGCTGTGATTTACTATTTAACACTGAAAATAAAAACTTGCCACTTCTCCAAAAGTAAATTCCATATATAATTAAACATATATATCTATTCGATTACATTACTTGCCTATTAACATACCAACTCCAACACAAAGATCCTAACATAATGAAAAACAACCTATCATAATGAAAAACAACCTATCATACAGCTTCAACTTTGCCTTTGCATCAGTCAACTCTTTGTCCAAGATTGACTTGTCCAAAGCAAGAGTATCAACCAAGTGTTCAATATCCATTGACTTCTTTGATCTTTTCTCCTTTTCAAAGAACCCATACACCAGATCTATATAGTATTCACTTGGCAGATCATCATCCAAAAACTGATACACATCACAAATAGAGAATATTACGAATCGCTTCCCAGGGTTTGCCCTTGTTGTTGACGTCTTGACAGTTAGACGAAAACTGCATCTGCAAAAGTATTCAACTTTGCCACCAATTAGTCGGGTAGTAGCTGAAGTTCTGGAAGTCATAATAAACAAGTTTTTAATTTACACGTTTATGGAAATGTAGGAAAATGTTGACCGATAAATTGGGGGTGGGGAGTTTATAAAAGTTGCAAAAAGGTACCTTTTATAACTATATCGTTTTTGGCCCAAACAAAACTTTATATACACATACATACAACATTTTTAGTTGTAAAAAGTAGAGGGACCTACCATGACAAACACTTCAACTTTTTTACCCAACACATCACTTATCCTTATGGTCCCGACAATCAACATCCCAACATTCCTGCTTTATACCCTAGGTCACTTTCATTGAAGAATCCAAAAAATAATCGGTGTCCTTTTCATCTTTTTTTAGAAAAAAATCCAGGTTTGTTGTACTCTCCCGTATCTACTTTGTCACCTTATTCGTTGATATATTTATATATGAATATAAATAACTGTGCAACTTTATATTTTATATTCTATTATTAAATTATTATTTAATTCAAAGTTATTAAAATTGTTATTAGGGTTTATGTTTTATAGGTTGCTCAGTATACCCCTTAAATTCTAGTGGTTGATTCTAATTGTTATTAGGGTTTATGTTTTATAGGCCATGGTGGAAACCAAAGAAATCATATTTAAAGTTCACCACAACGGGAAATTTCAATTTCACCACAACAGGCGGGCCATACAGAACGGGAAAGCGATTATGATGGAAGTCCTGGATGCCTGAATGATGGTTTGGTACGTTTATAGACTGCGTTTTTATGTTCAATGAATATGTTCATACCACACAGATGCACGACCCCTAGCAACCGCATGACACAAATAAATAATAGTTTAAGATCCATCCATTATTACAAAGCCAAATACACACAAACGTTATCCTTACACAAAACACACTATAGTAGGACTTAGGTAGTGAATGCATTAATAAAAACTTTGTTCCCGCTTACTTTAAAAAGCTATTTGGAGTAGGGAAATCGGATAGAAGATTGATGTGTAGAGCGGACGAGCTTGGTTGTTCAGTGGTTTGACTTGAGTTGATGTGATCCGCCGCATTAATCACCCCATGATTAGGGTCTCCGTTTGGCTCGCTTTGGCTGTTGCTAGTTAACTGAGATGATTCTCCCATCACACGAGCCTTTTTTTTGCACCTGATGTACCTGCCTTTCGTTTGTAACCAACCATTCTCTATACATGTGTGGCAATACAGGTTAGTTTCCAATTAACAACAAAACCTTAAAGTTTTTTGTAAAGTTGAACAAATACTTACTTTTCTTTTCACCAAAGGTACTCTACATGTTAGCCGGTTCTGGCCTTTTGTGCCACACCTTCCACAATAGTTGCTTTTAGGCGCCTCACCTGGAGATGGTATTTGGTCTTTATTTTTAGGCCTTCCTGAATTACACTTACCGATAACAGGGGGCAACACGTCTTCTAAGTTCACTTCAGTGTCCCACATCGTCATATCTTTTAATGGGTAAATGATGTCTTGGTACGTCGCTTTAATAGTTGTATTATAAAACCAAGCTTTTGCCAAATTCTTAACATTGGTCAGGCCTGCAAATCTACCTACAGCACAAACATGTCCGCAAGGCAAGCCTGAAAGCTGCCATTTGCGACAACTGCATTCACCATTTACCAAATCAACAACATGATGTTTTTTTGTGTCGTGTACTTCATACACTTTGTCCTTAAGTATTCTCAAAACCTTCCAGTTTGCACTTTTTTCCATTATGTCTTTCACTTTGGCGGTCGCCCAGTCTGTGAGTTCATCATCCGGTGCATCTAACATTTACAGATATTGATACATTAGTGAATACAACTACTTAATTATTGCTCAATAAACTATCTAATAATAACAGAATATGCTCTACCTGCATGTTTTGCTCGCCGTTCGTAATACCATTTTTTAAGAAGACCTCTAAACCATTCCATCAACATCGTTATTGGGATCTTGCGCACATCCTTTGTTAAATCATTGATCGATTCCACACTATTTGAGGTCGGTAGTTGTACTGTTTGCGAGGCAATGTGCCTCGACCATTTTCAATACACGATGTGACTAGTTTTACGTGAGCTATCGGACGTCTTATTGAATCTCAGACATTAAGTTTGCAAATTCCTCCGTTGTGTAAGCTTTGAACGTCTTCTAGTATAAACACTTTAGGCTATCGCTTTGCATACGTGTATTCAACATCAAATGGCGACAACAATACCCGTGGAAGGCATTTGGAAAAACATTTTTACATGCAAGGGCTATTGCATGATGTCTGTCAGATATAATTGCCAGATTAGCAACTTCCCCTATGGATTCTTTCAGGTTTGTCAAAAACAATGTCCATGATTCATCACTCTCACCTTGCGAAACACTGGTGGCAATCGGTATAATTTGATTATTTCCGTCCATTCCCACAGCTACCAGGTTTGTTCCTACGTAGGGCCCTTTAAGATGTGTCGTGTCGATTATGATCAGCGGCCGCATATAGCATAGGAAACTCTTAATCTGTAATATATAAATACGATTAGATACTGGATAACAACAAATTGTTTATCAAGGTAAAATCATCATAGACCATGTATTTAAGTGAACTTTGTATACTATTCTAATGCATTGCTAAGTAAATTAATAACATATAATTTGTTTTATGTTTGTCTTGTGGTCTTGTTGTGAAACAAACAATAGTATCACCATGCGTAAATCCAATTCCGGATGTTTTTGTGCTTAACTGACATAAATTGTTAGATACTTTGCTAGCATGCTCAACTTTTATAAGACAAGTAAAAACTAGTTGTATGTCACTATTTTATGGTTTTATGTATGTGTAGTTTTTTATATTCCATTTTGTGTTGTATACAAGTATATTACTCAACAACCACATGTTAAACTAAAAACCATGCCTATTCACCAACATACTTGTATGAAAAACATATTATATATTACACAAGAATTATTTAAAAACATTAAAGGAAATTAGCTTACCACAACACCGAAAGATATAAAAAGGTTCCTAAAACGTCTTTGATTGTCTGTCTCAATGTGTGTATGATCCCTCGTTTGAGCTTTAGGTTATAATGAGAGTAGGGTAGCTGCATAAGCGATGCCTTTGGACAACCCTAGGTTGATACCATTGACAATTGTTTCCCCCTCCAAGCTTCTCTGTATGAAACATCTATATTCAACTCCATATTCAAATCATGGATAATGTCCCTTGGCTTTTAAACGCGTGTAACATCTGTGATTTTGGGAAGTAGTAATTTAGACAGGGTTTTTGCTGTAGCATTTTGATGATTTGGATTGAACTGGATTTTGGAACATGTATGACAGTTATTAATTGCAGTGATTCTAAACTGGATACAATTTGGAAGCCTATGATAGTTTATGTGCCAATCACATTGTAACATATTGGATTTCACATACACATCAAATCACTATCACAAGGGGCGTACAAGATGAGTTTTAGAGAGAGAAAGTTAGAGGTTTGGGAACTTTAGTGAGAGAAAGAAAAATCTTATTATTAGCTCCAACTCTCTACCTTGGGAGGTAGAGAGTATTTATAGTCTTACAATTAAACGCCACCGACGGGTTGTGGATCGAGAATACTGATGGGTAAAGACCGTCCGTCCTCCACGGTGTTACTTAACTAAATACTACTTAACATTAAATAACTACGACTACGAGCTTTCTAACGAATACATATACTTGAGGTGACCGACACTTTAATACTGGATTTACTAAATCCTAACAATCTCCCCTAAGGAGGTTACCTCAAACACACATTAAGATTACATAGAATACAAGCAGATATTATATTGAGATTTTCTTGGATTCTTGTTCATGTTCTTTGTTACGTAGCTCGTAGTCTTTGATTCTTCATTTTGCATGTTCGGATAATCCGAGTGGAGGTCTTTAAGCGATCCACGTGATATCGAGTTTTGAGCCATCTTTGAGATCATCACCACGGTAAATCTCTTACTCATCCATTGTGGTGTTGGTATAATGTGATGTTGTGACATTTGGACCGTCATGCTCAAATTCGGATCATGATATATTCTTATCGAGTAGCGGAAGCTTTCATTGATTCATGATATTGGCGGCACATAAGCGAAGCATGGGTGATAATATCGAGTCATTGATGCACTAATCATGATTTTTGAAATGAATGTGTTGTGTGAGCATGCGGCTAGGGATTGACCGCTTCATTCGATCACCGCAAAGCGTCGGTTTGTTCTGCGTAAAGCAGTTAGCAATAAAGCGCCCAAGAGTGTCTTTGATCACTTTTGTAGAATTGAGGTACACGGCCGACGGTTCCCCATTGATCAAGATACAAATCGCTTTTGTGATCGGTATAATTCGAAGAATTTCCTTGCGGGGTTTCGCAATTTTCTAGTGTTCTCAAACCGGAGCGTCTCAAAGAAGACAACACGAGTGAGTGAACCGGTGAAATGAGATTCACCGATTGATGAGAAGAGATTTGAAAAACAATCGTGTCTTGCTCAATAGAAATTGTTTTTGCAATACAACGAAGGTTTTAAGGAAAATCAATTATCAATCATAAACACCTTTATTTTGAAAAATTAGTACACGGTCGATGTGCTAAGGAAAAGAGTTTTTAAGCACAACGGTGGTTTTTCAAAGGTATCCGTCAATCCATAACTCGAACCGTGATTGATTCAAAAGATTGAATCGCCCCATTGTTTCTTTCGGTTGTCACATGGTTGATCTATTGAATAGATCTCACATGCCACCCACCGGAGCTTGTTTGATGTTGGCTCGAAGGCTTTCCATCTTCACTTGTGAATATGTTTGCATATCACTCGGATGTTCAGCAATAACACAAGGATAATCGTGGGACTCATAAGATATAATCTCCCTTTCCACAATGTGTGAAACAGAGAGTTTTCATTGAAAGTGTCCTAATGAGATTTGTAGATGATCTCGTGGCTCTAGACTCAATTGTGCATATTTGGTTCCTAAGCGGGAGACTAGGAGAGGTCTCCTTCGTCAATATCAACAAACTCTAAGAGAAAGTCGATAGATAATGTCGGTTCCCGTGAGAATGAAACAAGTCCTTTTAAGAGGAACTTGAGTGGTTTAGGAAGTTGTAGTGCGGTGCATCTTTGGGTCCATGACGTCTTGTCTTCAATACCGATGTTACCTTGGTAACTACCAAGAGTATATGAATTGAACCCGGTTTACGCCTAAGGTTGAATAAATGGAGGCTATTTCTTTTCACCCTTTTTCACATTCAATTCTTTTCATTCTTCAACCCCTTGAAGGCTTACCGAAACTTCATAACTAGAACCTTGTTGGGTTTATTCCAAGACTAGCTCGGTTTGATCCGCACTCTTCCCATATCTCATTTTTTCCTTTTTTTCAATATACCTAAGGACACTACAATATCAAGTGGTTTTGTCCTGGTAGATCCCTCCGGTTCGGCGGATCATTGGACCTCAACCTAACCTTATCATCCTTATATCACCATGCATAAAGTAAAGTTGGTGGGTCTTTAGATATAGTTTTTCCGCTTGAAACCAATTGAAAACCATTTAAAATCAATCAAGATACTTGTGATATAAAATCAAAGTATTTTGTATCTTAATTGTTTTGATATTTTAGAAATGCTCCCCTCAACATATGCATAAAATTCGAAATTGTTTAGCACATGGAGGCAAGAGATCTTTGAAATCGTTAGATTAAGAATGAAAGGTTCAATCTTTTGATTAACATTTTCTAAAATGATCATCATCACTTCCCAATCAAATTGAGTAAATAAAACATATTGAGGAAGGATGAGGTTTTCAAAAGTTTGCTCCCCCTCAATATGTGCCTCGAAGTTTGAAAGAGTTTTGCACATATTAGAGGGAACCTGCACTTAGAGACAATTCAATCACGTTTCAATAATTTAAGGTTTAAAGTAGATGCTCCCCCTCAACATGTGCATGGAAAATTTAAAATCGTTTGTCACATGCGGGGAGGAAAACTTGCTAAACACTTATGAACCCATTTATCGAATTATCAGTTTAAATCCAATTTAAATCACAAATTCTCCCCCGATCACAATTTTCAAAACATTTGAGATTTGAGATCTCTTGTTGATTTAAATTGATTTTGAAAGCTTTTGAGGAGAGCTGTGACTTTCTTATGAAAACATTTAGCCGATAAGGATCAAGTTTGAAACATAAGACTCCAAAGATTAAACATGCTTGAGTATCTTTTTAGAAAACATTTGTATGACAAATAACCTTTTGATTTAATTGAAATCATTCTCCCCCTCAATCAATGACATAAGTTGTTGATTGAGAGATAGATATTTTGACAAACGTTAAGTCCAGATGATTTACAAAAATAGAGTACGAGTTATTTTTCAAAGCAATTAGTTTTCATTAGATTGAAAGCAATTGTTTATAGAATCAGAGCATGAGATTTGAAAAAGCAAGAGAAAGCATGGCTCTGTTCTTTCTTTGAAAAGCGGGTTACTGCCTGAAATGACAATAAACCATTGTTTCACTTTCTCTCAAAAAGTTTTTTTAAACGAATATGTACATTCGACCAACATCTAAAGACCTGTGTCACTCTTTGACTGACAGCACAAAGACCGTAGATATTAATCGAATCAAGAAGAAACATAACAAAAAGACGATAATAATATTTATATATATATATATTTTTAAACGAATATGTACATTCGATCAACATCTAAAGACCCGTGTCACTCTGTTACTGACAACACAAAGACCGTAGATATTAATCGAATCAAGAAGAAACATAACAAAAAGACAATATATATATATTTTTTTAGAATAAATATTTACAAGAGATGGATGAAGAAAGACCTTTACTCCTTGTCTTCCTCCTGAAGACGTTTGAGTGTTTCTGGTTGAAGGCTTTTCAAGCCAATTCGTGGAAGAATAAACTCAAAACGTTCTCTTGGAAGAGCTTTGGTGAAGATGTCGCTAGCGGTATTACGACTTCACAAAATAGAGTTCCACCACACCGTTTTCTACTTGTTCCGGATGAAATGATGTCGAATATCGATGTGCTTTGCTCTTGAGTGTTGAACATTGTTGCAAGAGAGCAATAGCACTTTTATTATCACGATGCGAGAGGATTTTGTTGAATTCAAAGCCATAGTCGATAATTGGGATCTCATCCAAAGGTTTGAGCACAACAAGATGACATGGCTATGTATTCACCTCAGAGGAAATAAAAGCACTCATTTGTTTCTTTGAACACCAACTCACAAGCTTATCACCCAAAAGCGAGAGCCTCGACGTACTTGACGTGTATCTTGACATCTGCATGATCGGCATCTGCATAGGTCATTAGTGACATACCGGTGTCCTTGGTACCAAAGTCCCATGTTGATGGTTCCTTGGAGATACCAAAAGACTGCTTAACCGCTTCAAGGTGCTTTTAGTAGGCTTAGCATGATATCTAGCACACATGCACACAACGAACAAGATGTTCGGTCTACTAGCGTTGAGGTACATCGGGATCCAATCATAC
Source organism: Chrysanthemum lavandulifolium (assembly GCA_022545495.1). Classification (NCBI taxonomy): domain Eukaryota; kingdom Viridiplantae; phylum Streptophyta; class Magnoliopsida; order Asterales; family Asteraceae; genus Chrysanthemum; species Chrysanthemum lavandulifolium. The sequence goes on along the minus strand of CM040242.1, from coordinate 129,885,139 downwards.
TACGATATTTCGTTTGATCCGCCATGATCCACGAGTGGTCCTCATCCGACTTGAGTACGTTCAATCATGGGAGTGTCAACGGTGTCACATGAAACAAATCCAAATTTCTTTAAGATCTCATTTGCATATTTAGATTGGTTAATAAAAATGCCTCCGGACTTTGTGAAATTTGTAATCCCAAGAAAATGACATTTGTCCCATCATTGACATTTGAAATTTGAAACCCATTTCTTTTGAAAAGCGGTCACATTCATTGGGGTCGGTCGAGGCAAAGATAATATCATCAACATAAATCGAGCGTGAATTAAATGTTTGCACGACTTTACGGTGAACAATGTCGGATCAAGCGCTCCTTCTTTGAATCCGGTGAGCGGAAGAAACTTTGTGACAGTATCATACCATGCTCTAGGAGCTTGCTTCAAACCGTAAAGGGCCTTTTTCAAGCAATAGACATGAGTAGGATGCTCTGGATTCACAAAACCCTCTGGCTGGCTGACGTAAACCACCTCTTTCAAATCATCATTAAGAAAGGCGGTTTTCACATCCATCTGATATACGACCATGTTCTTACTAGCCGCATACAAGACATTAAACAAGTTTATGTTCATTAGTTTTGGTTACATCAAGTAACATACAAATGGTATTATTAGGTGTACATTTACTTTATATTTTCTATAATAGAACTAACAATTTATGTCATAAACTCTGAGTATGTGGGCACTTGCTTGTGGTTTCTTCAGTATTGCATGGATATCTTGAAAAACCTAAATCGGGGATGCACAAAAGTAGGACAAACTTTATTAATGAGGAAAGGACGCACTGAAATGATGGTGCTGCCTAGTGGCATGTACTTGAACTATTTATGTCTATTAATTTTAAAGTTTACGTATTCCCATAAAAGGTACAATGAAACATGTGTCTAACAACAAGTTACTAGAACGAGTAATATTTTTGGGCAACCACATAGATACGATGGGCAACTGGGAGAGACACAATGTAAATTAAAATCATGAAAAAAATTTGTTTAAATAGGGAAGCAAGCAGATTTATGTTGTTTATTTGGGGTTGCATCTAGTTAACCAACACAGTTTATTCTTAGGTGTGCGCTAGGTATTCCTTTTTGTGGTAAACAAAAAATGAGGTTTAAAAAAAGTAGGAAAGTTTATTAATGGTGAATAGTTGTAAGGAAAAGGATGGTGCTAAATAGTGTCATGTACTTGAAGGGAACTACTGTCTTCGAAACTCAAAGTTAAACTGCTACAACACAACACCCGATAAACTTTGGCCAACAATAAATTTTTTATGGGACAACTAGACGCAAATAATGGGTAACTAGTCATAAGCATGGTGTATGGTCACAAACTATAAGAAATTATAAGTTTATTTATGTATGCGTTGTCCATAATTGTAATCATATGTATTGGATAGGAAGAAGGGAAAAGGTTATATCAATTTCTAAATATGATAGTAAACTTGTTAATGTTAACGACCCGAGTTTGAAACCCTAAAATTCTCTCTCCCTAGAGGGAATTTCTGGCCGCCACCCTTCTATCTTTTCCGGCCAAAAACTCCATGTTGATCCGTCCTCTCTACCCTCGTTTGGGTATGCAATACGGGTTATCAGTTATGGAATTCTCTTAAGGGTGGCTGGCTTTGTTTTTATTCGTTTACCTTTTTATATGGCGTCTAATTGTACTTAAGCGATTTCACCTCCATGTACGATTTTATTTTTAAACCTTTTAATTGTTTAATATTTCTACACATTTTAGATCATGGGTCGGTGTATTTAATTTTCATTTATCTTGAATCGCTTTACATATCAATCATGGGTCGGTTCTGTTCCATCTATTTCCATATCTTAAATTTTTTATTGGCTGCATGAGAGTATGTGCAATCCGAATCTGCTCCATTAATTTACATATCAATCGTGGGTCAGTTGCATTTATTCGTGGGTCGGTGGTGTTAATGTTATATGTTGCATGAGTGCCGAACATAACGAGTTCATGTAAATCCTTTTTTAAGGGTTTGTGTTGGAGGATTTCTGGTAACCCTCGCTAGGGTTTATGTATTTTTTGCGTGTTCCTGTTTGGATTGAGGTCTATGGTATGTGGGTGAAGAGAGAGATGCATGTTCATGGTTCTTAGGGTTTGATCTAAACTCTAGTTCATGATTGTTGGCTTGTTTTGTTCGTCGGTTTTTTGGTACTGGTCGATTGCAAGTGAGGGTGTCGGCATGTTAATCATATTGATTTGTTTGTCGATTGTCTTGGGTAAGTTAGGGTTGTTTTCAACCTTATTCAAGTCTATGGTGATTCTGCTCGTATTAGATTCTCTTGGCTGCTTGGTGCTTCGAATCATATGTTTGTAATCCAGTCAAGATCATTTATGCTGCTCGGATCCTATAGTGGTTGTAAGTTAGGGTGTGTAAAACCCTAGTTTTTGGCTATGGCAGGCTGATTTAGGTACGCATGTTTTGGATTATTTTTACGACACGTTTATTTCGTCGCTTTTGTAATCAGCTTGTGTGGTTGCATGTGGATGTTTGTCTTGATGCAATGGATGTATTGATATCATAGACTCGTTATGGACTTTCTAGTTATCATCGGGTCGTGTGACATCCCTATTAGAGGTTAGGGTTTGGTTAACCCTATGTATTGTTTCCTGATGGGTCCGCAATGCATAGTTCCATTTTTTGAGTGTGATCTTGTTGGAATTTGTGGCTTGTGTCTTGTTGCTGAGTGGGAGATCAAGATACAAACCATACAATGTTTATTTGGTTGCTAAGTTTGGGCTCGGTGGGAGCTTGATTCTTGGCTTTTATGAGCTTCTTTTAGACCTGTGGTGTTGTGGTGGTCATTATTCTTACGTGTGGGTCTTAAAAGGATGTTGTTGCTGTAAGTTAGGGTTCAACAACCCTATTTTATGTCTATGGTTGATCAAGATACACTGGGTTACATTCTAAGCTCGAGTTTCATCCTCTTGGAACTTATAGCAGATGAGGTATTGGATCAAGTCATAGTATGGATGTGTTTGTTATGGACGTGGATGGTTTGGTCCTTTTCGGATCAATGGGGGTTTGTTGTAGTTTTTTGGTGTGGATTGGTGCTGTTTTTCTAGCACTACCATGGCTAAGGCTGCATCGATGATGGTTATGGACATCTATGACGACTTTTGAAGAATCAAGAGTACTTGTTTTAATTTGTAATCTTATAGTCGTTGTAGTTTTTTATATTCATTTATTAGTTATAAGAATGGAGTGTCACTCTTATATAGTGGTTATTTGTTTGTGTCCTACGGGACTGAGATGAGGGATTCACCCTCATCCTTTGTACTTCAATGTTTTTGGTGTAATGCATTTTACCAGGGTGAAAAATCCCTTTTACCCAAAAAAAAACTTGCTAATGTTGTCAATAACTGTATAATATCTGTTTGGTTATAAAAAAATGATTGTGTTATAATAACAAGATACCTGTAAGCACTCCCTAACACGAACATATCATGCACGTGACTCATAGTCACACGTGTCGCCGGTATCATAGAATGTTACCACTCCTGTAGGTATGCTAATTGGGCAAGACACCAGTGTTTAATTGGCTCGTTGAAAGGAATTAAAACGTACAAGAAAATTGGTGGTGTATTAGGATATAGTTAGTGACGTATAAAATTAATAAAATTTACGTTTTATTATTGTGGTCAAGGTATATACAAGAATACAATTTGTCGTGTTTGTCTACACCGTAAACTTACTTTAACTGTTGTTTGACTTAACATGCTCTTGTAAACGGTAGCAAAATATTTGTGCTTTTGACATAACTTACTGCTGCTTAGCATGGTATCTCCATTGTATAACAACTGCATGTGTTAGCGAAAATGCTGCTAGTGTATTAAATATGCTGGTCGGTGGTGCCATAGATAATCAATTGAAATCGGTGGACTATAAAGTTGCTTTATAGGACATCAATCTTAAGTTCATTAGAAGCTTGTCACCTGAATGGGCTATGCACACTGTTGTCTGGAGAAACAAAGATGAATTTGAAAGATGACCTTGGATAATCTCTACAACAACTTGAAGGTCTATGATTCTGAAAAGAACATTGCTGGTTCATCATCATCTACACAGAACATTGCTTTAGTGTAAGTTTGTAATCCTTCAAATGTATGCATGATGACACTCTTTTTACAACTATTTTGCAGCAAAAGTCTTGGTCAAAGGATGGGAGTATCAGTGATGTTTCCACTGCTGGTTTGATCTATCCATTGCTAGTTATGGTAAATCCACTGGTAGTGCATTTTTGCTAAATATGGAAACAACAAGGGTTGTTTTGAAACAATCTGCTGGTAACGTACTTATTCCCCAATTCACTGCCGATCAATTAATTGATCTTTTAAACACTCCCAATTGGCACTGAACACAAACCCTAACCACTCCCAACGATAATTTTCACAAATCTCACATCTCATTCACTTTCAACATACAATGGCAACTGAATATTCCACAACCCACAACTTATTCGCATACCTAGTCAAGAACGACCATTCTAAAGGTTTTCATGAGATGATTGATTTCATCAAACATAGTCCCATACACTATGCATTAACTGTGGAACCCATCATTGTTAAATCTTATATACATCAGTTTTGGTGGATTGTTTAAAATCAAGAAAGAGGTGGAGAAGAGGTTATTAGGGCTGTTGTTGATGAAAAGGAGATTATGATCACAGAGGAGGTGATTAGAGGTGTTTTGAAGCTTCATGATGCTGAAGGAGTTGTTAATCTGTCTAATGATGAAATATTTAAAGGTTTAGAAAGAATGGGTTATGAAAGAAGAGGGGATCATATAAAGTTTCACAAAGGTATGTTTTCTCCACAATGGAAGTTTTTAATCCATACATTGCTCAGGTGTGTAAGAAATAAAACAACCGGATTTGATGAGTTTCCCTCTAAGATTGCAACTGCTATCATCTGTTTTTCTCATGAAAGGGTTTTTAACTGGTCTCGAATGATTTTTGAGGGTTTTCAGAAGAACATTAAAGAACAGGGAAAATATTACCTCTATCCTAGGTTTGTTCAATTGATAGCAGAAAGTTAAATAACAGAACCCATTTCCCATAAGAGAAAGTATGACATTTTACATATGGTTCCTAAGGTGTTTGCCCATATGAAGAAAAAGAGTCCAAATTTTTCAGGAACCATTACACCTTTGTTTCCTCACATGCTAAATCTGCCAGAACTATAGAGGAGGAAAATCCACAACCCAATCTATCCACTGCTGAACCCCCTGCTACCACATCCCAACCCACTGCTAAAACCTTACCTTCAACATCTGAACCCTAATGTATTTTAGTTACAAGAAGGAGGAAGAAGGGCACTCAGCTACCTCAGGCTGATGCTAGTGGTGAAGGACATGAGGCTGTCACAGGTGTGGGACGTGACATGAGTGGAAGGGCTTTCACTACTGGTTCAGGCTTAGATGCTGAGCAGGTGAGTGAAAACCTAAGTAAGACCCACCCACTGGCAACTCCTAATGTGGAGAGTTCTCTTGAGCTCAACACGGTGGAGAATCCCGACCAACTGGCTAACTTGGGGTCCATGGATGTTGAGGCTCGATGCGATGCCATGGTACCCATCCTATGATTCACCTCCGGGCGGTCACACACTCGAGTGATGAGGATAGACTTGAAACTGAACATGAATTGACGGGTAATGATACTTTTGTGCATAATGAAAATTCACAGGATCCACCTCTCGGACCAGTTAACACATGTCGAAGTGGTGAGGATATAAAGGAATTTTTAAAGGAATTGACAGATAAATGTGCCAACATGGAGTCTAACATCGCTGGTCTTCAGGAATTGACAACCTCTCAAGCTGGAACTATTAAAAGGTTGAAGCACAGGGTGAATGTGGTGATAATGGAGATGGTTATCTGGTGACTGACATGGAAGGAAAAGCTGTAGTGATAAATGATGCTTTGAAAGCTACTGGTGAAGAAAAAGATATGGCAGTGGTGCAGGCAACAACCACTGCCTATGTTGCTGCATCAACTGCTTGTAAAGAAGAAACCACTGATGGAACCACTTCTAAGGTAAGTATAACAACTGTTACTTCAGATATTCCCATTGCTATCACAACCACTGCTACTACAATCACAACCACTGTTACATCACCACCAACGTCAAAAAAAGCTGAAAAGGAGGTTGCCATTCAACTGCTAAACCTAAAACAATCTTTACCAATCCCTGAACCTATCATTGCACCCATTCCCACTACAATTAAACCTTCTGCACCTAAACCCTTGGGAAGATTAAAGATTGGTGAGCCTGTGAAGTCAGTTGTTTCTCAACCAGATATTGGAAAGGATAAAGGAATTGCATAACCAGTTTTAAAGTTTAAGAGTAAACAGGAGCAGGAGGCTTATGATAAAGAAGAAGCTCTAAGATTACATCTAGAATTAAACGCTGATGAAATTGCTAAGGAAAAGAAAAGGCAAGAAGATGAGGAAGCTTCTCAGAAACTGATTAAACAATTGAATAATGAACAACAAATGTTTGAAGCTTCTGAGAGTATACATAAAGAATGGACAGAGTATGAATGGGGTCAATTGGATATTGGCACAAGGTCTAAGCTGCTGGCTGAGAAGATGAGACAGATGAGACAAGAAAGAGCATTTAGAGATAATCAAGCAAAGAAGAATAAACCTCCAACCAAGCAACAAAAGAGGAATCAAATGATGAAATTTATCAGGTATATAGGAATGAATGTTTCTGTAAATTTCAGGACTTGCTCCTATGAGAAGGTTGAGGAGATTTATAATATCTGCAAAAGAAGCTATGATAATTTCATTCCTATGAATTCTGAGAGAGAAGATGAGTTGTGGAGGAACAGACAACAAAAGAGAAAATGACCTAATCAGGAGGAGTCTAGTTCCAAGAAACAGAATATGGATGATGAGATGGAGAAGGAAGAAAGAGTGAAACAATATCTTATGGTGTGTGATCAACCTGAAGTGCCTATTAATCCTACAACATTAAGATCTGTACATCGAATTCTAGATTGGCAAATTGTTACAGCAAATGATAGAGAAGTGATTGAAATCACAAGAGAAGATGGATGGAAACAAAAACAGCTGAAGTGCCTATTAATCCTTCAATTTTGGGTGTTTGTTGTGGTCTAGTTCTATGATAGATCTAGAACAGCTGTGGAAGGTCATGGATTTCAGATATGGAAAGTTTGGTCCAACTAGGTCATTAGCAAGGTCTGTGTGGACAGCTGTGAAGAATATGTTTCAACCCAATCTTGAAGACAAGTTTTGGGAAGACTGTGAAGTGGTACGATGGATGGTTTGTCAGACTTGTAGATTGCATGCTATTCAGACGACACATGAGAAGATATTCATGTTCATAGATAAAGATTATCCACTGACAAAGAATGTCGCAAGAAAGATGTTGGAAGGTAAGCTAGATCCACAGGGTACAAAACCTACAAATCCAATGATTGACCAGTTGTTGTTGAAGATTGAGAAGATTGCTGATCTTCAAGGTCCTCTAGCCATAAAAGACAAAAAGATCAAAGTCTGTTGGGTGTTTGGATACATCCTCCAAATGAAGACAGTGTAATCTTAAAAGAAACTTGATGATTTTTTAAAGAAAATACCAAGTTGGATTGTTGGGTTTTTGGTTCTGGTTATCAGGATGGAATCACTGCTCAAGAAATACCACTGCTAGTAGAAGATTGGAACCACTGCTAATATGTTTGAACCACTGCTATTATTATGTAGGTCGGTTTGATTTGTAATATTCTAGAACTAGTGCTGGTTGTTAGGATCATCTACAGAATACAGTACGTGGTAAACTGCTGCTAGTATATGGCTTACAACTACTTTCGCCATACAATGACTGCTGGAGTTTGACAAATACTAGAGTTATTTGTAACTGATGCTTATGTTTTAGTAAATTGTATTGATAAAAGAAAAAAAAAACAACCAGAAACATATAAGGATGCAACGTTGGCTGATAATGTGTTGAAAAACTACAGTTTGCATACGATCTTGTGCAATATTTAAAATACTGCTTAACATTAAAAAAATAATGCCAGTGATGAAGACCAAGTAATAAACGGTTATAGATGCATGTACACTGCTGATTTTAAGTAAACAGTGATGAACAGGGTTAGACATGCATGTATGACGGTCACAAAAGTTTTATTGTAATTGTGTTAGGATGTATAGGATGGTGCACAACTAAGTTGTAGCATAACCTTTAGTTATAATTTAAAAGTTAAGGGATAAGGTCAACAACCTAACATTTATTAAGATGTTAATGCTTTTAAATGTGGTTAGGTAGAGCCTTTCTTTTATAGTGGGATTTATAGTCACAGGCACAGTCATAAACAGACGAACATTAAAACTGGTTTTACACACACATATCAGTAAAACCCTAATAAAAATGACTACAAAAAAAGATGGTGGGTTTTTGTTTCTGTAAATCTTATTTTGCTAATGCTAAGCTTGTTTTCACGCATCCTTAAAGTGTTTGTTTATTTTGCAGATATCATAACAATCACTTCTGATTCAAGCATAACAGTGTCCTCAAGCACTTTAGATACAATGTAGCCATGTAATCCATGGGCTTCATACTTCCCAAATGTTGAAAGCTCTGAAAGTGATTCAAGCTCTATATCCAGCTATTTGTCTACCTACAGCTCAAGTGACTATTCTGACAGACCCGATGTGGTAGCTTACCGCGACAGTATGTTGAAAAGGGCAATGTTTACGAGTTTTGAGGAAAAAAGCCTTCAGTTAGTGATGCCCAAAGTCAGAACCTCCCGGGTAAAAGGATTCAGGTAATAGGACTTGCAAATAAACAAACAAGGGCTGATATTAAAGAGAAGAAATTTGTTCTGGACTTCCCAAACGTTGAAAGCTCTGAAAGTGATTCAAGCTCTATATCCGGTATTTGTCTACCCACACTCAAGTGACTATTACAGCGGACCCGATGTGGTAGCTACCACGACGATCTGTTGAAAAGGGCAACGTTTACGAGTTTTGAGGAAAAAAATCCTTCAGTTAGTGATGCCCAAAGTCGGAACCTCCCGGGTAAAAGGATTCAGGTAATAGGACTTGCAAATAAACAAATAAGGGCTGATAAATAAACAAACAAGGGCTGATACCCATTTCAACGACTCCTTATTGGTCTACAAAGTGCCACAAATTTTTTTAATGAAAAAAGTAATGTTACGTACTTAACTAACTACATCTAAGGTATTATAGACTACATTATTACGAATCAGACAGACATAAAAAAGGGCAATGGATTGTAAAATGGAATTAACACCTATCTAACATAGGCAATAAGAGAATAACAACAACGATTTATTATAACATAGAACCAATTGGTAATAAATCATATGTAATAAAACAACAATAACAATATTTACGTACCATATTTTGCCACATTATTGGAAAAAAAGATTGAGCAATCGAAGGTGGTTTGCTTGTTTCAAAAAAATGTAGCGAAAGGAAAAATTCTGTTGCAATGAACAGTTTACGTTAGGAGGAAGAGAGGTGGTGACGACGCAGATGGTTTCATTTGTGAAAACAGTAACTAATAAATTTATTGTGCGAGAAGGAAAAAACAGAGAGTGAAGAAGACGAATGATGAAGACGAGTGAGTATTGGAATTTTACTATA